>OY744617.1:19288018-19308018 GCA_963556255.1 Allolobophora icterica
CAAAGACGTTGAGAGGTTCTCAGCGTCTTTGAGATGCTGCATCGTGTATTTTACTTCCTCCTCTTAAAAGCAATTATTCCTGTATTTATTTAGCGCATGTATCTAATGACTGAGCATCAATCAACAACGCTAGACTACTAAGTGTGAAGGACTCGCTCAAGATCTGCACACAATGACCGTTTTAGTTGAGATGGAACCCATGTTCCTCGGCTGTCTCCGCTTTACGTATCGACTCTTAAACAAATGGACACAAAGGATGATGAATTGTCTAGTAGAAGGACACAGCTACGTGGTGAGACAGTTGGTTTTATTGATATTGCGGCACGGTGGTGTAATCGGTAGCGCCATTGGTTTGTAACCAGCGATTATAGGTTCGAAGTTGCTCTTCAAACTCTATGTAACGACCTTGGGTAAACGTGTAATTGTCACCGAAGCAGGAAATAAACGCCTCCCGTATGTTTCACTGTGGGACCTGTATGATTTAATTGTCTTTGAGGGTTTTTCGGCTTAACTGCAGGCACCACAAGAGCTGTGCAACGACTACGATGTACATGGCTGTACATCGATCTATCAGGTTACACAAGTGACCGAACGGGTTTCGAACTCAGGACGGACAGGTGAAAGGCAGATGCATTAGCTATCTGTCTGTCTGTCTCTCTCTCTTTGTGTATCTCTGTATCTCTATCTCTGTCTATGTCTCTGTCTGTCTGTCTGTCTTTGTCTATGGCTCTCTCTACCTCTCTCTCTCTGTCTCTCTGTCTCTCTCTATGTGTATCTATCTGTCTGTATCTCTCTCTCTGTATCTCTGCCTCTGTCTCTGTTTCTCTATCTGTATCTCTCTGTTTCTGTCTGTCTTTGTCTGTCTCTGCCTGTCTGTCTCTGCCTCTGTCTGTCTGTCTCTCTTTTTCTCTGTGACGCCATAGAAAATGTATATAGCTAATCGCCTGTTCTTGATTACCAGGCAGACAATTCTGTCCACGAGAATTTAGAAAAACAAGTGTTTTCTGTCACGAGACAGTAATTAGGAGAAATCATGTCCCTGGTTAATTTCGTATGCAAGTTTTTGATGCCAAAACGCCGTTAGATAAAGATATTACACAACATTAACACATCAACATCACTTTCATCATCACGACAGTCATCGTCACCATCATTATCAGCACCATCAACGACATCGTCATAATTGTCATCATCATCATCGTCGTCGTCACCATCATCTTCATCGACATCGTCCTCATCATTGTTGTCGCCGTTATCATCATTACCACTGAGATGGACGTCGTCGTCGTCGTCATCATCATCGTCATCATCATCATCTTCATCATCATCATCATCATCACCACCACAGCCACCACCACCACCACCACCACCACCACCACCACCACCACCACCACCACCACCACCACCACCACCACCACCACCACCACCACCACCACCACCACCACCACCACCACCACCACCATCATCATCATCATCATCATCATCATCACCACCACCACCACCACCACCACCACCACCACAGCCACCACCACCACCACCATCGTCATCATCATCATCGTCGTCGTCGTCGACGTCGTCATCATCACAGCGTCCTTCCAACTGCCATCCTATTCTCAGATGTCCTCCACTGAAGCACTTTGATCAAATGCATCGGCTTAAACGACCTCTCAGACCGGATATCCTCCAATTGAACACGCAACGACTGACTTCAAGATCTGCGATTCTGAAATCCTTCTAATATATGAGGCCAATGATTCGCAATAAAAAGCCTGTTTTGTCCTCGTTTTGTCAAGGCCAGCCTTGTCTTTCCTTGCTTTCCTGTCCCTTTCGTGTCTAACTAGGTACATCTGGGCTTACAAGAAACAGGGAGAAGTTAAAAGACCTAATGAGGCCTGGTCTACTCTACACCCAAGTACCGGTTAGCTATATTGGTTAAAGCGTAAGTCCAATGCGCTTCTGGACTGCGGTTACTGGTTCGCATACCACTGGTGGCCAATTTAAGAGATTGTGATCTCGGGCTAGTATTGTCCGAATAGGGTGTGGCGCCCATTCAACCGGGCAGCAGTGGTGAAGGAGTTCACCCGATCATTTCGTTGAAAAATTCGCATGACCCAGGGCAACGGTCGCTATAGAAAACTAACGTGGACATTTACATGTAGCACCATCCGATCAGATGAAATAAACGCTAAGAAAAGATCCGACTCGCCCTGATTCAGACCGATTTGTGAGGTAATGAAATGCGCTATATTTAGTGTACTGTCCTGGTATAAACCGACGCAATCTCAAACTGAACTTCCTTTCGTAATGAGCCTCTGTCCTGAATCCTGATGTACCTTTATTCTCCGTTCACGTCCATCTCCTCTCCACTCTTTGCCTGTCTGCTTCTCTCCTCGCCCATCCAATCACACTTCTCATCCTGTCCTCTTCTTTCATACTTCTCATCTGTCCTGTTTTGTCCTCTTCCATCACACTTCTCTCTCCTGTCCTCTTCTCTTCCTTCACACTTCTCTGTTCTTTCTTCTTCTCCCTTCGCACTCCTCTGTCCTCTTCACACTCCTCTGTCCTGCCCTTTCCTCTGTGTTTATACTTCTGCCTTGTTCTATCCTGCCCTCTTCCTTCGCACCTCCTTTTCCTCTCTCCTCTTCCTTCACACAGCTCCTTTGTCCTATCCCGTCCTATCCTGCCCTCTCCCTTCACACTTCTCCTTTTCCTCTCCTCTTCACACATCTCCTTTGCTCTGTCCTGTCCTACCCTTTCTTCTGTTCTCCCTTCACTCTTCTCTCACCTGTGCTCTCCTTTTCCCTCTATTCACCCTTCCTCCTGATCCTGTCTTCTATCTTCACACTTCGAGAGCATTTTCTCAGTACTTGCGTCCCTGGATTGCGTTTATTAAGGAACACCTTTGAAACACTTCAATAATAATAGAACTCAGGGTGAGAATATCAGGGGTTGGGGTTCAACCCCTAGTCTTTCTTAGGGACCTCCCAGTCAAGTCTTCATTGCACACCTCGGGGGTCGTTTCAAACACACTCAGATGAGCTAGTATGATTACATTGTGCATATATTTTTGCATTTTCTTTTACAATTTTGTGGGTTACCAATAAAGTAATGTTCTGGTTTATTGTGAGATTGTGACCATGTGAATTTTATACTAATAAATTTGGTGATGTCATCACTTTAAGGAGTTCAAGCTTTCTATTGCATTTGTGAATTTTCTCAGTTTGCAAAATACTGATAAAATATTCGACTCCACATAGATCAAACTCATCAAAGTCTAACCCCCACAAATCTTTTTTTCTACAATTCTCACACTGACAGAACTCAATTAACGCTTACCCCACGCAGTCGAACCAAAGCCAAAGGTTACCTGCGGTCGACGTTAAAAACATCACCACGTACATCAGCCTTGCTGTCGACCTTTGCTCTTTTGCTCTCCAACACACCGGATACATAAAAATCTTCTCTCTTTCCATCACCATAGTCGGAAATGATTCCATCCGGCAACCGTTACGTAAGCCAGCTTTGCCTCATTCCTTGAGTCCCATAGAATCAAAGAACGCCTCCACAAAGGAACGTGACTCCTGCGATTAGCTCTGGATTATCGCAACGCTCTCATCGTCTTGGACCATTCCGAGCAGCCGCGCAGTGCCTTTCAATCGGCAATAAATGCCAATCAGGCTTTGGCCAGAGAGAGTTATACTGCATATCACTCTCACATACATACAGAAACTTATGGCTACTTTAATGGATATTAATAGCATATCAACGGCCACTGTCAGTTCGTCCGCCCATCCATTCTACCCATCAGCCGATTCTTAACAATGATCCATCCATCCATCCACCTCCCCACCCATCCATCCATCTATCCACCCACTCACCGATCCACCTAACCCACCCAACCCATCCAGCCCATCCACCCGTCCGTCCGTCTGTTCGTCCGTCCATCCATCCTTCCATCCATCCATCCTTCCATCCATGCTTTCATCCATGCTTTCGTCCATCCGTCCATCCATCCATCCATCCATCAATTCATCAATCCACCCACCCATCCACCCACCCACCAGCCCACCCACCCAACCCACTCAACCCATCCATCCATCCGTCCATCCACCCACACATCCACCCATCCGTCCAACCGTCTGTCCATCTGTCCATCTATCCATCCATCCACCCACCTACCCACCCACTCGTCCATCCATCCATCCACTTCCCACCCATCCACTCATCCAACTCGCCCAGCAGCCCCTCCGCATGCTTTTATTGCGTCCAATTTTTACCTTACAGCCGCTATTTGAATCTCAGATACAATAACTGTAACTTGAGCAGAAGAAGAACGCTTGATATAGCGCCCTCTTACAGAATCTCAGACGAAGACATCATCGTGAGCTTCAGTCGATTAAGAAACCTCGCATGTGTCCTAAACCGAATAACCGATGCAATAAACCTTCGCTAAGAATCCTCTTTGAGAGCTACGGTTGTTGAACCCATCCGACAAGTGTAAACTCTTGCAGGTTTATTACGTAAATAATTTGTGTTTATGGCAGACAGACAGACAGACAGACAGACAGACAGACAGACAGACAGACAGACAGACAGACAGACAGACAGACAGACAGACAGACAGACAGACAGACAGACAGACAGACAGACAGACACACAGACACACACACACACACACACAGACACACAGACACACAGACACACAGACAGACACACAGACACACAGACACACAGACACACAGACACACAGACAGACACACATGCAGACAGACACACCGACAGACAGACAGACACAGAGACAGACAGGTATACAGACAGATAGACAGAAAAACAGACAGGCACATATGCAGACAGACACACTGACAGACAGACACAGATAGACATACATATAAACAGAGAGACAGACAAACATACGCAAGACGCACAGACATATAGACACCAAACAAATACACGAAGACAGAAAGACAGGTTAGCAGGCTGGCGGGCAGAGCGACATACATGCATACAGAGAGAGAGACAGAAAAACAGACGCAGACAGCTCCGCAAAGCAAGCACAAACAGACAGACAGACAGACAGACAGACAGACAGACAGACATAGTTTCTTACTGTCGTCATTATGAGAAGAATGCAGACAAGACTAACTTTAAAAGCACTTACGTTATTTGTGACGCGCATCATGCAAGCACACACACACACACACACACACACACACACACACACACACACACACACACACACACACACACACACACACACACACACACACACACACACACACACACACACACACACGCCAACACACAAACAAGCACACACACACAAACACATACACACATGCAAACACACATAAGCACACATATACACATAAACACACATACACAAAAACACACACACACACAAACACATACACACATACAAACACACATAAACACACATAAACACACATACACACAAAAAAACACACATACGTGGGAAAAAACATGCAAAGACGTATACACAAACACATGCCTACACTACACACTTCAGTCTAGTAGGCCTACTCGATGGACGATAATATAAACAGGCGCTTCTTCCGGAAAACATCTTCACGATTCACGGCGACGGAAAAACCACTGCAGAAGGAAATGAATAATGCGTGTATCTATCTAAGTGTATAGTATATTTACACGTGCATTTGTATACATATAATATATATATATATATATTCTTAAAATATATAATTTAATACGTATTTATATGTGCATACACGTATATGCCATGCGTATATTCTCTAGTATATATGTATACCTATGTATACAAAAATATATGTACAAGTATATGCATATGTATATATGGATGAATACATTTATGTATAATGGTGTAAGTATGTGTATACATGCTTAAACATATGTATATGAATATATGTATGTGTATATGCACATTATATGTATACGCAATGTTTACGCAAATGTATATAAACCTGTGTATTGGTATATGCAATGTAGATATATATATATGTATATATATATATGTATATATATAGTGTTTGCGATCGCTTGACCACATTACTAGGAAGCGACGCGTCATAAACGTCATCTGTAAAGCGACATAGTTTGGGTCGAGGGTGAATTAAAACCCTAGGGTCAACTAAACGCACAACGCGAAATGCTTTCCTCAAACCCGAATAGGGTACAGTCGACGTTAAAGACCCCTGTGAAACACGACGACGTCGACGTTGTGACAATCCTATGGATATGACATTGTGATTGTGAATGTAGGCATGAAATGCATGCGAATAAAATATGTCTCATATAATTATTATGTATAATATTGTGTTTCATTATTTTCTTCAAACTGCTCAGAGGCGCTCAACCTCTGAATATGTATCTATGAATTACGTTTAGGATAGAGAATGTAAGTTTTAGGTTAATTCATTAATAGATTTATATAGCGCCTCTTCAGAGAACTACTCAGAGGCGCTCCCGACTCCAGCACGAAAAAAACAGTTTTCAAGCGGTCATAGAAGGTGCCAGAGGAAGACATAGAATGTAAGTGCAGCTCAGGAGGAAGGCCATTCCATATGGTCGGACCGGCCACCGACACTATATAGGTGTCGATAGAAAAAGACAGAAAGACATACAGACAAGCAGGCAGACAGACAGACAGACAGACAGACAATGTACACGGTTTTCTATATCGACCGTATGGCGTAGACCATGTTCATTTTCAATGAATTAATCGGGTGAGATCCTTCACCACCGCTACCCGGTTGAATGAGTGCCAAGCCATATATTAGGTCCCGGTGTACAGACAGACAGACAGACAGACAGACAGACAGACAGACAGACAGACAGACAGACAGACACACACACACACACACACACACACATACACACACAGTCACACACAAACACACACAGACAGACACACACAAATACACACAAACACACACAGACAGACACACAGAAAGACACACAGACAGACACACAGACAGACACTCAGACACAGACAGACACACAGACACACAGACAGACGCACAGACAGACACACAGACAGACAGACGGATAGCTGAACGAAATCCTCCATCATCAGGTTCTAGCGCAGAAACCATGAGTGCATTATTTTGCTAACTGCTGTAATTCTAGTTCTTAACGACTTGTAACATCAATCATATATGCTAACGCAGAGTTTGCCTCTGATTTGTTTTGCACTGTTTGAGTGGCGCTATACAAATGTTCAATCACAATAACAAAAAACCTCGTCATCGAATGACTGATGGCAGCTTCAGAGTTTCTGATTCACGCAACGCAGAGGTTGGACAAAATGCAAGCAGTCGCTTTCAGCGTGCGCAGAAGACGATTGCATTCACCGTATATACGACTCCCCGAACAGCAGAGACCATTCATCAGGCGACGGCCACTCGGTGTCCAAACGGTTAAGACGTCTGCGTAGTCACCGCCGTAGTGGATAGTCATTTCCCACTGAGGAAAATCCACCATCAAATGCACCCTAATCCAGGGCCTAAAATCGTGTGTTTTCTGACAAAAAGGTGTGTTGTTGACTTTGTCGAGTGGGCAGTTGACACGTCTCGAGTGTGTAGTATGAATAGTTTAAGAGATTAGCTCGTCATCTGCACAAGATTTCCCTCATTCTAGTACCTGGAATTTTACTTGCCAGTTAAACAACACTTTGACAGTTTGAGGAAGCATGTGCAGTTGAGATTTCTGAATAATTTAGTCGCGGCGTTAATCCATCCAGTATTACGTCTTCCAAGCTTTCGCGTCCTTAACGAAACCGCCTTCGCAAGTCCTCTGCCTCCTCTCTGGTCTCTCTGGCAATCGAACTCTTGTCTTTACTGGACATCTCTGTACAATCAATCCCTTTGGAGTTTTAGATTAAAAAGATCAAGAAGGAGTCGCGTTGTATCACTGAAACAATGATTCTCCGGTCACAGAAGGCATACAAATCTTGGCTGACCTTGTCCAAACTGTTTAGGGCAGAGCTGTTTAAAGGCAAACCAATAAAAATGGCGCCCTAATTTCGATGCTATAGTATACCGTGCAGATAAACACCGGGCGAATTTGAGGGAAACTTGAACCAACAACTTTTCGGCTAAATCACAGAATTTATAAATGTAAATGTACAAGGTGTTCTACATATAGCGACCGCGTATCTTCGACCTTGCTCATTTTTATATGAATTAATCAGGTGAGATCCGTCACAACCGCTACCCGGTTGAATGAGTGCCCCGCCATATAAGGTCCCCGTGTACGGATTGTGCAAGTCCGAGATAAAACTCAAATGAGCCACCAGTGGTAGCCTATGCGATCCGGCAAACGAACGTAGGCAAGTGCATGAGACGGGAGCTCTTACCGATGTTGCTAACCGCGGGCCAGTGTCTGTCGATGTTATGGACTCTACTTAAGTAGGGTAAAAGATTAGAAAATAATTCCAGAACATAAAATGTCACTTCGGCGACTCATACACGATTTAGATGGTAAGCATTGGAGTTAATAGACACATAGACGAATTTTAAAGTCATGCATGCACATTTCGTAACTTCTTGAAAAGTAGTTTTGCAGTTAATGCACCGAAAAATTATTTTAGAAAGTCAGGAAAGCTTGAAAAAACAGTAGATCTTTTAAAAGACTGACATTAGTTTCCGCCGTCGGTGACAGAAAAGAATTTCGAAAGGAAGTCGGTCAACCAGAGAAAGCCACATAACAACATCGCTCGCAGAACCCTGGAGCAATCTTTTAAGGCCGGGTCATAATGGGAAGCCTTAGAAAGACGGCCGCTCATTCGCTGAGAACGCCAGATAGTGACAGATTAATCTGTGCGAGGATCCTATAGGGCGTTATATAAATCTACAGTTACATGCAATGACTTCCTGCATTGCTGACATGTTATTATGGAGACAGTACAAGTGAACACAAACACACACGGAAACACACACACACAAACACACACACACACACACACACACACATCTACACACACACACACGCACACACGCACACACACGCACAAACACACACACGCACACACACAAACACAAACACACACACAAACACACACACACACACACACACACGTGTTTACAGTGCAGAATGTCTTAAGTAGAAGACACATACATTATATATATATATATATATATATATATATATATGCTTACGCTACACTTGCGCCGATATACTGATGCATGTATATATACAATACATATATATGCGTACAATACATTCATGCGTGCCCATGTCAAATTCATATAAGAAGAAGAGCAGTCCCTAAGCTAGCCGTGAGGCAGCCATGGATATGAAGTGTTAGCGACTTCCTTTTCTCAGCCTCGGCATATTAGGGCGGGTGGCCAGTCCTCTCCCTCGCCGTCTCATCTTCCAGTGTAGGTCAGTGTACTCATTATAGCTGAGTTGGCTAGGGGGTGCAGTTGGAGTAGAAATCTCCAGCCAAATTTCTGCCCTGGCGGGAAATGTGCAGCTTGAACCCCCGACCTCTCGATTAACAATCCAGCACGCTAGCCATTACACTATCGAGCAGAGGTGTAACTTTGGTCTAGAAAGTCGGGGGCACCAATTTTTGCATCGTTTCGCCTTTGCTGTTGTTAAATACTAATAACGGTGGCGTTTATAATCCATGCTACAATATCAATATTATCAGAGTATTTGCCCGTTATATGACGGGTTGAAAAAGAAAATGAATGGATTGATAGGCGGTGAAAAGCATTTGTTTATTGGTTTTCTTGATGAATACTTTGATGTTGTCTCTTTCTCGTGAACGCGACAATGCAACATGAAGCTGGCCATGTGAAAATACGGGTTCGGTGAAAAAGTCCCACGTGGTCGAAGGTTTGTCCTCGCTTTATAATTCGGTCTCTCAGGCATGATTAGCAGCTCCCGTGTGCAGCATCAGTAGGGAGCACCAGTAGGCAGCATCAGTAGGGAGGTCTGCGAACGGCCTCTCAGGCATGGTTAGCAGCGCCCGTGTGCCTGCATCGGACTTCGGGTTTCGCCCGATTCAGGCCTTATGCAGCATCAGTTACATTCCATACATTCCACAGCGCAGCGCCCGTATGCCTGCATCGCCCGATGCAGGCCTTAGGCAGCATCAGTCTCATTCCATACATTCTAGAGCGTTTGTCGTGCGATGGACACACAGATTTGGGAACTATATGTGAGATTGCTAGCAATGAAGGCGATGATGACGATGCCGGGCATTTGTTTTAAGTCTTGATGGCTCAAAATGAATGCCTTCCTGCGCGGAAATAATAATGGGCATTGTTTCTTTTGAGTATGAAAAGTGAAGGCACAGTAACCTCCAGTCCAAAAGGTGTGGGGGTACGGGTACCCCTCGGACCCCCTGTACCAAATTACGCCCATGTCATTGAGCCCTCCCCCCCCAATTAAGGCAGAGGAATCTCAGCTCAACAACAACAACAAAGACATCGTGCCTTCCAATTGGAGATTCCTCGTCGAAGTCAACGTCCCCCATTACCAGATGGCGCGCCTCTCCGTTTTAATACGTAGGCCGTCGGCGTTTACGAGATGTTAATGGCCGCTTGAAACGAAGCCGTCGTCAGCTCGCGAAAGCTTCTCTGGTCTATAATTGAATTTACGATTCCAACTGGTTGATTGCATGGCCGGCCTACGATTTATACGGCGCCAGTAACCGGTAACTGCGCAAATCTGTACTAAGTCGGAAAGAGCCGCCATCTTGCGAGGCTCGACGTAGACCGGAAATTCATAACGCAATCAGATGACATGGAGCGGCGTTCGTCGGGTTTTTATAGCGCTATTATGCCCGGTCACTCGACCCCCGTATTTGTCTTCTTAACGTTCGGACAATCGAAATCTGGTGCTGTGAACCTGACCGTTCGGGGTCAGACGCAAAGGCTCTTGGGATGCAGACGATGAGCGATATTAAAGGACGCCGCGTATCCCGTGAGAACGATTAGTTTCTCCGAGAGTCATGATTAAAGGCGATGTAATTTGTTTCATATCAATGGTAGCTACCTCACCTTGTCATATCGTACCATACAATACCTTACCTAAGGTAAGGTAAAGTAAGGCAACATACCATACCAAACTACACCATACAACATCACACTTTACCATGACATGTCTTATCTTTATGGGACGCGGTGGTGTAGCGGCATGTTCTGTGCAATGTAACCGGCGGGTCGCAGGTTCAAATCTACCTCAAGCCACTGGACAAGTTGCTCACTCAGAATTGTCAATGAGGGAGGCAACGGAAAAAAGCACCTCACTGATCTCATCCCTGGGTGGCATTAAGCTAATGGACCTGCCTTCAGGCAGTAACTCATCGTCACCATCTTATCTTACCTAAACGTGCATCGCCTTACGTGTCATACTTTCCCCTACCTTCCCCTCCCTTCCCTTCCCTTCCCTTCCATTCCCCTCCCTTGCCTTACTTCAGGGCGTCTATTCTGCCCGCCGCCACCTTCCACTTTTAAGAGGAATGCTGTAATTTTAAGTACGAAAGCCATTGGTAGCTCTTACATCAAAACTCATGTTAAAATGATACAGTATCTGGCAGGTACAAAGGATCCTTTGATTGATAGCTCTTACATCATAACTCATGTTCAAGTGATAGAGTATCTGGCACATACAAAGGATCTTTTGAATGATTAAGTAGCGAGCGAAGAGAGTGAGGATAGAACGAATAAACCATAAAATAAACAAAGGAACGAATGAACGAATGAATGAACACAACAGCAAACGAATGCAACAACAACTGGATGCAGCAACCAACGAAGGCAACAACGAACGAATGCAACAACGAATGAACGCAACAACGAATGATTGTAACAATGAATGAACACAACAACGAACGAATGCAACTACGAACAAATACGAACAAATACAACAACGAATGAACGCAACAACGAACAAATACAACAACTAATGCAACAACGATAAACGCAACAACGAACAAATACAACGAACGAATGCAACAACGAACAAATCCATCGACGAACGAAATGCACCAAAACGAATGCAACAACGAACGAACGCAAGTTCATTATAAATATCTTCGGCAATTCGACGTTCTGGCAAATCTCTTTCAGAGCCTTTCCCAATTTATTTCACTCGGCGACAGTGAGAACAAACAAACCGCACGGCGTATAGGTATCGATTTTGCTTGCGCCTCAGTCGTTTGGGAGTGATAAAAGTCAACAGCAAGAATAGGTCAGCATGGCAGAAAACTATCAATTTTGCTCATATAAAACAAGAAATGGTCACTTGTTCTATATGTTAATGTTACGACCAAATTGGAGGGCGATGCATTGTCGCTTTAAACTGGAAACCGGAGACGCGTGTTTGTATTTTATGTGTACAGGTGTACACAATTGTAGAGCTGTACAGGCCTATTGTCTAGGTCCTCGAGGAGTTTTTAATTTGTTGCATTTATAAACGTTAGGTAGGCTATTTGTAATGCACTTCTTGGCCAATGTAAAATATTATTAAAATTATTATTATTACTACTACTACAACTACTACAACTACTACTACTACTACTACTACTACTACTACTACTACTACTACTACTACTACTACTACTACTACTACTACTACTACCACCACAACAACAACTACTACTACTACAACTACTACTACTACTACTACTAGTCTACTACTACTATTATTATTATTTTTTTGCCACAAGGTACATATGATCTCGGGGACTTAGATGTTATTATTTTTTTGACCCGAGGTATCAGTGATCAATCGGGATTTGGAAAAAATTATTTATTATTATTATTATTATTATTATTATTATTATTATTATTATTATTATTATTATTATTATTATTATTATTATTAGTATTATTATTATTATTATTATTATTACTATACTTATTATTATTGTTATTTTTGTTGTTGTTATTTCCACAAAATATTTTAGATCGTAGGATGAAAGCGATAGCAGTGCTAGCACGATAATAAGAACATCATTGTAAGTTTTTATTGTTTTGTTTTGCTGTTTTCGCTGTCGTCATCGTGATTATCCTTATCCCCATCTCAACCTAAGCAATTATGTTTAATTATTAACGTTAATGAGAATGACATTTATTACTTAATTTAGAAGATTCCATCGTCGACGACGTCATCGGCGGCATCACAGCGTCGCCATCTGGTGGTGCTTTACGTCGAACGACAGATGGCGCTGTGCGTTTATCAATGCATAGGCCCTACATGTGAACGACTTTTCTATGTTCCAAGCCTCACTGCGTCCTTCATCTCTCCCTTCTTTCCTCTTTATTCTTCTCCTCATTTTCTCCTCCTCCTCCTCCTCCTCCTCCTCCTCCTCCTCCTCCTCCTCCTCTACTTCTGCTGCTCCTCCTCCTTCTCCTTCAACATTAGTTTCTTCACTTCTCCTTATCCTTCTCCTTTTTCTTGTGCTTCTCCTCTTTCTTGTGTTTCACCTTCTTCTCACCCTTCTCCTGCACCTGCTACTTCTTTCCACTCTTCTTTTCCTCTTCCTCCCTATCTTTCTTCTCCTCTTCCTTCTCGTCCTTCTTCTGATGCACATCCACCGTCTCCTTCTTCTTCTTCTTCTTTTCCTTTTCCTTTTTCTTCTTATTCTTCTTCGCCTTTTAGCCTACTTATATCTTTTCCACTTTCTCCTTCTTCTCCTCCTCCTCCTTCTTCGCCTCTTCCTTGTTCTTTTTATTCTTCTCCTTCTACTTATCATCCTTTCCACTTCCTCCTTCTCCTCCTCTTCCTCCTTATCCTCCTTCTCGTCCCCTTCTCTTGCTCCTCCTCATTGTTCCCTCCTTCCCTTCTTCCTCCTCCCTGTTCTCTTTATTCTTCTCCTCCTTCACCTTATCATCATTTCCACTTCCTCCTTCTCCTCCTCCTCCTTATCGTCCTCTTCTTCCTCCTCCTCCTCCTCCTCCTCCTTGTTCCCCCCTCCCTTGTTCCTCCTCCTCCTTGTTCTCTTTATTCTTCTCCTCCTTCTACTTATCATCCTTTACACTTCCTCCTTCTCCTTCTCCTCCTCCTCCTCCTCCTTCTTCTCCTCTTCTGCTTCTTCTTCCTCCTTCCTCTAAGACACACTCGTCATCCTTCCTCAGTCGCTGGTGTTGTTTCTATCTCAGTGAAGTCTTTACGACGTCATTTGTGTTTTTCAAATCTGTTTTCGTCTTGCCTTTGATGCGTTGCTTTTGTAGAACAGTACATCAACTGTTAATATCCTCTCAGACATCTTCTTTTCTTATCTCTCCTTTTCTTCTCATCTTTCTTTCCCTCTCCCTCTCCTATAACTCCGGATTACCTCAGATTTTTACCCCGTTGCTCATAATCTGTTCCTTTTCGCATCTTCGGTCATTCGTTGTTTTATTCCTATTCACCTACTCCTCCTACTTCCTCTTTGTTTACCTTATCTCTCATCCTCCTCCTCTTCCTCCTCCTCATCCTCCTCGTCCTCGTCCTCGTCCTCGGTTTCCCTAGTCGCTCACCTTTGACCTGTCGTGTTTTTCTCGACCGCCTATGAAAGCTTCTTCTTCTTTTCTGTTTCCTTTGTGCTTTCCTGTCCGCCCTTTAGCGGCCCTACTTCCTCCAATTTCTCCCTCACTCTTTTTCTTTCCTTCTAATCCTCTCATTTACCCTCTTCCTTCCTCCTCCTTCTGCTAATCTTCCACTTCGAATGCACAAACAGATACAAAAACTTGGCCCGCAGACGTGTGCACCTGACCCAAGTAATTTAAAAGTAGGCTAATGGATAGGAAGAAACGTGTTTTCCGAAAACATAATTTGAGCAATGGCTTAAAAACATAACCAGTACGATAACAGCTACTAACAACTGACAATTATTTCTCTTCAACACAATAATTGCAACTGCAGACAACGCTTAACAACTGCATGCAACGCTCCACAACTGCAGACAACGCTCCACAACTGCAGACAACGCTCCACAACTGCAGACAACGCAACACAACTGCAGAGAACGCTCCACAACTGCAGACAACGTTCCACAACTGCGGACAACGTTCCACAACTGCAGACAACGTTCCACAACTGCAGACAACGCTCCACAACTGCAGACAACGCTCCATAACTGCAGACAACGTTCCACAACTGCAGACAACGCTCCACAGCTTATTCCATGCGTTGGTAGCCATCACTTTCTTTGTATCCTGACACAGCCACGATACAAGACATTCGCGGCATTATCATCTCAATGATCTTATGCCAACAAGAAACAATTTCCAAAGGAGTGTGGTCGACCACTGTTGTAGAACTGTCATCCTCGTGGTCTTGTTCGTACCTCTCATCGATCTCCTCCAAATGGATGAGCCGGTCTTTGCCTCTTTTCTGCAAACGCTTAAAGACCATTCTGTTCGATCATGGTTTCATTGTCTTAGGTCGGGAGCGCCTCTGATGAGTGCCTCTTGACATGGGCGGCGATCATGGGACAAGTTCCCCCACCTTTAACAGTGGGGACACACCATACATTTGTCCCCCCACTTATTGAAGAAACCCCCAAAAAGGTCGTCACATTTTTTCCCAGAAATAGCAAAAAAAAATTCGCGCGAAAAAGTTTTTTGACCTCTTTTTTTGAGCAGATCAGTTCAAAACTCTTTTCACCAGATCAGTTCAACAGTGCCCCCCACCTGTGAAACAAGATCGCCGCCAGTGCCTCTTGAAAAGGCGCTGTATAAATTTGCAGTACAATTATATGGCGATTGAGGAACCTTGTAAGACCATTTATTATTGCCTCTTGAACTGTTCAAACGATATGTGCGATTTAATTCTGATTTATTTAACCATAAATTAATGATCAAAACCAATGTGCGTATTAAAACTGAAAAGCGCCTGTAGAAATTTCATTTTGTAAGGACACAATTCCAGTATTTGGTGGGATTCGACACAATTTTGTCTGAATTGACCTGGTGATTACAGAAACCCTTAGCCTGCACGACGTGATTACGTATGTCATGGAATTTGCTAATGAATCAATTAAGGATTTTGTTGATTAATAAATTTATTTATTCAATCAATCAGGTACTAATTCCATGCTTACGCGGTGCGTGAGGCACTGAACCTGTGATTAAAGCGGCTGAAGGCCACTTAGCGAACATACAATCTCTGGCAACCTTGACAAATCTTTTCTCGGCCAAGACTTTACCGTTAGCAACTATACTGCTGTTGACCAGCGTAGGTCTTCATCTACATGACGCTACAGTTCTTGTTTGCTTAGCTAAAGAGTTCAACTGAGGTCTTTGAATCATTGATGACCCGGAAGTGAATCCGCGCATAAAGCAAAAACCAGGAAAGCTGTTTGACGCATCCCGCGACAGACTTGAATTCAGATCCAGTTTGCCCGGATTTGTTACCGTAGTTAGGTGCAATATAGGATGTCCGGAGAGAACATTCCCAATGTAGATCTATGGATCCGTGCCTCCATTCCACCTGAGTCTAGCAACCAGTGCAAAGAGGAAGAAGAAGCAAGGATGCAAGCCATGATTCACTAAACTATAGGTCAGGTTATACGGAGTCGCCCAATTACATCACTAAATTATGGGTCACTCCAAGCAGAGTCGCCCAATTACATCAATAAATTACGGGTCACTCCAAACAGAGTCGCCCAATTACATCAATAAATTTACAACTGCATCATTCATTCATTCATTCATTCATTCATAACGGACATTTATATAGCGCCTCTTCAAGGAGTACTACTCAGAGGTGCTCCCGACTCCAGCACGGCTGAATAGAGCGGTCTTAGGGCGAGAAAGGACCGTGCACGGAAGAAAAGGTAACAAGTAAAAAGAAGAAAATCGAGCACGTACTGAGTCGGTGTTTACACGCCGGAGCGACACCTGTCAACTCTATAGATTAACAGGTGACTGCATCAGAGTGCAGGTTCCTTAAAGCGAGCTAATGCAATTGATAATCGATGTATGGTAAGCCTAACCATCGAATGACACAACCTCTGGGTGTTGTAGAACTCCAGAGATTACGATTACGATTACCATTACGATCTGTACACAACTTCTTACATACATGTAATTCATGCCTTCCATAGGCTATGGTCTGGGTATGTAGGGCTTACAATGTCCAGCCTCGCGTCATCTAGAGTTACCTTTACACTTTCATGATCCACGAAGAGGGCGCTACCTAAAGCGACACCAACGCGAACTATTTACTCATGGTCGTTACACACAGTGCGCTCGGCGGGTTTGATAGCAAACATTTCGACACAGAACATTTCCTTGGTTATAAATCCTTTCAGGCGGCTACACACGAATATCGACGAAGGCAAATGTACGCATCGGCGCTACAGACAAATGTTAATTACATGCGGCACTGGAAAGGAGTCGGTGTTTAAAGCGGTCGGCTATCTACAATCCATTGGAAATGTTCAAGTCCATCAACGACAGCGCAGTAGCTGTTTCGCATCAGCGCAAAGCATTCTCCTCTGCCTCGCCTGTACACATTTTGGCGTTCAAACGCAGTACATACATCATGTCTCCAACATACAGAGCAACATAAACGCGTTGTGTAATATTTTCACAAGTATTTCTCATATATGCATGTATATATACATGTCTTTGTATATATATAATATGCCCCATTGACACATATTCATTAGCGCCGTGAGTGTATATAACTACAATACATGATTATATATATGCAAGTAAAACGTTGCTCACAGAGCAATAGCACTTCTCATTTGTGATACGCATGCGTCCTGGAACCATAGGCGTTAGCAGGAAGACAGCGGATGTGTTGATGTGTTTTTAAAGTTCTCGCTGCAGTTTTATCAAACCTTTCTAGCTTTAATAGAATAATTATCGATGTTGATCTAATCTGTTCTGTCTAGTTATTTTTGCTGCTCAGATAAATTTTAATTACTTTAATTATATATTTCTCTTATGTATTGATTGTCGACACTTCGACTGATCTGCGCTGTGTGTCACAAGCACCTTCCGACCTCGATCGGCAAAGCAAGATCCCAACGATGATCTCGTATTGGTTCGGCTTTGGGTTCATACTAACACCGATGGCACTCCTTTCTATTGTCTGTGTTCATGAGTTGCCGATGAACTGAACAAGCATTCTTTCCATGTGTGTTCTTTTGTATGTGTATGTGTGTAGGTGTGTGTATGGACGTCTGTGTGTGTGTTCGTGTGTTTGTAGGTGTGTTTGTGTGTGTGTGTGTGTGTGTGTGTGAACGTGTGTGTTCGTGTGTTCTTCAGACTTGTTGTCCTTGAGACCAAGTTCTTGGTCTCGAGTGCACTTGAGTTAGTTTACAAATATCTTGGTCTTGGTATTGAGACCAAAAGTCTTGGTCTTGAGGTTCAAAGTCTTGATCTTGGTCTTGATTTTCCAAGACCAAGACCAAACTCGACTGTCAATATGAACAATCATATAATTTTTCTGCAGCCATTGCGGTCAATGACGATTGCAATACAAAACCCACTAGTCTGGCCCAGAGCAGGTAATAGGTAGCTCTGGCCTGGCCAATAATTGGCTATAATTAGATTTCTATTTGTATCCGTTATAAGAAACAGTGTAGATTCCGAAAATTTCCGTATGTTGGTATTTCCATTGTTTTGGTAAAGAAATGCAACTTCCGGTTTTGCAGGCCTCATTCTTTTATGCTCAATCTTTTGTTCAAAAACAATGGCGAGCTCTTAGTCAATCAAACACGCATCGTTGCGTTTGGGTACAATTCTTTCGTTGTACTAGAATAGGATATTAAAATTAATTGCAAGCGGTGTGTTCATGCAGTTTCGACTTGCACAACAACAATATTAGAAACACGATGAACGACGTCAGGGTTTGTCAGGTAATTTTTATTAGTTTTCCCCATCCTAAGATTTCAATGCGCCTTTTGTAAGTTGGGGTTCTACCGAACTTACCGACCGCGAAGTTGCAGACCGTCGGAACATATAGGGACTTGCCGAACATGAATTGTTCAAAGCGTAGGTAGCTGCCGAAAGCTACTGTGTGTGCCAGCAACATCAGCACCTGTAAAGCGTTTTTCCACATGGCATAATTTTAATGAGACCCCACAGGGCATGTCCCGGTGAGAAAATTGTGAGCGAATTGGTTTTTATAAAATGCAACAGGAACTTGGAATAACATTTCTCATGAAGTACTTTTGTAAGTACGAATTCAGAATTCTCTGCAGTCTGCATTTAGAGTTGTTTTGCTTGAATAAAATAAAGACTCGTGTCTTCATTAAAACAGCGAGTAGTCCGACTCGAGAATTTTTTTAATAAGGAATAGAAGTCTGGATATGATTGTGATTTCTTGGGTCTTGGTCTTGAGGTTCAAAGTCTTGGTCTTGGTCTTGAGGTTCAAAGTCTTGGTCTTGGTCTTGAGGTTCAAAGTCTTGGTCTTGGTCTTGAGGTCTTAGGTCTTGACAACAAGACAGATGTTCTTGTGAACATAATTAAGTGTTCGTGTTTTGTGTTCGTGTGTGTGTGTGTGTATGTGTGTGCTCGTGTGTGCGTTCGTGTGTGTGTGTGTCTATGCATGTCTATGTGTACGTCTGTGTGTGTTTGATAATGGAACCTCGCATGACGTGATTGCGTGTTTCCAATGCACAGACCTCGTCGTTCATGATCGTGTGAAAGGCGTCAGCGGCGCCATCCAAAGGAACAGGCGTTCTTATGACAGCCGCTTTCGTCTGAGGCTGTTACAGTAGCTGCTGCTGCTGCTGCTGCTGGTGCGGCTGGCATTCACCCAGTCAATGTCAGCATCAGTTCAATCGTACGTAGAGCAGACTGTCGTAAATATTACATGTCGAGTGGGAGAGAAAAGGAAATAACGATAGAAAGTCGAAAGAGAACGGAAATGGACGAATTAGAACGATTAGAACGGATGGCGAAACGTACGCGTGTTCGATAGTTAGAGTGAGCAGAAAGACAGACGCAGATATATATGGACAGAGACAGAGACAGACGCAGACACATGGACAGAGACAGAGACAGAGATACCGCGATGAGCAGAGAAACGAAGACAAGAGTAAC
>OY744617.1:19313018-19435518 GCA_963556255.1 Allolobophora icterica
GTCTTCGCAGATGGTTTTATCAGTGCAAAAGGTGCCAACAAAAGCGACAGCATTGAAGCGTTGTATCGCCATAGATAAGCGCTGATAAAGAAACGTAGTCTCTCTGTTGTCTCCTGATATTTGGGCCAGGCGATAGCCGAGGAGGTTGACCAGTGCGAGGCCTTCCTGGTTTATTATTATTATTATTATTATTATTATTATTATTATTATTATTATTATTATTATTATTATTATTATTATTATTATTATTATTATTATTATTTATTTATTTATTTTTGCCCCAAGGTACATATGATCCCTTGGGGACTAAAATATTAATTAAAATAAGCAAATAATCTGGAACGGCCTCTATTCCTCAGGATTCGATTATTATTATTATTATTATTATTATTATTATTATTATTATTATTATTATCATTATTATTATTATTATTATTATTATTATTATTATTATTATTATTATTATTATTATTATTATTATTATTATTATTATTATTATTATTATTATTATTATTATTATTATTATTATTATTATTATAATATTTCGTGGTACATTGGGGACCATAACAAGCGGGAACTCGGTCCTTTTTGGGTCTTCTTGTTGTATCCCAACATTACCGAATATTGTGTTTACTGATATCTGCTGTTTGCAGTGGGAACAATAAGCGAATTGTTATGGTTATACACGTGTTTAAACATACATACTAGAAGCACTCTACAAAGAAACTTCTTTAAAGCGCGATTACTGATAGGGCGCATTCTAGGCCTATCAAATGGATCTAAAATCAATTCGGTTTCTGATCAACGGACCTTGTTTGTATACATTTTTCTGGGTATTAACATTGCGCATTTTCGCAGCCTAATCAATCGCTAAGAACCATGATTTGACTTAACTTTGTACTAACGCTGCAGGGCCTAAAATAGTGTTTTCTGAAGCAGTGTGTAGAACAGTACATGACACTGTAGTTTACACTGCCTAGGGTACAGTCTGTAGTATGAAGTGTGTAGTATGAAGTCTTGAGATCTGGAGATCAAGTCAACTACACACGATTTCATTCTAAAACCTTTAATTTTACTTACCAGTTCAAATAAAGTATTGAGGAATAGATGCAGTTGGCATTTCTGAGTATTCTAGGCACTGGATAAACTTGAAAGCACTGCCAATGGCAGCGTGAAAAGAGATATCCATCGTATCAGGTAAACAGTAATCTTTTATTCACCAAACTACAGAACCTCAAAGAAAATAATTATTTTCGTACTTCAATCGCTGCTTTACCTACTGCAGAACCGTAAGCAACGTATATTTCATGGAACAACAACATTCAAGAGAACCACAGTTTTAACTTTGCTTATGACTTTCACGTGAAAAATGCGAAGGAAAGATAAGGCAAAGTAGACCAGTTAAGGTAGGATAATATAAGTGAAATAGGGCAAAGTATTCGCTCGAATATTTCTTTCCTCGATTCGTGAATTCGTTTGTATATTTCACTAACCACGTCCTGGATTCTAATCAAATTCCATTCTAGTCCAAGCTTAATCTAATTTAATCATAATCAATACATAGATATCGGCATCAATGCACATATAATCTCATCTAATCTGGCAACTTCTATAGCTCCTTCATCTTAACGCAGAATGATTTATCACTCCTAGGGTCCACTCCTGAGCAAACCCACATTCCAAAACCATCGTCGACTGAACGCAAATAAGAACTCTAAATCAACCATCTATGAAAAACAGGATAGCACAAAAAATACAATTTAGAGCAGACTTCATCAAGAGACGTGCAAAAACGAAGTATCGTGTATCAGTTTGTTGGCTCCCCAACTCGATCGATTTGGCTAAAACAATTATTATTTTAATTATAATTATTGCCATCATTACTGTTGTTGTTATTATTATTATTATTATTATTATTATTATTATTATTATTATTATTATTATTATTATTATTATTATTATTATTATTATTAATTTTTTTATTATTATTATTATTATTATTATTATTATTATTATTATTATTATTATTATTATTATTATTATTATTATTATTATTATTATTATTATTATTATTATTATTATTATTATTACTTTTGCCTCAACGTATACAGGATCCCTCAGGGACTTGAACATATAAGATATATAGGCCTATTTAACAAAATATAACATAACATAAAACACATAACATACATGGAACATATATTATTATTTTTTTAACCGAGGTAGTCTTAATCCCTCATCATCATCATCATTATCATTATCGATTCAGAGCAGCTATATTGATCCCCACTGAATGTTCAGATACTGGACCTAGATAAATGGTCGATTGTATTGTCGGTGCCTGACACTGACTTTACGTAATTGTAACGGTATTCGCAAATCTACATGGTGTCACTTCAAGGGAACTCATCAGAGGCGTTCCCGCGACCAGACCCCACGAAACCGCAGTCAAACAGAACAACGTTGAAGTGCATTCGAAAAAGAGACAAAAGAGTTGATGACAGAGGTTGCCAGGCAACATATTACAAAAGGATGGACCAATCACAGCAAAGCGTCTGTTTGGACGCTGGTAGGCGTAATCGCAAACTACAAATTTTTACAACACAAATATAAAGTTACGCGCAGGGCACTAACATTTTCACGAGGGCTACGTCATGTCAGAGGGGTTATCTAAAGATATCAAGCGAAGACCCGATTTCGGATGCCAAGGAGACCAGAGAGATGACGCAGAGGAGCTGGTAAGGAGGGGAGGATATTGCGCGACGGGGTCGTTCGAGCCGGCGGGATAACCACGTCACCCATGGCAGCAGAGCGAAAAAATCTGTGACTAGAGATCGAAACGCCGCCTAGCTCCTTAAGATAAAATGCAGCCCAGCATGCAGGACCGTTATGCATAAGTAATAAGACCTTCAAATCAATGCGTGTTTGAATAAGCCAGTGCAGTTCCTTCACATGACGCCGGACATGTATGCCTTACTAACCGAGGAACACCAAGGATCAGCAACATTTAAAACAGACCGCAACTGATTAATGCTGGAAAGGGTCAGACCTTCATAAATGTAATTATCTATTCTAAGCTAATGAATTCTATAGCGCCGTCATTTATGAAAGTGCACAAGGTTGATGGTCGCTTCGAGTGAAGCCTTAGACGTTGTTCGTTGGAGAAGCCAGGTCGAAATACGATAGCCAGAGAAACCAGAAATATGTATGTGTAATTGTGTATGTATGTATGTATGTATGTGTGTATGTGTATAGGTGTGCGTGTAGGTGTGTATGTGTGTATGTATGTGCGTATATGTGTATGTAAGTGTGTATGTATGTAAGTGTGTATGTATGTATGTATGTATGTATGTATGTATGTATGTATGTATGTATGTATGTATGTATGTATGTATGTATGTATGTATGTATGTATGTATGTATGTATGTATGTATGTATGTATGTATGTATGTATGTATGTATGTATGTATGTATGTATGTATTGTAGGTATGTGTGTATGTATCTATGTATATATGTGGTATGTATGTATGTATGTGTGTATGCGTGTATATGTGTGTGTATGTATGTATGTATTATATATGTATGCATACGTATTTATGGATGTATGCATGTTGTAACATACATACATACATACATACATACATACATACTGTATATGTATGTATGCATGCATGTATATATGTTTGTATGTATGTAGATATATGTAGGTATGTATTTCTGAACCAGTAGCACTGAAGTCTCCTTACCCTAAAGGTCGTCGTGGTCAGGCACGATGTTTACCGAATGTATTTGTCTTCGAGTCGTCGTGCTTTACAAAGACACGGTCTCCAACCGTATCTGCTGCGCGACAGGGATGGGTATGAACAGATGTACGGTTCTGTATGGTCTAAGCCATGGTATTTTACCATGTACTACGGTATAATCTGAACTTAACTATACTCCACTCGTCTCTGTCCAACATACAATTTGGTCTGAACAAATTATGATTATTTTAGTATGGTCTGGACCATGGGTTGGTCTGAAGCATGGTCTGGACCAAGGTATGGTCTGAAGTATGGTCTGAACAGACATGGTATTGTCTGAGGTATGGTCTAAACCAGAGTACGGTTTGATATGGTCCAAACCATGGTATGATCTGTATCTTGGTATAATCTTGACTGAAATATGATCTGAACCAGTATACGGTTTAGTATGGTCTGGACCATGGTATGGTCCGAACCGAATTATGATCTGAACCAGCGTATGGTTTGGTACGGTCCAAACGATGGAACAATCTGAAACAGTTAAATGGCAGTTCCTACTGGATCTACTCTTTTGAGCCTTCTAACTCAGCTGCACCACATCGCAATCGTAATCGTAAACTCCAAAATCCTGAAGCTCCACTTGAAAGCCAAGCGCAGGGCACCAGCTTATTCACGAGCGCCAGTGTTATGAACAAAGTATATGGTATGGTATGTTCTGAACCAATTATAGGGAGGCGTCGTTCGCCTAGAGTCGGGCCCAGCCTAGACATTTGTCGTACGCTGCTAATGACAGCTGGTGAGGACGGGAGAATGTCGACGCCGGATGGATCCTTCGTATGATTGCAAGGCTCGTCCGTTCACTGTGCACCACTCAAAGCGCCACCCAGCTATCGGCTACATTCAGTGTCCTTCGTCGTTCAAGTGTTCTCTCGCTCGCTCAATCGTTATCCACCTCCGCTTCTGTCATTTCCTCCGCCTGTCATCCTTCCTTCTCCTCCTAGTCCTCCATTTCCTCTGGTCATGATTATCAAGTCCGCTTCCTCCTCCGCTTCGGTTACCCTTCATTTGCATGCAACTCTTCTCCCATTCATCCTTGACATCTTATCCATTCCAGTCTCGCTCGTTCTTCTCTCCTCCTCTTGTTCGATCGATGTCCCTGTATCTCTTCTTCTTCCTATTATTCCTCGTCGCTTCCTCTCTGCGTCCTCCTTCTCCAAATCTCATCCGGCTTCCTTTGATCACCCTCTTCCTTCTCGTCATTTCATCTTCCACGCCTTCCAGTCGCATTCCTCCTCCCATACTGATGATTCTGCCCGCATGCCTGTCGCCATCCCTTTTCCGTCTGCATTCTTCGCTTCTCTTCTGTCTCACAATTTTCCTTCTCCACCTGTCCCTTTTCGTATGCCCTACAGCTCTCCTCCTCTTTCTTGTTCTTCTCCTCTTCCTTCTCCTGCTTCTCAGCCGCCTTTATTTCTGCTCTGCACAGCATAATACACAGAATCGTCATCATCATCATCATCATCGTCATCATCATCATCATCGTCATCATCATCATCATCATCATCATCCTCATCATCATCGTCTTTTTCGTCTTCTTCATCTTCATCTTCACCTTCATCTTCACCATCCTAGTCGTCGTCATTATCATCTTTGTCGTCGTCGTTATCGTCATCATTTACCGAATGGCGCGACAAGGTAGCGGTCAGGGGTGGGTAGAACAACTGGGAGGCAGTCACGAGGGTAGAACAACTGGGAGGGAGTCACGAAACGCGGGCTTCGGGGAGGGAAGAAACAGCGTGGAAGTAGGAGAGGATAGGACAAAACAGAAAAGGAGAGGAGAGGGCATGCAGGAGAGGCGGACAGGACAGCAGAGTTCAGGAGATGGTAAGGCAGGATAGAAATGGATGAGAGGAGAAGACAAAACAGGGGAGGAGAGGACAGATGAGAGGTCACGACAGGACAGAAGAGGAAGCAGTAGAGAGCAAGGATTGAACCGAAAGTAAGAGTGATAGGCAGTCTGACCGATATCCTTGAGGTCCAATCGTCTAAATCCCGGTCGAATCCGAGCGTCATTGTATGAATAAATTTCCCTTCTTTCCTGCGTTCACATAACCACACTCGCCATACTCAGTCCAATTCTAGAACGTCAATTTTTCACACCCATCTCTTTCTCATCCGCCTCCTCTCATCTGGCTCCTCCTCGTCCTCCCTCTTCCTTTTCCTCCCCTCCTCCTCCGCCTCCTCGTCCTCTCCTTCGTCCTCGTCCTCCCCTCTTCGTCTTACTCCTCTTCCTCTCCTCCCTCTTCACCTCTTCATGCTTTCTTCTTCCTTCTCGTCCTACACTTTCCTCTTCCACCTCCTCCTACTTCGTCTCTTCATCCTCTTCTTCTTCCTCAACGTCCTCCATTTTCCTCTTCTTTCTTCTCTTCCCCTACTTCGCCTCCTCATCCTCTTCTTCCTCCTCGTCCTCCCTCTTCCTCTTTGTCCTCTTTCTTCCTCCTTGTCCTCTCTCTTCCTCTTCATCCCGTCCTCCTGCTTCGCCTCCTCCTCCTCTTCTTCCTCCTCCTCGTCCTCCCTCTTCCTCTTTGTCCTCTTCCTTCCTCCTCGTCCTCCTTCTTCCTCCTCGTCCTCTCGCTTCCTTCCCGTCCTCTCTCTTCCTCTTCATCCCCTCCTCTTACTTCACCTCCTCATCCTCATCCTCTTCCTCCCCCTCCTCTTACTTCACCTCCTCATCCTCTTTCTCTTCCTCCCCCTCCTCCTACTTCACTTCCTCATCCTCTTCTTCCTCGTCCTCGTCCTTCTCTTTTCGAGCATACGTCACACGGAACAACGGTAGAAGACGACCGATCGCAGACCGTCACAGGCAGATGGCGCTGCCATTGTTTCCTTCTGTTTGAAGTGACTTCGAGACTCACGCTGCCCATCTTCGCTCATTAGTGAAACAGCTGAGTGACTAACACACGAAAAACAGCATTAGGCCTACATAATATATAATATGTACACACTTAAATATATATATATGCGTTTGTATATGTATAGGGCTATCTGTGCGTACATGTGCAAGTACATATATCTATACATTATACAGACACAAATACATCTATACATATAATATCCATAGAGCGTGTGTCTGTCGATAAACGCTACATCACAAACGGTTTCTGTTCTATTGTGAAACAGAAACCGTTTGTGACCTCAGTACTGCCGTCTTGACGACGGCGATCAGAGCATTTTAACCAACGATACATATAGGCCTATATACACTGCCGTCATAATATGACGGGCAAATACTCTAGTATATATATATATAAAGATATATGAATATTTAGGCCTGCAATAAGTACACATACATAGTAACGTCTACTAAATGTATCTCTGTAAATTATACACACACATATATAAGTATACATAGATGGATAGATGAATGGTAACACTCTAGCATGAAGAACATAAGATCTTGAAAGACGTGGTTCGATACCCGTAACCTTCCTACAGGTCGACTCAGCCTTCCACTTCCTAGAGGGCAGCAGTAAAATGAGCAGGCACCTAACAGGCTGCCCAGACATGTATTAAATTATCTAGATAATTGTTCCGTCATGTTTCAATAAACTAAACTGCAGTTCGTTAGTGAGCTTGTCAATAAGCAAGAACATATTATTATTTTTATTATTACTCTTATTATTATTATTATTACTAGAATATTTACCCGTCATATTATGACGGCAGTGTATATAGGCCTATATGTATCGTTGGTTAAAATGCTCTGATCGCCGTCGTCAAGACCGCAGTACTGACGTCACAAACGGTTTCTGTTTCACATTAGATTTCAGAGCGTTTATCGACAGACACACGCTCTATGGATATTACTCGTATATGTATAGATTATTATTATTGTTGTTGTTGTTGTTGTTTTTGTTGTTATATACGTCCAACGTGTTTTTATAGAACACAGCATATGATTCTGTAAGTGTAAGAGTTAAGGATGGCTCACTTGCCTTCCTTAAGATTGACTGCAGAGCCATTATATCCAGGCAGGAACGAGAGACGAGCGTGGCTGATATGAAAACCCAGAGCCATTCAGACGTAAAAAGGCTTCCCCAACTCCACTTGAGTGTCGCCGCCCATTATATGCATATATCTTCCACGCTGTGTATGTATTGGTCTGATCGCATGGAGTGCCATAGACTGATCTACGCGTCCAGGTCCGTCGACGGGGCCCTGGGGCGATGAACAAATACAGTCCCACGCTGCGCCAGATTCGGATGATGTAGGCCCCAAACAACAAATTTGCACACATATCGACACGCTCACAACCCTTCATATGATTTACAATATATATACACACACACACATATATATATATTTATGCATATATATATATATATATACGCATATGAATATATACATATGCATATATATATACATATATATACATACATATGCATATATATACATATATGCATATGTATGTAGTGCCATAGACTGATCCACGCGTCCATGTCCGTCGACGGGGCCCTGGGGCGATGAACAAATACCCAAAGGACCCAAAGGGTTTTATGTAATGGGGCTTTATCAGAGTCAGCATACATATCCTTTGGGGTACCTCAAGGGTCTAATTTAGGACCGCTTCTATTTTTATTATACATAAATGACCTAGCTAGAGTATCTTCAGAGCTTTACTTCATATTGTTCGCGGATGATACAAATATTGTATATTCCAATAGCTCTTATGCGACCCTTATGGAAACGGTAAATCGTGAGCTATCTAAAGTTAACAATTGGTTCGCTGCTAACAAACTTACTCTAAATATGGATAAAACCAATTTCATTATATTTAAGTCGCATAGAAAGATAAAACCAATTCAGTGGTCACTATCACTTAATGATACTCCTATCTCACAAGTGGACTCTACTAAATTCTTGGGAATATTTATTGATCAACAT
Source organism: Allolobophora icterica (assembly GCA_963556255.1). NCBI lineage: Eukaryota > Metazoa > Annelida > Clitellata > Crassiclitellata > Lumbricidae > Allolobophora > Allolobophora icterica. The sequence goes on from OY744617.1 coordinate 19,321,708, forward strand.
CTAAATTGGAAGACGCATATAAACTATATTTCATTAAAGATAGCAAAAAACATTGGAGTTATCTCCAGGATAGCGTATCTGCTCCCTAAAGAAATAAAAATGAGTTTATACTACACTTTAATTTACACCTACCTAAGTTACTGCAACTTCATATGGGCTAACAATTATCAATCGCGTCTGCATAAATTGATTATAATGCAAAAAAGCTGCCAGATTGATTCAGGGAACCAGACGAGGTGCACACTCGGAACCGATATTCAAAGACTTAAAACTGCTGAACGTAAACCAGATAAAAACATATCAAATCGCCGACCTCCTTTACTGCTTTGAACATAAGCTACTACCTGCATCTTTCTCGGACTACTTCACTACAGCATCGTCAATGCACGCGTATAATACGAGAGGAGCGTCTCTGTACAGACCTATTAAAACTCGAACTAACCTCAGACGATTCAGTATTAAATCTACTGGCCCGCAGGTCTGGAATTCGGTCCCGTTGGAAATAAGGTCTTTGAGAAATAGACATGTTTTTAAGAAACATCTCAGAGATTATATCTTGAACAAATGAGGGTACATTAAGATAATGAACTAACTAATTGTTCTGGTCGGTCGGATTGGGGAGCAGGGCAGCACTGGAGCCTAGCACATATGTGCTGTAGTTAAGGGTGTTAGTTAAGGATAATTAATTTTTTTATGGTTTACCCCTCTAGTTTTTTGACTTATCTAATGCAAAACTTCGGTTAACTGTGAACTGGAGAAGGTGACCAATTAGTTAGCCATGTAACTTTATGTAACTAGATCTTGAAGGGTTTCCCCGCTAAGCGGGACTTCCATCCCTTTGGGGATACCTATTGCTTCAGATGTCAATCCTGAAAAGAAATTTTACATATATAAGCTCGACGATTTCTTGATAATACTCTGAATCACAGAACAAGCATTCTTTTCTTTTTGTCCAGAATTGAATCTCACTGTTATAATAATTACCATTGGCTTTTGATTTGTTAAAGGAATTGTACTTGGTTGTCATTTGATGCAATAAACACATTGATTGATTGATTGATTGATTGATTGATTAATTGATTGATATATCATGTCTAATATATACACTGTGTCCCAATTGAACTGATACTCTTTTTGTTTTGGCAATAAATCTGTCAATTCTAAATATAATTCACTAAAATTTCACACCTTAAAAGAGGGATAAATTATCAATATTTTCCGGAAATATCATCAATTTCTGTCAACAGGATCAAAAGTTATGAACATTCAAATTTGGACAAACAAAATTCGAACTTTCCAACATGTAAAAAGTCATTTTTAAAATTATTTTTATTAGAATTTAGAATTCGACAAAAACATCAAGACATCGACATTTTAAATTAATTTGAATCAAATGTCCTTCAAAGTTGATGTTAAAAATTCCCACAATTAGCCTAGCTCGAGTACATGCTCTACGGCGATCTCGCCAATGTTCATTGATTGAACAATCAACAATTTCTTGATCAAAACGATTCCATTCCTGCACAACTCGCTGTTTCAGATGGTCAATGTCGCGTATACGCAGGTTTTGGATAAACACGTTCTTGAAGGACGCTCCATATCTTGTAGTTGAGCGGATTGAGATTATGGCTACTGGAGGACCAAAGAGTGGGTGAAATAAAATCTGGACTTTCTCTTGACAGCAGATCCACAGTTTCTCTTGCTCGGTGAGCTGGATACACCGTGCTGCTGGAATATGAAATTTCTTCAAAAACCTTTTTGTTCCGTAAAGTTTTTCTTGTCTTAAAATTTTAATCAAGTTCAAGTCATCATCACTGAAAACCATTTTCTTTTATTATTGTCGGCTTAAATGGAAATGAAGTCATTATGACGTCATACCTTCTTAGTAAGAAAGGTATGCAGTTTGCAAAAAAAAAAATTTTATCTTTTACATGTTGGAAAGTTCGAATTTTGTTTGTCCAAATTTGAATGTTCATAACTTTGGAACCTGTTGACAGAATTTAATGAAATTTTCAGAAAATATTGATAATTTATCCCTCTTTCAATGTATGGAATTTTATTGAATTATATTTAGAATTGACAGATTTATTGCCAAAACAAAATAGGTATCAGTTCAATTGGGACACAGTGTATATTAGGGCATAACCGGAAATCGCCTCGGACATTCGCCTCGGCCGAATATCCCGTTTTTCAGCACTATTCGCCTCGGCAAATACTCTACACACTAATAGTTGCAAATAAAAATTTGTAAACTTATTCCATTAACCGAATTTGTAGGCTCATAATACCAGCTTTCAGCTTCATCTAGCATATTCATTTTGAAGAAGAAAAACACAAAAAACACCAACACCGGAAGTCCATAACGGAAGTCAAGTCCATTTCATTGATTATTTATTTATAAAATTCAAAATATATTAGTTAGTTACTAAAAGTATAAAAATTTATCTCGCTAATTATTTATTACATGAAAACGTGGTGCTTCGCATATGGAACAAATGGTGCTCGGTTCGTACCCGGATCCGCAAATAGTACGTCCAAATACTCGGATTCGGTACTCGGTGGAAAATGTCTACCCGGTTATGCCCTAATATATATATATACATACATATATATTTATATACATATATATATATATAGGCTATATGTGTGTATGTAGGTGTAGGTGTGTGTAGGTGGGTACAGGTGTGTGTGTGTATATATATATGTATGTATATATATATATATATATATATATATATATATATATATATATATATACACGCTGAACGGTAAACCAAAGCCCTAGAATATTATATTCCGCGAACTATTGAATATTATCATTGAAGTGGAACACGGTATAGTCGATTGGTTAGAGCCTCGCCTTGTAACGCGGAGAATACGGGTTCGAGCCTCGCGTGAGATGGTTACGGTATGGGGACCTTCAGCAAGACCTTCACTCAATACTGCCCAGTGTCACCGATTGATACTTGGTCAATAGATAGTGGCACTTAATAATAAAAGAATAAAAATCATGTTTAATCCAGACTAGAATGGTTTTGATTCATTAATTGCATGATAATCCATCGATTCACATTAAATAAAGCTTATGTTCGAAATGGGGTAATTCGGCGTCGCGCAATTTTTAAGGACCCAATGTAGCCGATCACAATTTTGCAAGGGTAAATTGCAAATTAGTTTGCAGATGACTATGACGTTCTTTAATGGCAGGTTAACTTTGAAACTCAGGTGTGGTTGCTAGTAGTTGCTAGGCACGATAAAGTCAGTTTCTGCTTTATTCAAAGCCTTAATCATTGAACAGTTAATTTATCAAGAATATGAACTCATTTTATGAACACGCTGTATTGGATTGGCGCTGCAAAATTCGAACGCTCGTACAACTCAAGCTTAGAGCATCAATAGTCGTTTTTTGCTTACAGTGTATATCTACGTTTGTGTGTATATCTATCTATATATATATATATATACTAGTGTATTTTCCCGTCATAATTATGACGGCAGTATATAGTGTTAGAGTATTTGCCCGTCATATTATGACGTCATATTATAGGCCTATGTGTATCGTTGGTTATCGCCGTCGTCAAGACCGCCGTCGTCAAGACAACCGGTTTATGTTTCACAATAGAACAGAAGCCGTTTGTGACGTAGCGTCCTCCGACAGACAAATTTGCATATAAGGAAACTATATTAATAGATAATATCTATATATATATCACATATATATACTCTATTAAGAACTCTATATGTATAGATATAATCGAATGATCGTCACGTATCATGTATTTCCATGTCAGCTGCGGTCGTTATGGCGACATCGACGTCATTTCCGCCGACTCGTCTTCTTCCACAACAGCTAATTCGCAGCTGCTGCTGATAGGGACAGTTGTTCATCTCATACCAAAGCACACGTCTTCCAAGGCATGCAGCATCCGCGTATATAAACATAGCTCATGCTGTCAACGATGCCTCTGCAATGGTCCGTCCGTCTGTCCGTCCGTATATCTCGGTCTGAATGTTCTTCACCAGTCCGTATATCTCTATGAGTGTGTCTGCATGCCCGTCTCTTTGTTGCTCTATACGTCCGTGTGTTGCTATGTCCGCTTATACGTCCGTACACTCGTTGATTCGTTCATACGTCTGTATGCCCATCTGCCTATCCGTCCGTCTGTCCCTATGTCTCTTTGTTCGTTCGTCTGTATGTCCGTTCTTATTCTGTCCATCCGTTCTTTCGTCTTTCTGTCCGTCCGTCCTTCAGTCCTCATGTCTGTCTCTCTCCCCTTCCGTCCTTCTGCATGACTGCCTGCCTGCCTGACTGTCTGTCTGTCTGCATATCTGCCTGTCTGACATTCTGTGTGTCTGACTGGATGCCTGTCTGTCTGAATGTCTGTCTGTCTGCCTGTCTGTCCTTCTGTCTGACTGTCTTTCTGCTGTCCGTCTTTTTTTCTCTATGTCTCTGTTTTTCTGCCTGTCTCTCTGTCTGCCTGTCTGTCTGTCTGACTGTCTGTCTGTCTATTCGTTAGTCGACCGATCATCAGCGCGGAGTTATATTGGCCGACTGAGAAAGACAAGTCATGGACTGCAGATGACTTCAATGACCGTTGATGATATATTATTATATCGTGTCATCTGCCGCACAGACTCAGATCATTTCTGGTCGAATTACCGACTGACAGATCGTGTTATTTCTACTATAGACAGATTCATGCACGATATATCGAACAGTATTGATCGATCGATGAGTTTGCCCTGTCCCAATCTATCAATAAGAGGGATGCTCACCGATCGTGCAGATCATCTGCGTATATATAGGTAATGTTGATTGACGTATCAAATACGAACTTCTTCCTCTTGTGTAAAGCAACGGTTGCGCTCCGATTCAACTCGATTTTTTTTACCCCATATTCCGCTTCTTTGATAATGCTGCACAAAGGAATATAGCTGAACTTGATTTTTCCCTCCTTAAAAACACCAGAAGTGCACATCATTGGAAAAATAAATAGCACAATACAAGATATAAAATTTATAAAAGTGATTTCTAATAAAGCTGTGCTATTTGCTGATTAAATTGTGTTAACATGGTTTTTAATTTCAAATTGCAGTACAAGATGTAACAAAGTCAAATTATCTCATTTTTTTCGTTTTTTCCGTATCTTTCCGGTTTTTTTTTATTTTTCTGAAAAATGACGTCTTCCCGTTTTTTATTTAGTTTCTTGCGGTTTTAACAACTATGACAGAATATCGATAGCGTTGAGCAACTTGCTCAAAGTCCGTATGCAATGACCGCCCGAGTGGAGTTCGAATCCGTACTTTTCGCGTTACAGGCTGAGCTGTCTATCTATTTGGCTACCGTGTCCCGTTGGCCTATACCACAGACATTGTATAAGGGTGCTTGCTTAGCGCCTTTAAGAAATCTTTCAAAGTATTAACCCTTTCTTTATACCGTTAACCTAACTTCGGTTAGAAAATGAAGCGGAAGAAGAAAGGTAGTGCCTTGAACTGGTCCCGGAAAACAGCCAAAGGTGTGAGGCGTTAAGTTTATTTGATGATAGGCCTACTAAGGATCCATGGTATACCTTAAATTAGCCTACCTTAGCTCACCTGGCTCTTATTGGATTTGTGTTAGGATACTGTCATCCGTTGCATTCTTGCCTTTGCCATACCCTGCCTTTAATTAATTACCTTTATGGGCCTTGCCTTTAATCGACTACCTTTATATACCTTGCTTTTAATTAATTACCTCTGATCTGCCTGATTTGACTTTGTTAGACGATGCGCCAGACGGTATAGTCAGAATAAAACAGGATCTCGTCAAGTAAGGACAAGTCTTGGGTGTAGTGTAGAGTGAAAATAGCTAGTAAAGCTGAAATTTTCAGCGTTGTAGACAGGGGCGTAACTTTGGTCTAAAAAGTGGGGGGTACCAATTTCTTACATACACGAAGCAAGGCTCAGGGAAGGCACAATAATAAAATATTGATTGGCACTGTTCAAAAAGTGAGGGGTACAGTAACCCCCAGTTCAAAAAGTGGGGGGTACGGGTACCCCTCGTACCCCCCCCACAAATTACGTCTATGGGTGTAGATGATTAGCCCAGTCTTGGTAAGCGTGTCAACAAGCTTTGATTTCAACCTCACCTTGCCGAACATTACCTCACCCTTTGCGTCGTGCGTCATCTACTGATGTCGTGCGCGCTGACGTAACTACCTGCGATTATGGCGAGGTAATTACACTGTCTCACTGTGGTTACCTATGGTAAAGGAACGACCTTCTTCATTAAGCCTCGAGTGCCCAAGGGGGTCCGACCGGACCCCAGACACGTTTTTCGACGGATAACTTTAGAACGGCTAGGAAATTGTAAAAATGGTTTCAGGACATCCTAAAGCCATAAATTTGGTTTTGTATACATTTTGCGTCATTATTCTCCCACCCAAAACCCCACAACCATAACATAAACCAAAGACACCGCAAGACATGCGGTCGATGGTCGTACTGGCACATGGTTTACCAGCCCAGAAATAAATTTTTCAACGCACCGTTATTAGGCATCATTGGATGGCGAATTCAACGCTGAGTGTAATACAGTTTGATATACTGTAGCGTCTGCTGCCTGTTCGAGGTTATACAGGCCAAAGCTACATCCGTACAATTGAATACCTGTGAAAAATCCCGAAATTGCAAAACAATACAAGCGAGTATTAAAATTCAAATAAAGTTTCACCAAATGATGCTACTATGAAATATCATAGGGCCTACATCAGTCGATTGCAAATTCAATTTGGATTATAACAAGCCAAATCCCGTTACAATGTTCCAATCCCTTCTCCAGGTATTACAATAAAAACACTGGGGTCCGTTCAGACCCCCACTTGGGCATTCGTGTACCAAAGAATACCTTGGGCACTCGAGGGTTAAGGTTCTTGCAATAAATACCTTGCTTCGCCTTCCTTACCTCTGAATCGTTGAGTGTCGATTTTATAAATGTTTTATTACAATTACAAATACAGTTACCTGTGGTTGTTACCAGCCCTTTCCATGGGAGTCGGCAGAAAGTTTTGTAGAGGTGGGAATTTTCTGGGGAGGGCAAAATTTTTGTAAGGGGAGCAAAATGACGTTTCTGCATGGAATAGCTAGCTATTCATGAACACAAAACACGTGACAACTTTTAAAATAAATAATGGTCAAGGACTTATCTAAATAATTAAGCGTATTTTAGCATTGAAAATCACGTTGGGACTGTTGAAATAATCATAATAATCAAAAGGTTTTAATTTTTTTTCAAATATTTGCATAATCCAGGGGGCAAATGTCCCCTTGCCCCCTTCCGGAAGCCCAAGGCCTTTTCCTTCACCTTCAGTTCTAGTCAACTGATTAAATTGCACGTGCATCGAGTAACGCAAAGCGCTGACTGACAAGTTTGGTGTCGTACATTGTTTCTGATACTAATTAATTTCTGATTATTAATTACCAGCATATTATATAACATATTAAGACACCGCTTCCGTAGTCGTGATCATAATGGAATCTCGAGATTTCTACAGCGGTCAAAGTCGCCGTAACTATGCAATTCACAGGCAGTGTAAACAAAATCGATAGGCAGGTAAAGTCAGAATTGGTTCCAGGTCAACATCCAAGCGTCAGGCAGACAGACAGTCAGACGGTTACTGTGGGTGGTGTTTAGGATTGTTGCGGCAAGAGAGATGAGGGGAAAGAAGAAATCAGGAAAGGACTTCTCGAAAAAGAATGAGTTTTGTAATCGAGTAGCCTACAATGAGTCAGCCGACTCATTTACGGACTCATTGAGGCAGCTGATTCATTTAAGGACTTGTTCAGTCAGCTGACTCTTTGCACTCAGTTGCAGAACTTACTTTGTCTTGTCCAACCTTATCTCGTTACATAGGCTATATTAACGTTATTATTAATTCGTTTATTACGAATTACAAATTAATTCGTAATAAACGAATAAAAAATTAATTACGAATCAAAGTTGACAAACCGCAGCTTCTCCCAGAAAGAGTATAATACAAAAATGCATTAGTCTAGATTAGGGAATGTAGGCGGAAGGTTGAAAACTATTTAGCGTGCTTCTAGATGATACTATAAGTGTGAACGGTTATAAGAATCAGTTATACTGGCCTTGCATGTACCGGATGAGGACGCACATGGCCATTCCAAAGACGAAGTCTTGCATCAGAGTCGGAATCAGCGTGAAAGGCATACAGAAAACTGCCAACAGCAGATCACTGACGGAGAGATTGACGAGGAAAACGTTCGTAATGGTCCTCATCTTCTTGTTCTGGACGAGGACCACGATAACCAGCACGTTCCCAACGATAGCCAGCAGAAAAATTAGGCTGTACAGAGGGATCGTCACTTCTCCGCGTAGGGCCTTACCCATTATACGGGGCCAGCCTCCGCCAGATGCCGTATAGTTGTCCGTCGTCACGGTCTCTGATCCGGGCGTTTGGCATCCGTCACAGTTCGTGACCGCAGATTCCATTCTGAGCAGTCAAGCGAGACGCTGGTCTAGAAGAAAGTCAGAAGTGAATCGGAGTATCTCGTGCTATCCCGCGAACGTCGACAATGAGCGACCTACGAAAGAATTGGCATCTCATAGGGATCCATGGCTCCAGGTCTGTGCTACGTCTCACGCACGCGAGCGTGTTGGCGTATGGACTGGCTGGCGATTGAAGGCTAGATCTCGGCTCATTCGTCTTTACAATGACGCCGACACTGCATGGCTCCGAAGAAAACTGCGGACGGCCTCGTAATAGTAGTTGAACAAATAACTGGTCGGGTGCTCATGAGTTTATCGAATTGTAATTTTAATTAGTAGTTCTGTTGCGCCGGTGTTTAATGAACAAGGCATGCACCGAGCGATGGAACACCAAAACCAAGCCGTAATCAGGTCAATATTCAGAACATCAGTCCGTATAAATTACGTAGTAGGTGACAAGTTAAATGACATGATGGTGTAATTGCTAGCTTTGGTCTAGAAAGTGGGGGTTACTAAATTTCGCATCGTTAAGATTGTATAATAACTATAATGGCTCCCAATGAATCTATATTTGCCGCCACTGATGCGCAATGGAGAAAAATAATAATGATAATCATGATGATGATGATAATAATAATAACAATAAAAATCAAACAACATAATAACCGATGTACGTCTGTCTGTCTGTCTGTCCCGTAACAAACACTATTGTGACGTCACTATACTGCCGCCTTGGCGACGGCTGTCTTGACGACGGCTATAGACCTATAATATGACGTCATAATATAACGGGGAAGTAAGCTTAATTGTTATCACTGCAATAATAATTGTTTTATATACCGTGATTTTTCACGGGTTACAGCTAGTAAATACAATAATAATGATAATAAGCATAATAATAAATATAATAACAATAATAATCATATAATAATACATATAATGAAAAAAAATAATAATTTAAAATTACTGACCATAGACGTGTTTCATTATTGACAAGACGTGTGTCGATCACAATTGAAGTGACGTAACAAGAGGTTTTCATTTTATAGATTTAAACCTAATTATAATAGATATTTTCATAATTGAAGTGACGTAAGAAAGGCTTTTATTCTCGAAATCTAAAATAGACGTGTTTCACAATTGAAATGACGTGACAATAGGTCTTCATTCTCTAAATTAAACTTAATAACATTAATAGACTGTTTTATAATTGAAGTGACGCAACAAAGGCCTTTATTCTTTAAATCTAAAATTATTAATTATAGACGTCTTCCATAATCGAAATGACGTACGTAACAATTGCAGGTCTTTTATTCTGCAACATTAAACTTAAGAACAATTGACTTTTCATAATTTAAGTAACGTAAGTTACGTAATCAAGGCCTTTATTTTTTGAATCGGTGATTTGTACGTACAGTTTGTACGTATTGTTGCGTTTAATACTATTTAAAAGTAATAGACGTTTTAACAATTGGAATGACGTAACAATAAGCCCTTATTTTCTAAATTTAAACTTAATGACAGTATACTTTTTCATAACTGAAGTGACATAACAAAGGCCTTTATCCTCTAAATGTAAACTTGCAATGACAATACACTTTTCCATAATTTCGACGACGTAACAATGGACTTTATTCTATAAATCTAGATATTACTAAATAATGTGTTTCATAATTGAATATGCGTAACAATATGCCTTTGCTTTTAAAATTAAAACATATATTAGACCTGTTTCATAATTAAAGTGACGTAAAAAAAACCTTTATTCTTATAATTTAAATTTACTAGCAAAAAGTGTGTTTCATAATTGAAATGACGTAGCAATAGATCTTTATTCCAGAGGTGTAACTTTGGTCTACAAAAGTGGGGAGTATAAAATTTCTCATTGTCTGAACTTCGTGACTGTTAAATAATTATAACGGCATCGTTTATATTACAAGCATAATCATACTTGTAGCTTAGTGATGACGATGACGATGATGATAATGATGAGGATGATAATAATAATAATAATAATAATAATAATAGCGATAATAATAATAACAAAGAGAGTGATGATGGTGATCACACTGATGATAGTGCTCGGTAATTGATTTGATCTTGAGGGCTTCCTCAGATAAAATAATAATGGGCAAAAACAATGAGCATGAAAAGTGGGGGTACAGTACCCTCCAGTCCAAAAAGTGGGGGTACAGGTACCCTCGTATCCCCCATAAATTACGCCTATGATTGCCAGTCTTCGCTTAACACCTCGTAATCGTAATCGTAAGCATAATCTCCAAACTTCTAAAGCGCCACTCGAAGGCGAAACGCAGGGCATCAGCCTATTCGCGAGCGTTGCGTCAAATCAGAGGTGGTTTCCCAAGAGTAGTCCAAAGGAGGTCCGAATCCGGTTACCATGGGGGCAGATCCAGAGAGGATGAAGAGCAGCTGTTAAGGCGGGTGTCGTTTAAGGCGAGAAGAATTGAAAGGCGGAGGATCAGATGAGTCAGGGTAGGAGTACTTGAACAGGTGAGACTTCAGTTTTGAGTGGAAAGCCGGGGAAGGGGTGATAGATAGAAAGGCGTGAGGAGGAGGATGGAGGACGGGTTGCAATGGTGATGTTGGAGGAACCGAGAATCTGCGGAACTCAAGGGGGAGATCGTTCCAGAGGCAACTGACGCAAGTCTTCTAGTTTAAATGTAAATAAGTAAATCTCCCAAATGTCTCAGCGCCCAAAAAAAAACTCGTCAATCAGAAGTGTTATTGTTCTGCTCGTTTCACTTTCATCTGTCCTGCCTAATTCTCCTACGTGGTTATTTGGTGTTTCTTCACAGATATAACGAATATCTATTAATATTCAGCAAAATCTCGATAAAAATTTCTCAGCGCCACACAAACGAAACGAACGAAAATAACTAAATTACAACTGACTTCTGTATCCGATCGTTCTAGGTCGTATTTGCTTAACTTCTCCACTTGTACGTTACGCGTTACTAAGCTCCCTATCTTCCACCTCACCTGTGGTGCCCATGGCCAATACTCACGGGGCATCGCCTTAGCCCAGTTCGCTAGCAATTCATCACTAACAGTATACAAGCTCCACGTCCACATGCTACTTAAAAAGAACCTGACAGAAGTCCATGAGGCAGACTTATACAGTGATAGGAAGGAAGGCTTACATTTTAGCGACATACGGATTTGCGCGTAACTTTCCTGCGTCGTTTGTTGACGCATGGGTCTCTTCTTCTTTATGTTCTTCTTCTTCTTGACTGCGCTTCTCTATTATCGCTCACGCCTTTCTATCGTCGCCCAGTCTAAATAGTTTTTCGCTCTATGCGCGCTAATGGAATCTCACTAGTGAGCACATCCGTCGACAACAAGATGTTTTTATAAACACCGGAATGTGCGAGTGGACAGACAGACAGACAGACAGACAGACAGACAGACAGACAGACAGACAGACGAACAGACAGACAGATAGACCAACAAACAGACAGACAGACCAACAAACAGACATACAGATAGACAGAAAGACAAGCAGAGAGAAAGACACAGAGAGAGTCATACAGACAGACAGACAGACAGACAGACAGACAGACAGGCAGACAGACAGACAGACAGACAGACACCAAAACCAAGTCGTAATCAGTTCAATAACAAAACGACAAGAAGACAGAAAGACAGAAAGGCAGACAGACACGAAGAGAATCATACAGACAGACAGACAGGCAGGCAGGCAGACCAACAAACAGACATGCAGACAGACAGAACAACAAGCAGACAGAAAGACACAAAGAGAGTCATACAGACAGACAGACAGACATAGAGATAGATAGAGAGACAGACCAAAAAACAGAAAGACAGACAGATAGATAGACAGAGAGACAGGCCAACAAACAGACATACAAACAGACAGACAGACAGACAGAAAGACACAAAGAGAGTCATACAGACAGACATTCGGACAGAACGACAGGCAAACAGATCAACGAACAGATACACAGACAAATAGGCAGACAAACGACAAGCAGACAGCAAGGCTGAAAGGCAGGCAGACATACAGACAGATACACAAAGAGTCTGCGAGTGCCATTATTATCCTGGTGCTACCGTACGGCTGAAAGCAGGTGGCGATTGCAGTCTCTCTCTGACAACGTATTCATGTCTGCCATTTGCCATCTAACTGAATCCACACAAACTGCTACTTAAGGCTAATAGAATTATCAGACGATATGTTTATATACATGTATGCATAAACAAATTATTCGATAAAATATCGCAATTATACAAGTGTATAATATATAATATATACAAGTATATATGTAATATTGTGGGGGAGAGCTGTACTGCTACCACACGCGTCCACAGGTGGCGGATAGTGGAACGACCTCTAGATATAGAGGCTAGCTGCGAAATAAGCAGGTATACCCTGTCGAATAAGCAGTCGCGGACCAACAGCGACAAGGCTATCAGGGCGCGGTATGGGATGTGGGTGGCACCGCATCCTATGATAAAAGCTGCAGATGCTCTATGACGGTCATGTGACAAGGCGAGTACAGGCCGCCTTTAAATAAGCCTGAAGCCCTCGCTGCCTTGCGGGTAGGTGCTTGCACCAAAGGCTAGGTTCCAAACCGAAAGGGGTTGACGTCAGGAAGGGCATCCGGTTGTGAAACTTTGCTCCAAAATTTTCTATGGATCTTCATACACTTTCGATTGAGCATAGGGCTAGGGCGTTCTCTGGAAACGACGCGCATCGTCGCCCGGGCGGTGTGAGAAATCAGCAAGGGACTGCTAGGGCGTACCCCACAAGCGACGAATTTAGAGTTAGGGCTAGGGCGTACCCCGCAAGCGACGACTGTAGAGTTAGGCTAGCCACATGGAATGTGGGGAGCCTTACAGGTAGATCTAGAGAGATCATTGATGTAATGCAGAGAAGAGCAATAAATATCTTGTGTGTTCAGGAGGTCAGATGGACCGGACAGGGAGCCAGAGAGCTGGGAGATGGATTCAAGCTACTGTTTAGTGGAGGTGGAAACAAACAGAATGGAGTGGGAGTGATATTGGACCCTGAGTTTAAGGAGAAGGTGGTGGATGTGACAAGAGTTAGTGACAGACTTATGGCTCTAAGACTGGTGATACAGGGGCAGATCATCAATGTGGTTTCTGGATATGCCCCGCAGACTGGATGTACACAGGAGGAAAAGGACAGTTTCCACGAAGACCTGGAAACCTTTATTAGAAACATACCGAACACGGAGCACCTAGTTGTGGGCGCCGATATGAATGGACATGTAGGCATAGAGGCTGACGGATTTGAGGAAGTACACGGAGGTCACGGTTTCGGCAGAAGAAATGAAGAAGGAGACAGATTATTAGAAGCTGCACAGGGATTGGATCTGGCTATTGTAAACACATACTTTAGAAAATCAGATGAACACCGAATAACATACCGCAGTGGAAGAAATGCAAGCCAGATTGACTACTTACTGGTGAGGAGGGAGGATAGAAAGCATATACGTGATTGCAAAGTTATACCAGGAGAGGCAGTGGTCAGCCAACACAGGGTACTGATCATGGACATGATGGTGCAAACTCAACATCAGAAAAGAAAACAGATCAAGCAAAAGGAACGTATCAGAACTTGGAAACTGAAGGGAGATATAAAAGATGCTTACAAACTGGAGGTGCAGGCACGATTAGCTGGAGCAGAGGAGGTGACATGGGACAAACTGAAAAGCGGCGTGCTGGGGGCGGCAAAGCAGGTGTGTGGAACAACAAAGGGACAAAAAAGGAAGGAGAGAGATACTTGGTGGTGGGAGGCAGAGGTGCAGACGGCAATACAAAGCAAGAAGACCGCCTATAAGAACTGGCAGATGAACCGACACGATGATGGACGGAGAGCAGAATACAAGGCAACCTGTCGGGAAGCTAAAAGGTCTGTGGCAATAGCCAAAAATAGGGCGTTACAACATATGTACCAGGAGCTAGACACCAAAGAAGGGGAGGGCAAGATATATAAAATAGCAAGGGCAAGACAAAGAAGTCGACAAGATAAACAGTCAGTAAATGTTATTAAGGACAAGAATGGTAAAATACTCATCGATGAGGAGGCAATCAGATCCAGATGGAAAACATACTTCGAGGAACTGCTAAATGAAGAAAACCCAAGGGAGCCTCTACAGGAGACCAACCCTGTAGCAGGACCAGAGATGGAAATCACCTATAAAGAGATTGAGACAGCAATTGCAATGATGAAGAACAACAAGGCACCGGGGCCATCTGGAATGACGGCCGAAATGTTTAAGGCACTGGAACAAAATGGGGCTGAATGGTTATATGTCATCTTAAACAACTTCATGAAGCAGGAAAAACTACCCCAGGATTTGAAAGAAAGTGAAATACTAGCGTTATACAAGCAGAAAGGAGATGTGCTGGAATGCGGGAATTACAGAGGAATCAAATTGTTGGAGGTCGTACTCAAGGTGTATGAAAAGATCATTGAGAGGCGTATCAGAGAGCGGGTTGAGCTACATGACAACCAGTTTGGCTTCAGGCCAGGGAGGGGTACAACAGATGCAGTGTTCATACTGAGACAGGTACAGGAAAAGGTTTTAGAAGGAAACAACAAAAGATACTGGACCTTCGTGGATATGGAAAAAGCTTTTGATAGAGTTCCAAGGGATGTCGTTTACTGGAGTTTGAGGAAGAAGGGAGTCTCGGAGGTAATTGTGCGCTTGGTAAAGTCAATGTATGAAGGTGCAAGAACAACAGTGAGGAGCAGTATAGGCAACACAGGAGAATTCGAGATACGAGTGGGTGTACATCAAGGATCGTGCCTGAGTCCTCTACTGTTTATTATTGTGATGGATGCAATATCAGAACATGTAAGGAGAGAGGTACCTTGGGACATGCTGTATGCGGATGATCTTATACTAGCGGACGATGCAGAGGCGAAGATGCAAGCACGTTTTACAGACTGGCAGATGGCAGTGGAGAGCAAGGGTCTTAAGATAAACATCAATAAGACAGAAACCATGGTCTGCTCAAAAACAACGGAAGCAATTGAGATCAGAGACAATGCAGGAAAGTCACTGAAACAGGTTGAAACATTTAAATATCTGGGATCGACCATGAATGCACAGGGTGGCTGCGAGCATGACATCAGGAACAGGATTAAGGTGGCTTGGCAGAAATGGAGAGAACTAACGGGAGTGTTGTGTGACGCCAAAATGCCAACTCAACTCAAGGGAAAGGTATACAAAACAATGGTAAGACCGGTGATGCTATATGGAGCAGAGGCCTGGGCGCTGACAAAAAGGGATGAAGAGTTACTGGAGAGAACAGAGATGAGAATGCTACGATGGATACTTGGGATCTCACTGAAGGACAGGAAAAGAAATGTGGACATCAGAAAGAAGCTCGGGGTGGCATGTATAACTGACAAAGTACGAGAGACCAGGCTGAGGTGGTATGGACATGTAATGAGAAAAGAGGATGATAGTTGTGTGAAAAGAATCATGAATGCAGAGGTATACGGACGCCGCAGTCGGGGACGACAGAGGAAGAGATGGGAAGACACGATACAACAAGACCTAAAACTCCTAAAACTGAAGAAAGAAGATGCTCAAGAAAGAAACAAGTGGAAGAGAAGGATCCGAGTGGCTGACCCCTCTCCAAAGAGGGATTAATTCGAGCCTGAAGGAAAAGAAGAAGATATAGATGTATAGGCATATGTATATGTTTTGCCCCGGAGAGGGTTATCCGAGCAGCTCAGTAATAACGAGAAGAGAATCAATAAGCAACAAGAAGTAGCCTAACTTGCAGAATGACACTTCTCAGTAAACCAGAAGAAACACTCGACCATTTTGAGATTTCCGGTAAGACCTTAGGTAGGCCTAGGGCATAACCGGGTAGACATTTTCCACCGAGTACCGAAGCCGAGTATTTGGATGTACTATTTGCCGGAATCGGGTACGAACCGAGTAGGCCTACCATTTGTTCTATATGCGAAACTTCACATTTTGACGTAATAAAAATTATCAAAATAAATTTGTGTACTTGTATTAACTGACTAATACATTAAGAATTTTAGAAATAAATAATCAATGAAATGGGCTTGACTTCCGTTGTGGACCTCCGGTATTGTTTTTCAAATATTTTTTATTGAATAAGTTTAGAAATGTGATTTGCAACTATTTGTGTCTACAGTAGGCCTATTTGCCGAGGCGAATATTTCCGAACAGTGCCGAAAAACGGGATATTCGTCCGAGGCGATTTCCGGTTATGCCATAAGGCCTATGACAATATGCAAGAGACCAAAATTAACCAAGGAAACTGTTATTAGTATTTCTATGCAGACAGTTATCAAGTGCGTTTTAAAACATTTCACAATCGTGGTTATTGAACTGATCTAAACAGTTGAACTAGCCTATACGGTAGGTGAGACGTATTTCGAGCTGAGGCAAGCGAAAAAGTAGCCTGCTCTTAGGTCTGTAATAGGCGAAGACCGTTTCAAAGCGGTGATCCCATCAGAAGTCACAATGAGCACGAGTTTAGGTACAGAAGCGCGGCTCCAACATTCACGGACGCCATTTCAGCTTTTTCAGGGGGCAGGGACCAGCGGCGGCGATCTAGTTTGACAGGTGGGGGGGACACGGGACACTTTTGAACTGATCTGGTCAAAAAGGAGGTGAAAAACTTTTTCACCTTTTTTCATGTTTCTTCAAGATGCGGGGTAGGGACTGAAGGTCAACTGTATGCTGTCCCCCCACTGTTAAAGGTGGGGGTCTTGTCCCCCTCGACCCCTCCGGGATCGCCGCCCATGGCAGGGACGTCATATGAGTAGGTTATATGCCTCATGGTAAATCCAGCACGGCGTAGCTTAATATACGCCCATAAGCTAGTCCCTGCAGACTGCAGCGCAGGCCTACACCCTTCGAATGACGTCCCTGAATTTGAGTATCTTTTTACCCCTTTCTTCTTCCTCCTTTTCTTGTTCTAACCTTTCCCTTTTTTTAAAAAATCAAGGGGAGGGGGAGGAAATGCCTCTGCCTCCCGAAATGATGTCCCTACCAGCATTCTCTCATAGACAGCGCTTTTATCCCCGTACCTGTCTCGTCACTCT
Organism: Allolobophora icterica; assembly: GCA_963556255.1. Taxonomy (NCBI): domain Eukaryota; kingdom Metazoa; phylum Annelida; class Clitellata; order Crassiclitellata; family Lumbricidae; genus Allolobophora; species Allolobophora icterica. The sequence continues at coordinate 19,339,302 of OY744617.1, forward strand.
GATTCTAAGCACCATCCACTGTAGTTGTCCCTCTGCCTGCCGTACCCTTCGATCTTGACCTGGCACCGATTTTGACCTTACCTGCCTGTCGATGTTGTTTTGACTAAGCTGGTTCCCGCGACTTTGCTTCTTTGCGCGTTTAGAGAAAGCCCACAGGATAGAAGAACACAATTTAACCGCGAGACCTTGGAAAATATTTCCTAAGTTTATTGGAAGGCATTCCCTAAGGTCGGATGACTTTTAATGGATAAGGTAGTCAATCAATCAATCAATCAATCAATCAATCAATCAATCAATCAATCAATCAATCAATCAATCAATCAATCAATCAATCAATCAATCAATCAATCAATCAATCAGTCAGTCAGTCAGTCAGTCAGTCAGTCAGTCAGTCAGTCAGTCAGTCAGTCAGTCAGTCAGTCAGTCAGTCAGTCAGTCAGTCAGTCAGTCAGTCAGTCAGTCAGTCAGTCAGTCCGTCAGTCAATCAATCAATCAATCAGTCAATCCATCCATCCATCCATCCATCCATCCATCAATCAGTCAATCAGTCAATCAATCGATCAATCAATCAATCAAATTCGTTTATTCAATACATTAAGTTGACACAGCCGCAACTTAAACCACAACTTCTTACAAATAATACGTGTTTGTGCCACGCATGGCAGCCTGTTATAAGGCGCCCGGACCAGGTGGGGGCACTCTGCGCTGGTCTCTACGATGTTAAATGACGTTAAGTCACTTAAGTGTCATTTAAACTTTAAACCAAGAGTTTGTCTTACAGTGAACATTGCTCAGATAACTAGAAGAGTCAACCGGTGGCAGGATCGAGCACACAAGCAGAGCTCAGCCAACGGATTCCCAACTGGATATGACGCACCGTAGTGGCTGCTAACTTCAAACTGAATGTCGCATAGTCATCGAATTTTAAATCTTCTCGGAGGAAAACCTCCAGTAGGCTTAACTCTTACAACATCGCTGAAAGAATCAGAAAGGTTAAGGCGTCTAGGACGCAGTCTGTTGAATAGGCCTATAGTTTCTTTATTCTCAGAAAGAGTCCTAAGCATCTATTTAGCGCATGCATACAAAAAGGCAAATCTTAATGTTGTAGGTTTTCCACCCACAAGGACATCACTGGAAGAAGCTGACAGTAAATCAGAATTTATATGGCGTCTTTTCAGTATACTGGTAAAGATTCGGATTAGCCTCTGGCAACATTAATTGACTAAGCCGACGGGAAGTAACCGTGATCTTGTCAGGAAGGACTTAGACCAACCAATCAGAAGGCAGGCTGACAAAGATTGCAAAGAGCTAGGAATGAGACGTAGACACAACTACCAGTTTCATGCGTCTCTTTCTTTTTGTATGTAAGCTTAAGTCGTCTACACATAGGCGTAATTTTTTTTTTTGGGGGGGGGAGGGGTTCGAGGGATACGTGTACCTCCAATTTTTGACTGGAGGGCACTGTACCCTCTTTTTTCATAACCAGAAGAAACAATGCCCATTATTATTGTCTCCTAGGAAGGTCTTCATTGAGCCCTTAAGACTCAAAGCAATGACATAGCATCATCATCATTGGTGTTGTTGTTATTATTATTAACAGTAGTAGTTGTAGTATCATTATCATCATCATCATCATCATCATCATCATCATCATCATCATCATCATCATCATCATCATCCATCATCATCATCATCATCATCATCATCATCATCATCATCATCATCATCATCATCATCATCATCAGGCATGGAGCCAGAGGCGAAACTTTGGTCTAAAAAGTGGGGGTACCAATTTCTTACATACACGAAGCAAGGCTGAGACTGCGATCTCTGGGAAGGCACAATAATAAAATATTGATTGGCATTGTTCAAAAAGTGGGGTACGGTACCCCCCAGTCAAAAAAGGGGGGGTACGGGTATCCCTCGTACCCCCCACAAATTACACCCATGCATGGAGCATAAACGGTGCCATTATAATTATTTTAACAGTGGCGATGGGCAAACGATGCGAAATTTGGTACCGCCAATTTCTAGACCATAGTTAAGCCTCTGCGTCTAGACTTTCACATATATTCATAGATATATACACACAATGTACAATATTACATATATTTTTTTCTAATGCGTAGGCGCAGTAAGTAACCAGAAGTCTTCGAACAGCTTACCTTCCTAAAGCGAGCGTCAGAAGCGCTCATACTGTAACTGATATTAGCTTTTTGGACTTTTCCTGATCCAGCGACAGTGACATTTATATCAGCTGTCTATTTTGCATGGACGGCGATCTCGGGGGGTCGAGAGGACAAGACCCCATACCTTTAACAGTGGGGGACACATCATACATTCCCCCCAAAACATTTTGAAGAAACAACAAAAGAAGGTGAACAAATTTTTCGCGCGTGAGCGCCAGAAAATATTTGTACCTCTTTTTTGACCAGATCAGTCCAAAACTCTTTTTTGACCAGATCAGTTCAAAACTCTTTTTTGACCAGATCAGTTCAAAACTCTTTTGACCAGATCAATTCAAAAGTGTCCCCCCCCATCTGTCAAACAAGATCGCCACCAGTGCTATTTTGTCAAATGTGACTTGCTTTATCAGAAGGATACTTACTTCTTACTTATAATATATATATACACATATATACATATATATATATATATATATATTGTACAATATTTTTATAATATATATTTCTACTGCGTAGGCACTAAGTGATTGCCTCGTCCAATCGGCAGATGTGGTGATGCCTCTCATCATCTTGCTGCATACGCGGGCGGTAGGTGGCGCGTGCTGTCATCGTTATGTAGCGCTATTCGACGCGGATGATTGCTTATCGTCCATGCTACTCAGAGATGAAGCTCGCGATGTGTATGGTCCGAAAAGCACGACGCGGGTTTCGGATAAGTCGTTTGCGGCAGCTGTGCTTCACACAGATAAATCCGTGCCCAGTATATTATAGGACTACTGTCATATGAATAGACTAAGGCTACAGAGACTATTTATAGGCTCAGGCCCATAGTCTATAGTCCTGAGGCATAGACACGACTAAGCCTATACATGTATAGGTTATAGACTTCAATGAAAAATAACAATAATAATCGTCGTTTATTAATTCAAATTGACAAGTAAGAAGTAAGATTACATGATATAGTAGTAACAGTCAATAACAAGTTTAACAGTCCCAGTCGAATTCAACTGTAGGGCAGCCATGCAAGGCGCCCATCTGTCCTACTGCTCATTTCACAGTCACCACCTAGGGAATGAAGGCTGAGTTAACCTTGTGGGGCTAGCGGGTATAGAACCCACATCCTTCTGATCTTCGTGCCAGCGTGATACCATTCAACCATCTCTCCGCATAAACAATAATTTATTACACAATTGCAAACCTTAGTTTGTAGTGCTGTTGGTAAACTAAAACAATTGTATTACAACAGCCTTAATTTATTACAAAGCCTTGTTAGTTGTACTGTACTGGGACATTTATAAAGAGCTTCTGTTGGGAAAGTGCTCAAATTCATTCGTTTAGGTATGATAGTTTAACTTTGAAACTCATATTTACACAGATTATTAACAGTAGAGAAGTTACTAGTCAGTACACGTTTAGCACCTTTACTGAAACCCTTAAAGCTCAAAACAAATTAACTGATAACCTTAACGACGAACATGTACTAAAAGCTACTGGGAATACAATGCAGCTCATCATTAAAGACATGAATTTCTACATCCTATCTTATCAGTTAACAAGTAGATAATCAATTTAGTTAGCACCACTAATAAAGCCCTTAACTATAAACGAATCTATAAACAACATGAAATAGCATGAATTTCTATATAATTTAATATGGCTAGCAAAGCATAATAATAATATAGTGAGCACCACAAGTGCAACCCTCATTAGGTTAGCATACGAACCCTTATTAGGTTAGCATCAGATCAAAACAGTTCAGAAATAACCAAACTGGTCAGTTTGTTTGATACCTTGAGCAATATGCCGAAGCTCTAATGTCTGAAATAACAATCCGATTAATTGGCAATTTTAACAATGTGCACTGGTTGGCCGCTTTACTGAAAACTTACTGTAATCCTCCTCATACATATAAATGTTAGAATATGTAACAAAACATTGCACGAGTTAGTAGTCTATAGGTAAGGTATGAACGTTTTCATTGATTTCCACTGGTTTTATTACATAGGGGAGGCCAGCAGCCTCTAAGGAACCACAGCGATCTTCAGTTCAACCTGGCCTAAGTTTTTGCAAAGTGAGGGTACCTCACTTGTGGGGCTAAGGGTTCAGTTAATGACCTCCCAGTAGACCTGCCATTGCTTATTTTATATCCTTCAACAACAGTCTTCAGACTGCTCCACGGTCGAAGGACATTTCGCTTGAGGTGCAGATATGATGAGCTGTCAGAAACCATTTCCTTGCAGATGTGCAGGCCAATGGAAATAATGATTTGTTCAGATCTGATCTGTTCCGACTGCCTTCAAATTCGAAGGTTGCGTAGCAGATGAAGGGATTTTCTAAACGAAGGAGGTCTCGTACGCGGAATGGCAGTGACAGGAAACCGTTCATGGTATATGTCTGGATATGCCTTCGCAAACTGCAAAAAGAAAATGCCATTTTCACAATGCTGAATTTATTTAAGAAATGGCAACCTGGAATTTGAATAGATTTAAGGCTGTATGTACTGCTGTGTAACTTTTAGCATTTACGCTGACAGTGTGTGTAAAAAACCATAGAAGTAGCTTGCTATGGAGGATGCTATAGAAATCGTAATAATTATAATTACACCATTTAATTAAATGCAGCCTTTTGCTTTGGACCCTGGTCCAAAATTATATCTCTGCTTTACTGCATACTGAATCAGGGAACTGAACATGGTGTCAACTGTTGAATGGAATCTCCTGGCTGGGCTCAATATGTGAGTGTGCAAGAGTTTACCAATCATGACTCCTCTAGTAATAGTTATCTAGCCAACATTTTGCTCATAGACGAATCTTTGTCCTTAACACTTTGACGAGCGTGCACTAAAATGTATGGAAAATTAATCCCTCTCGTCATTAAAGGGTTAACATCGTTTAAACTTTTTCACATGCTTAACACTTTAATGACAAGAGTGTACTAAAAGCCACTGAGAAACCAATGCAGCTCGTTGTTAAAGTGTTAAACAGCCTTACATTAAGTGTCTATCTATCTACCTAGAGGCAGTAGAAAGATGACAGCTACCTATCTCTGAGGCACTCTATCACTAAAATAATAGTGATGTTAAGCAGTTAAATCTTCAATACACAGTTGCTTATCAATACAAATTTTTACATTGCCATCCAATAGCAGAGCTCTATGAATAAAAGAAATAACACTTAAAACTCCAGCCAGTAAGTACCTGGTACACAAACTACCGACCTTCTTAAGTTGGTTGTTCTTGGTTTTTGTGGAGATAATCTTGTTGCTGATTATATCTTCCAAGAGTTTTCTCAGCTCGGCTTTTGTTCCCCGAATGCTCTGCAGTTCGTATTCGTCTCTTGTGATCCGATTGCAGTACGTGAAAGGAACTTCGCTCGATGCTGATCCTCCTTGGTTACAAGAATTCTACCAGAAAAATTAAGCAAGTTCTTGAGAACAGAATGGTAATACTTTATAACATGTCCCTGTAGAAACAATTCAGAAATACAGCCCAAGGTTTGAATAATTTGTGGCTGAGGCACAAGCATAATCGTAATCTCCAAACTTCTATGGCACCACTCAAAAGCCAAACGCAGGGTACCAGTCTATTCATGAGCAACGGACAACTGTTGGTGAGCAACTTGTCATCATGCCATTGCTTGAGGTAGATTCGAGCCTACAACCCTCCGGTTACAAGGTACAGAACATGCCGCTACACCACTGCGTCCCGCAAACCTCTGCAATCTAACCACAAGACACCTTCAAATATCTTAACTTCAGAGGGTCTTTGGTGAGACGTTTAACACTAACTAGTGGCGGGAGTTGCACACAGAAATAAGGACATTATAGTCAGTTGTGAGAAGAATAAACTGTCAGCAGCACATTGATAAAGGGAGTACTAACAATATGGGCTTCAAAAGGGAAGAGTAAGTAGGTAAGTAATCAAATAGGTCACTGAACACTGAAAGTATGAACAACATGGAGAAGAATTCGGCAGCTGAAAGAGTTCCAACTTAAGCTCCAACTTAAAAACTGGCTGGCAGGTAATAACTAACAGCAAAGTTACATGCCACTGAACACTGGAGGTACCAAAAAATACTGGAATGAATCACAGAATAAAACCTTCAGTTTCAACCTGAGACTGACTTATATGCCTGTAAAAAATTAATGCCCACACCAGACAATTTTGGCTGGACTGCTGAGACACATGCTCTTTATCCCTTTAACGATGCCCACAGGGATTAGTTTTTACATACATTTCATTGCATGCTAAGTGTTATTCAAGGACATCCAAGAAGCCCTACTGCCAGACAGTCTGTGATAAGATAAGCAGATATAAATGTCTGGAGAATCTCACAGTCTGTGATAAGATAAGCAGATATAAATGTCTGGTGAATCTCACAGTGACAGCAACTCTTAGAGCATTTTTGCAACCATGCATCCTAGTATACATGCTCTATGTACCTACAGAATTATATAGCACCTACAGAATTATAAACAGCACTTTCAGTCCCTCAAAATGCTGTGTATGGAACACTGCATTTAAAGTAGATAAATTTGACAGGTATGATTCATTAGCAAATGGCACCCAGTTCCTGTTTTGCAATTTAATGCGCGATGACTAATTATGTGAGAGTATGCCAAAGTAATAAAATGGATAAACAATAATTATAAATTATAGAAGGTATACCAAAATAAGGGATGTCATGGTGTAGCGGTATGTTGTGTGCCTTGTAGCCAGAGGGTTGCAGGTTCGAATCACTGAGAAGCAACCTTGGACAAGGTGCTCACCCACAACTGTCTGTGAGGAAGGCAATGGGAAACCACCTCACTCATCTCATCCCCAGGTAGCATAAAGCCAGTTGACCTGCCATCGGGCAGATAAGTCATCATCTTGTTCCCAGTTCATGTATTGTTCCCAGTTCATGTATTGTTCTCAGTTCTTGTGCTGTTGTCAGTTCATGTATTGTTCTCTTAAATTGAAAGCTGAATTCAACCTTGTGCCTTATATTACTGTTGTATGTGCTCCATATAATTATTATTAAGTGCATTTTATTATTTTGGAATGATGATGCTAATGATGATACATGAACTGGGAACAATACATGAACTGGGAACAATACATGAACTGTACTACATGAATACATATTAGACTTTACCGTTGGCATTGAATGGCAACGAGCACGTTGAGAGTGATGAGCACTCTCGCATTGTTTCGGCCTTTCCAGAATGAATTCTCCATATCTGAAGAAAAACGCTGTCAAAGAGGACGCCAGTTGTGGATCATACTGCCTTGCGTCCTTACACCGAAACAGCGCCGTGGCAAGCTTACATGCCATCTAAAACAGAAAGCCAACTGTATTGTATTTTGAAATTTATAAAGCGTCTCATGACCATAGAGACTTATACAGAGGCGCTCAATTAATATCTTTGTAAATAATATAGCACTTCAAAACAGCCCTACAAAAATTTATTGGCTCTAGGCTTATAAGCTTAATGGCCTTGCATATACAGCCAAATTAATTATATTCCTTACCCTACTCTGGTGTATCATTCATGAGGTGTTGCTTTACCACTGAGCTCGTCAATAAACACGAATATATATATATTATATATATAATATATAATTTATTATCTACAGATTCAATCAAGATCCATCCAGTAATACACAAACGTCCAACTGATTGTGCAGACATGTCTGGGTTGCTGTATTGGAATATCTACAAAGCGGCTTTATGGAGCTATTCGTAACAAAAGGGTAGAAACATTGTATTGTAAACATACACTAAATTATTAAGAGCTTGATTAACATTGGTCATAGGCGACGCTCAAACCCAGCACCCTCTATTCACAGGGTAAATGTTCAAACAATCCACCAATGTCACTCTAAAACAGGTTTTCAAATTCAGGACACTGTAACACAGAATCATAGGTTGATTTTTAAAACACCAAAATCTTTCCAGATGAAGTTAGTGGCAAAATCAAATGGATTGATATTCTCTCATTTCATAAAGAACAATGCTGCAGCATCATTAATCAATCAATCAATCATATAACACTCCTTCAAGACCTCTACTCAATTTTTCTTAAATGTACATTTTCAGAACTTACGTGGACAGGAACAGAAGCAAACTATCAGTACTCCTTGTTTTAGGAAATACAACAAAATGTTGAATTTAACTGTTTTTAGCTTTCTGGACTTAACATCTACAAATGACAATCCCATAAATCTTCCGTTTTAAGTATCATGCTCTCAAGAGACTCATTTCAACGCACTTTGAACAGGACATGAATCCCGAAATTTAATTCCATTACAGAAAATGGCCCGAGTACAAAACAACTTCATTGCAAGACAGTTCTTGAAGTGGTCGACACACATCATCACAAGAAGATCCTCGTAGTGCTCTTTGCGAGGCACTTAAAACGTGCCATATTGAGTGTCCTTATACGATGCATCCCACTACATATGTTTACACTGACAGGAACTTTGTTTACCCACCTGTTCACATTTGCAAGCGCCACCTTTGATTTTGACATTCACATTCCACACGATTTTCCTGATAAAATCTAGGAACAACCGGATCCTTCGTCTTTCCAATGAAGTCAACAACAGGCAGCATAACTGCAAAGCCTCGATAAGTTTTGCTTCCGAAATGTCTGACACTAAAACAAGGACAACAAGACTCCATGAATGTGCTCAAAGAAAAAACTAGATAATTTACTATAATAGAAAATGACTAATAATACTAAATTACTATTTATTTGACTAATAATAGTAATAGAAGAAAACCTACCACTACAAGCAGATTTATTAGTGGAAGCAGACTAAATACTAGTAGATTATTATAATTAAAATAATTCTAGATAACCCTCTTCCAGTACACTGGGAAGATTTCTTAATGGCAAATATTCAGATACATGCACAGTAGTTACACAGACACAAATACAATTGTAATACATACATGTACCATCAAAAAGTAAACTGAAAACTTTAAATAGAAATTTATAAACAGTGGAATGGTACAATTTCACTTGATATACTTGATACAGAAAGTTAGTAATTGGCATATAACTACTGAATACTATACCAGATCTCCTTAAAATACGATTCACTTTTGCCAGCTTCTGAAATAATGCAATATACAAATGCCTGATTTATATCGGCTTTAGAAAGCAACCTCATTCTAAAAGAACCATATATGGTGGTCCTTGATGTGGCTTCCAAAGCCAGCATGACAAAGAGGCTCCAGTGCATTACAAACATTAATAATTACTGCAGTACTTGTAGTTTAAATTTTCTGGACATTTGAAATAATGACCTCATCAACAGTTCAGAATTTGTCTACATTGCCAAGCTGGGATGTTGTCTACACCCAATTTTCTGGTGAATTGTAATAAACAAGATCTTTTTTCCAAAGCCTGGCATTTTCTGTACATCTTCTTCTGGTTCTCTGCCTTCAGCAGGTTCAAACGTCCGACGTCGCCACATCTCTTGATTTTGATCCTCTTGAGTCTTTTTAACCCTTCCTTCATCATCTAGTCCAGCATCATCTGTCTTGGTCTCCCTCTTGTCCTCCTCTCCCCCATTCTTCCCTCGATGACATTTCTTAGGAGAGAGTACCCTCTCAGTGTGTGTCCGATCCATTTCCTCTGTCTCCTTCTTAAAGTGTTTAATGTTTATCAAGGACCTTTCTTCTCCAATCCTTCCCAACACTTCTTTATCATTTGTTTTATGTTCTGTCCAGCTGACGTGTACACGCATAACACTAATTAGCCCGCAGATACAAAAAGATGAAGATATTCCTTACCGACGGAGTTGTAAGATGCATCATCATAGTCCATCAGCTGAAGGTTTCCATTCGGCGAAATTTTGCAATCATCGAAGATAAATCCTACAGGAACATCGTGTTGAACTGTGCCATCGACAAAACCAAGCGACTGTTGTTCAAAGGACTCAACTTCAAACTCGTGAAACGAAGACAGAGCAGTTTCGTACAACTCGTTCGACTCGACAGACAGTATGCTAAGAAGCAACGATGAGTTACTGGTGTCGACTTTTGTAGGGGTGTTTCGTCTTAAGTAACTTTCAAGGGCAGGATTTCTTGGAAGGGTAATACCATCCTGTACTTTCTTCTTCAGCTTGGAACCTTGAGTATCAAAATCCTCTGATAGGATGGAGCATGGAATACAGGTCGCTTTCCGTGAAACGGAAGATTCACTGCTCGTTGAAACTGGAGCACAGTATTTTTGATTACGGTGAGAAGACGGATCGAAATCTGACCCATGTTCCTCAAAGATGCACTGACCGTAAACCTTGTCTTGTAAACATATACACAATGGGTTCTTCTGTGACAATGGGTTCTTCTGTGACAATGGGTTCTCCTTGTCATCATCACGCTTCTTCTGTCTCTCGTTTCTTCTCAAAGCCTCTGAAATTGAAACGTTACGAGTACAATTAACACTCATGGAATGTTTTCATGTTTGTGGTTTTAATTAATCAATTGATGGAAACTTAACAACACTTTCATTTAACTGAATTAACAACTTCAACATTCTACATTTCAGCATGGTCAGCTATCTCAATTACCTTCTGCATCACATTTTGTGCCCTTTTTTCTTATAGATGCAAAACTCAAATAGTTAAATACATATCTTTTAAAACAGCTCTATGCACTATTTTTGATGTTATTGAAATCTGAACACAACAATGTAAGCCTTGGAAGAACAATATTTCCTCTAACTTATCTTATAATTTATAAAGCACCACTTTCAGAGCAACCTATTCAGAGGCACTCCCAGTGTGAGTTCCTAGGGAATAAGAAAGTCTTTAAGGAACAGATGAAGAAGGTGTGACCTCAAGCAAGATCTTACCGTGGATGGCAGAAGGAAGGGTCAGCAAAGGCAAGTGCATGATGTTGGGCCATGGCAGTCCTTGCCCGAGCGACATAGAGGTCAAAACAATCAGCAGACTGGAGAGGACAAGAGAAGACAGCAGAAAGAGGTTTGCACATTATGTCGCAAAGGTATTTCAGTGTTAGTCCCAACTGAGTTTTGGAGACCAGGAATGTACTTTGCATCGAATACTTAGCATCACATTAATTACTTAAAAATTACCTTTAGATCAGCACAATCTGTGACCATTAGCCACAATAAACGAATTGGTGCAACTTACCAATTACTCCAGCAAACATGGGATACAATTTGTATGTGAAAAGTGGATCGATAACACATGTGAAATAGTTTTCCATGAAGTCAAACGCATGAGTCAGGCACCGAGAACCATTTGACACTTCACCATTCGGCCAGGTGACCAGTGATTGCAACACTTCCAACACATATTTGGGAAAGAGTTCTACAAGGAAAAAAGAAAAATTGCCTTGTCATTATTATTACACACTGTACTCCACCACAGGTTCACCTGTACCAGAACCAAAGGAGAAGGGTTGTTTGGTGGAAAGTGCAGATACTATGAACTATAAAAGAGTAAGACAACAAAAATCGATAAGAAACATCATTCAGAAGTCCATGGCACAAGATAGTCCGACAGTGTAGCCTGACTCGGACGTTGCCAAAGTCAACAACACGGTTTTAATCCATTCCATTAAATAAAGAACATCATAATCTGCTGATATCTTGAGGTCCCTTTCTTCTCCGGATTGCTTCTCTTCAATTTATTCTCGATTTAGCACTGGTGGTGTATGAAGGGGGAAGGTATGAAGGAAATGATTTCAAGAGTGCAGTGCATGGAATGTATAGCCCAAGATTAAGGTTATATATATTTAGAATGGACAACACCTGTATGGTCAAAAAGGTGGAGGTGTGCACGTGACACTAACGGGTACTGATCCCACAAATTTAACATTTTGAAGACAAGGGTATACTAATTTTAAGTGACTGGGAAACCAATGCAGCTCATCGTTAAAGTGTTAACGAAGGGAGAATTATGTAGAGTACATTCTTAAAAATATCTCAATTTAAAAATCACATGGCTTATCACGATTAATTGTTAATAATTTATTCTTATTTGTGACAGCATTGTGCACCAAATATTAACCCAATGGTGACACATTTATTGTGTCTCTGTCACAACAGCACTTGTGGACCCGAGTTAAAGTACGAACACCATCAATCAAACAATGTGTCCCTTACGGGGCTCTAAAAATTCTGTCAGTTTCAAATCAGACTGACAATGATTGAACTCTGAACAGACTCACAGATAGGCAGATTTGCGTTATCAACAGACCCTCAGCCACTTTAGTCAAACTCATATGTAGGGCAGTCTTAAATAATTTATACAGCCATTGTACACAAAGCAAAATGTAAATGTATACATTTTTATATAGCGACCATAAGGCTTCATCAATGCTTGTTTTTCCTATGAATTGATTGGGTGAGATTCTTCGCCACCGCTGCTCGTTTGAATGGGTGTCACACCATTTAAGGTCCCCGTGTATGGATCGCGGTAGCCCAAGATTTAAATATCAGAAATAAGCCATAACTGGGAAGTGAACCACGATCTGCGAGCGCTCTTACTCAGAGGTGCATGGGACACAGCCTATGCTCCACCCAATGTAGCTACCTGGACCTAGTAGGAACTTCAATTATAGTGTACTGCTCTCCATTTGAAATCAGTACTTATACTGGTCCCTTGCTCTACCAACCTAAACATGACCCATCATCCTGTAAGTCTTCCCTTGCACACAACCACTGTTTTTCCTACTCTGCTCAGTTACATTATCTCTTCACGGTAATGGTACATGTAATTGCAAATTTATATAGCGCCACTTCAAGAAAGACTCGTCAGAGGCGCTCATGACCTCGCACAATCAAACCACAGTCAAACAAAATGGTTTTCAAGCGTTAGCGCAATTAAGAGGCAAATTAAAGCTCATGTTGCGAGGCTGTCAGACAGCAAAAGATGCATAAAATTGGGATCTGCTACACAGTGTGTTCAGAGCACATTTGAGAGGTCTATACTAATCTTTAAATATATAAGTATGCTGCGATAAGAACAGATTTTATTTACCTTCATCCCATACTAAGATTCCAGTTTCAAACAGATTATCCAACAAATTTGTCAAGTTGATTATGGACGTATCAAAGACAGAATCTAAGTCCTTCACAGAAAGCAAAATTCGTAACCTGAAACCAAATAACATTAGAATAATTAAAACAGACAATTTATCATCTAAGATCATGTAAAATCTATACAACATTCCAAGATGAATGCATTACAACATAATGTAAACTGTAATTGTAAGCAGGCCCTTAGCCAGCCACCCATCCTTTGGATGAGTGAAAATTATTTTGGATGGGCATAAATTGTGCATGATTCTCCTCTACCACCCTCAAGCTTCTTCTCTAGAGCCACTGTGAGCGTTCAGATGACAGTTCTGCAAGGAGCACAGGTTGATATTAGGCTCTGTAAACAGCAGAGGGGCACTGCAGTCGGACTCGTACGGCGGCGGGACTTCAGGCAGTCAAGACTTTGTAGGCTCACGGCGGCAGGCGGTCATGACTTCGAATGCTTTTGGATGGGCAACTCTGTACTTCTGGCTAAAGGCCTGATTGTAAGCATGTCTATCATGCCAGTGTCTAAATGCCCCAGGCACCAACCAATGTCGCACCAAAACCAGCCCGCAATCAGGTCAATATCCAGACGATCACTCCAAAAAGAGAGTGGCAGCCCATGGTAGATATGCAGTCTGATAAAGTAAATACAGGCTCTCTTGCATGGCAAATTCAAACGATGAATGTAGCTGTGCATACCTTGACATCACAACAAAACAATCTGTCCTTAGGTTTAATACTCGGGTTTATTCTTGAACCGTGTTGCTACAGGTCAGGCACAAGGTCACTTTATTACTTAAGTGCTGTAACTAGTTAACCATTCAGGACCCCTTTGCAACTTAATGGCTACTTAATTAGAGTGCACTTCTCTTTCCTATCATCACAGTGACACTATACCAAAATGACAATAAGGAAACAACAACATACCTTTGGCTGAAATCCAGAAGCAACTGCAGCTCAGACGGTGACTTTGCTTGTGACAGATATACGTTGGACTTAATCATGGTTTCAAATTCCATTTCTGACTCAATGACTGGTTCAAATAACGGGGCTTTACGAGCCTCCATTGAATCGTTCCTGAGACTGCTGGTCTTGAACACCTGCGTTGGTTCCATTCTAAGCAAATCATTTCCAAAGAAACTTGTCTCTGCTGATTGATTATGGGACAAATGGGCATGTACACCCAAATTCGTGTCGAATGATTGGAATTCAGACCATATCATCTCGTGACACAGTGCTGGGTTCCTTCTTGCTGAAGCAGTTCTTGCTAATGGCTCATTAGATCTTTCTCTGAGCCCAGCATTATCGAATAACGCCTTTCGTGATCTGGAAGCCAGACTCTGCACGCGATTTAGATGTGCTCTCACTTCTCCTGTTTTCGAAAACTGATTATTTAATCGTGAAGCTGAATTTCTCCTGTGTAGACCAGGCAAATCAGTGTTTCTATTAGTCCCTTTTTCTTCAAGAGCTGCCTCATGAGCGAACAACCTTGGTGCAGAACCTCTTGGAGCTTTTCGGCTGTCACCGCATGTACCCTGAGCACTTGTCATTGAAGTGAAGTTCATGTTGCCAAAAGCTGGTGAACTAAAGAGTTCTCTAGTCAGCATATCTTCATCAATCGAATGATGAGGTGCTAAGGTCGAAGACAACATTCTTCGGCCTGATTTGGGAGAATGATACATTTCCTTTTGTTGTTCCTGAGCAACATAATTCGTTTTCTCAGTTTTAACCTTTTTTATGCGACTGTATAATGACTCACAGTTCATGCCTCGGACTATTTCAACTGCACACATTTGGTCACTGTTCAGAGCCTGGCATGGCAATTCCCAATCACCAAAGGCGTCATAGTCACAGAACCTAAAATACAGCATAGAAGCATGAAACATTAAATAAACAAATCAATCAAACCAATCAAAATCAACAACACTGTACATACGTGCATGACAACCACGTTTGTTGAGCCCACTTGTAGGCTACCAGTGGCTCAGAGTGAGACATAATGGGCCCACAGAATGCGGCTATATGTATAGGTACATTCTAACTATGTGAGAAACTGCCTAATCATTCCATATTAAATTCCTATAAGCACATACAGTCAGATAACAATACAGAGGAATGGATCCAAAATTTAAATTGATTCGGACTAAATTCATATGGTTAATGGTTATAGCTACCCTCAAATGTCAGAAATTCAAACAGCTCCTAAATTTAGCATTATACAGACGTAATAACTTGTTTGTGACATGCACTTTACATTACGATACACTTGTTCATTAATACTAAAGCCAATGCTTAATTTTCAGCTGAAGCATATACACACAAAAGCCAACATTTTTAGAGATGTTGCTCTTTAGTGAGGTACCTAAAATGGTGCTAAAGTGACTACAATCTACATACAGTACCTAAACATATTATTAGACTCAAAGCTAAATTTTCAGATTTCTAAACTTATTTTTAATTTTTTCGGTAGGTGAAGTCGAAAGGAGCCAGCACCAAGTACTAAGTGACATCACAAACTCTGTGCATGAATAAGCATGCAGTGTAAAACAAAAAACATATACAGTTCACATTGTGTGTTATACATTTTTTGACAAAAATGTGTTGAAATGTCGAAATTTGAGTTTGAGTCTAATAATATGGGTAGGTACTGTACATACACGAAAACTCTGAATTAGCATGTCTAACGACTCTATGGACACATCTAACGTAGCATATAAATTTCATTTGCAAGATTCAAATGTTGGTTATGTACTATTGTTGGCAGGCCCTTAGCCAGACACCTGTCCACCCATCCTTTGAACGGGTGAAAATGATTTTGGACGGGCATAAATTGTGCATGATTCTCACCCAGTACCATCCAGCTTCTTCTCTAGAGCCACTGCGAGCATTTAGATGACAGTTTAGTAAGGAGCACAGGTTGATGTTAGGCTCTATAAACAGCTTAGGGGCACTGCAGTCGAACTCGTACAGCGGCGGGACTTCGGGCGGTTGCAACTTTGTATGCTGACGGTGTCGGGTGGTCACGACTTCAAAAGCTTTTGGACTTTGTATTTTCTGGGTAAGGTCCTGATTGTTGGTGATTCAATCAATGGTTGAACAATCAATCTCTAGCAACCAGAATAACTCTTCCTTACATGGCTAGGCAACATAATAAATAAATATAAAAAGAACCAGTGTCACTTAACATGTTGAGATTCTAACCCCAGACACAAAGTTAAAAGGCCGACACACGTTAGCAGACTCAAATTCTGAAATATATATAATTGTACTATATATTTGCATTTTATATTTTTCTCAACAAGTTTAAAACTTACCTCTTTCAAATTGCTTATCCACCATTAATTGCCTCTGTTTTACAGACTGATCTTCTGGATATTGACCTGATTACGACTTGGTTTTGGCGCACCATCGGTGGATGCCTTGTGCATTAGACACTGGCGCAATAGAAGTTACTAATTACAATTATATAGGATATACATGTGTACAGAAAGTTTCTAATATATTCATTAAAAGTGAGAGAAATACTGGTTGGCCAGTCCTCTAAACGTACAGACGAACCATTTGCTTAGACTTTTAGCATGTTGTCTATCACTGCAAGATCATGATCACCTACCTGTAAAGTGCTCCGTTATCCTGGATTTTTTCCGTGTCGTAAGCTTTTCCTCGGACATCTACAAACATCCTCTCAAGCCTCTGCATTGTCTGAATTAGTGCAAGTGTTTGGTCTCGAGTAAAGTCCACCTTAAAACAATCAGTCTTCAGTTGCTCCTGAAGCCATGTCACAGCTTCAGAGGCAACAAAGCAGTTTTGGTGAAACTTGAAAGAACGGAAATGCCGTCCTATCGGGCAGTTTGTGCGGAACATTTTGCTCACAGCTTTATACTGAAAAGAATATAACAACACAACAGCAATTTATTAACTTGATTGTGGATCTGAATGCTTCATAATTAGCAGATGATCTTCAAGGATCTGATTCAGTTTTAAGCTGATCTGCTGGTCCAAGATTGTTTCAACCAACTATGACTCAAAAGGAATATAAACAAGGACTTAAACAATTTATAGAGATTAAGAATTACATCTGGAACAACAGCTCATCAACAAGTTTTACATAAGGAAGCAACTGAATTGAAGTACTTGAGTTTCAACAACAAATCTATATTGATTTAAAATATTGATTTAAAGCTGCTTAAATCAATATGGATTTGTTGTTGAAATTACATTACAGAACTCTAGTAAACCTGTCGAACTTTGGTCTCACTACTTTACTGTAGTACTCTCAAATGTGAAAACGGCTTTTATTTAGGTTTATCTCAGTCCTTTACGACTTTGTTTACGTCATTCTAGTCTCAACTCTAGACTTATTTAGAACTTCAACTGGCTTATCCACCATGAAACTGTATCTTTGTTTCGTCAGACTGACCTTCTCAAAACCGATCTAAATTTCGGTTTGAAGGCTGATTGCTGATGATTGACCTTCTAAAAACTGATCTCCCTCTCTGTTAAATGCTTTGTGCATTGAATATTAATTTAATTTACCAGAGCTAGATATAATTCCTCCAGACTTCGTAATATCACCATTCCTATTACAAGTAAGCCTCAATAAATAAATTAGCTCAAAAATATTACCCAAGCATACTAAATAAATAATTATTAAAGGCCATAATTTGAAAAACTGCATAGTTAATTAGAAGCAAACTTACCCATAGTGTCAAGGCGAACTGCCCCTCGTAATCTTTCAGACACTCCGGCATATTATCAGCAGACCAACGTAATCCGTTCATATTCGTACCCAGTCTAAATGCAGTTACGTATTATTCAATTGCACACCTGCTAACCTTCTACGTTCAAGGTCTTAAACACTTCCGATTACTGTGAAAAGTAACACATCGATTTCCTGACACGCCAAACTTCTGTCATTGTTGTTGCGAGAGATTTAAATCAGTCGCCTCCATTCCCATTGGCCGCTCCGTTTGAAACTTCCGGTTAACATGAGGTAAGTAAGGTAGCGGTTTTTTTTAGCACGAAGCTCTGTTGTGTAAATTTAAATGTAACAGAGGTGTTAAAATTTAATTTTTGTTAGAAACGTTACTGTAGGTTTTAGGTTTTCGGTACTATTTTTCGGAATGATGTAAACAGACCTATGGCGGTCACAGAATATTTAACTCCGAGATCAGTGCTTATCCAGCATACTTATCCTCGGCTTGACCTCCTCGGATTCTGACCTGGCACCGAAACGGAGAAAACAACCTGTAGACTATTGCGGACTTGATTTAACATAGCGCCGGTTAATAAGCTGGTTTCTCTTACGCAGTTTTATGTGGGGTTGAGAAATTTCAAAGAGTTGTCAGTTACATTTAGGCCTAGGCCTACTTGATTTGCCTAAACATTGCATCCGCTCGATGTTGATGTAAATGTAAATGATGTAGGCCAAAAGCTTACTAGAGAGACCATATAGACTTGATACTGCTCATTTTAAATTTATTTATTTATGAATTTTGATTATTTATTTTTGAATGATAGCCACACCAAAGATAAAAGGCTGTATAGGGCGTATAGGCTACGCCTACACCTGCTATCCAAACTGCTGCTGCTGCTACTACTATTACTACTACTAATTAGGCCCTACTACTACTTCTACTCAGTCTTGTTGTCAAGACCTTAAACCTCAAGACCAAGACCAAGACCAAGACCTTGAACCTCAAGACCAAGACCAAGACCAAGACCTTGAACCTCAAGACCAAGACCAAGACCAAGACCTTGAACCTCAAGACCAAGACCAAGACCAAGACCTTGAACCTCAAGACCAAGACCAAGACCAAGACCAAGACTTTGAAACTCAAGACCAAAACCGAGAACAATACCCAAAAATCACAACCATATCCAGATTTCTATTCCTTACTAAAAAAATTGTCAAGTCAGACTACTCGCTATTTTAATTAAAACACGAATCTTTTATTTTATTCAAAGAAAACAACTTCAAATTCAGACTGCAGAGAATTCCGAATTCGTATTTACAAAAGTCCTTCGTGCGAAATCTTATTCCATATGCCTGTTGCATTTTAAAAAACCAATTCGCTCAGAATTTTCTGACCAAGACGTGACCCTTGGGGCCTCATAAAAATTCTGCCATGTGAAATACGTTCTACAGTGCTGAATTCACTGGCACACAGAGCAGCTTTTCAAGTACCGGATGTAAATGTACAAATTGTGAGTCTGTTTTGAAATCATTCCATGGTAAATAACCGGAAGTCAAAATAAATTTCAAAAGCAACAGTAAAGCCTCACTCACACCGTGTAAATACTAAAGCAATTGTATTAGTAATTATTGGATAAATTATTAAAATCCTTGAGTTTTGTTAAATGGCTGTTCATGTTGACAGCCGGTCTTGGTCTTGGTCTTGCAAAACCAAGACCAAGACTTTGAACCTCAAGACCAAGACCAAGACCAAGACCTTGAACCTCAAGACCAAGACCAAGACCAAGACCTTTGGTCTCAAGACCAAGACCAAGACCAAGACTTTTAAAAACGAACTCGAGTGCACTCGAGACCAAGACCTTGGTCTCGAGGACAACAAGACTGCTTCTACTACTACTACTACTACTACTACTACTACTACTACTACTACTACTACTACTACTACTACTACTACTACTACTACTACTACTACTACTACTACTACTACTACTACTACTACTACTACTACTACTACCACTACTTGAACTATTACTACTGCTACTGCTATTATTATTTTTATCATTATCATCATCATCATTATTTGTAATTATAAAAGTTTTTTTTATATCATCATCATCATCATTATCATCGTCATCATCATCATCATCATTATTTGTAATTATAAAAGTTTTTTTTATATCATCATCTTCATCATCTTCATCATCATCATCATCATCATCATCATCATCATCATCATCATCATCATCATCATCATCATCATCATCATCATTTGTAATTACAACAGTTTTTAACCAGTTAATACATAAAACAAATATCCAGTTCTCTTTTTTACTTGAAGAAAGGAAAAACTACAGGAAACTAAATTCCCAACAGCAACGTCTTAATTATTATAGTCTAAATCTGGGTGTGCTGATTTGGTGCAGGCCAGTCAACGTCTTAGTTCATAATTATCATAACAAAATTTAATTTCTAATTAAATTTACATGTCTCAATCTACTTTGTACTTAATGAGGAAGTCAGCGACTTATTTGTGATAAATTCCTGTATGGTAGGTCTATATTTAGAAGAATTTTCAGGGATACATTTCCTCCATGTATTTTTGCTATAAAGGAACTGTATCCCTGGGAATTCCAACGTGACGTAGCCCTAAAACCATAGCGTGCTTAAAACTGCTCACGCAAGCAATTTCTTCATTATATAATATCGTCCTACATAGTCGTCGTGTTCCACCGCTGCTCGGCACATGGTTCGGAGTTGATTCGGAGAGGTGAATGATGGAACGAGTAATAGGCCAAAGAGTCCAAGACTGCCTTAGTTGACCACAAGTATTACTAAAACTTCTAAGTAACAACATCACTGACCCAAGGTACTAAATTGGCCACCCATAGAAAAGCTCACAATTGTAAAGACCGGGTTAATCCTGCATGCAAGACGCTACACTTAAGACAACTTCGCTATAGCTTCGCTCTATGCTGACTCTCAAAACTTAACCAAATCGTGACTACTCGACCAGTTGTTGACTCTGATACTGTCTAAACAGTTGCCGGCATTCTCTAGCAATGTAAGTGCTATCCCTGGAGCTCTCTTTATGCAAACGTAAATGTAACTGTAAATGTTCGCGATTTTCTATATGGCCTCGAGTAACTGGATGACTTTTAGATAAGTTCATATCCTGAAAAAGTTGATGACCTTTTTTATAGTCAAAAAAAATTTCTCTTACGAATTTCTTCTTACTGAGATTTTTCGGGGGACACTTCTCCTTGTAAATTTCATTTTACCTCATCTGCTCAAAAAAGGCTGTGAAAACCATCACACGCAATTACATTTGTTGGCATTTTTTGATGTTTCTTAAAAATTTGGGGGGTCAAATGCATGGCGTGTCCCCCCACTCTTAAAGGTGGGGGTCCTGTCCCCCGCGATCCCTCCTAGATCGCCGCCCATGACCCTGCTCATATTTCAATGAAATGATCGGGTGAGATCCTTCACCACCGCTGCCAGTTTGAATAGGCGCCACGCCATTTAAGGTCCCCGTGTTGGGATCGTGCAAGCTCGAGATTTAAATCTCTGAAATAAGCCACCTTCGGGAAGCGAGCCGCCGTCCGCATGCGCTCCAACACAGAGTCGCATGAGACACGCAGCCAGCGCTCTTACACAGACGTTCGCTCTGTGCAGTGCCAGTGTGGTATTTAGGCTATTAAAGCTAAACACATTTAGCTAGGACCTCACAGTCCTCAGGGGCATAAAGAATTCAGAATAAGCAGTCTCAAGGGAACAAAGTCACTAGCAGTCGATAGCTTAGCGACTGGTTTCGACTTGGGCGCTTAGCGGAGTATAGAATAAATTCTCTCGATACCAATCCCTGTGTGCGTTCAGAAGTGCATTCAGAATCTGCTCGCTCTGGTTCCAAGCAAAACAGGAAGTATACCCCAAGTGAATTACGTTTCAAACAGCACGTCGATGCGCTGCATTTATTATTGTTTATGTGCGCATGCGCTTTGCTCCAGTTTTAGGTGCTTGTATGTGATTGCTTTGTCATCGTGAAGTAGCAGTTTTATTTTGGTTAGTCTGGATGAGTAATCTTGATGTGATCTTTAGACACATGAAAGCGTATAAATAGGCCTTGTCCGATACTGTGTTATTATTGCCGCAGTTCAGTTGACAGTCAACCATTGCTGAGAAGAAGCTACTCGTGAGCAGCGATTTCAAGATGTCGTTAACGGTGAAAGCTTTCCTGAGAAAAGGTCCAGCTGGGCCGGTGCCCCAGTACGAAATTCGTCGTTTTGGGGTAGACGCTGATGTTTCGTCCAGTTTCCTCTATCTTGTGCAGAAGATAACCACTGTGTTTCCGTCGCTGGCCAACAAGACGATCGAGCTATCCTGGAGAGGTACGTAAATGGGACGGCCATTTTTACTGCGCAGTTAGCTGTAGGGCAAGTTTAGTCTCCGCAGTTCTCATGGAAGGACTTCTATAGCGCCAGGGTAACAAGGCTAGGGGCAGTGATGAGGGTAGCTGTAAATATTAACACGTAGATGCCGCGTTTCTGCTTGCATTGTGAATTGTTATGTTGTCAGGAAAGCCAACACGAATTTCATGTTCAAAGCGTTTTAGTTACGTCAGCAATGTACATGGTGGCATGTGAGGGAAGATGGCAAAACTTGTAGATTAGAGTAGAATATGATCATGGGTAAAAGTTATTAAATGTTGTTGAGAGGAATGTCTTCTGTAGGAAATGTATGTTATTTAAGCTATTTATATGTAAAATAATTTCATTTTAAATAACACTGAATGGGTATTATTTTGTGAGGTCT
Source organism: Allolobophora icterica (assembly GCA_963556255.1). Taxonomy (NCBI): domain Eukaryota; kingdom Metazoa; phylum Annelida; class Clitellata; order Crassiclitellata; family Lumbricidae; genus Allolobophora; species Allolobophora icterica. Next base: position 19,362,039 of record OY744617.1, read on the forward strand.
AATTAAATTTAGAATAAATTAGAATATTTAGAATAATAATGGCATAAAAAAATTTAACTTTTCATTGTAGTTTGTTTCAATAAACGTTAGTAAATAACAATAATGTTTAGATATTGAAAATACAGTATTGATACAAGCGTGCTGCAGAACTGTGTTGAGTGGCTAGTATATAGAATTTCTGAATGGCCCTAAGTGAGTGAGATGCTACATTGAGTGGCTAGTATATAGAGTTTCTGAATAGTCCTGAGTGAGTGAGATACTACATTGAGTGGCTAGTATATAGAATCTCTGAATGGCCCTGAGTGAGTGAGATGCTACATTGAGTGGTTATGCTAAATTATATATAACTGTTGTGATGTTTTAGATTCTGAGAATGATTTGATCGCATTCTCAAGTGACGATGAATTGACCGAGGCACTGTCGTATGTCAACGATGGAGTGTTCAAGGTCTACATTGAGGAGAAGGGTGAGACCCGACGTGAGACCCAAGAAACCACTAGCAACCCTGGGGTCTTGCACCCGCATGTCAGCTGTGATGGATGTGAGGGTCCAATACGTGGGTTGCGATACAAGTGCTCAGTGTGCCCAGACTACGATCTCTGCTCTGGATGCAAATCCACCGGACTTCATTCCGATCATTCCATGACTACCATAGAAAAACCAGTCATGAGATCCGTAAGTTTAGCTTTTTATTAACTGTTTTATTATGCATTTCTTTAGAAGGCTTTACTTGGTCAAGTGTGAAATCCTTCAACAACAAGGGATATTAGTTTTCCGTGCATTTTGGTACATGCTTGTCATTAAAGGGTTAAAGATAATTCTTAAACATTGATATCCTAAAGTAATTGATGTTCGAGGTTTTAATCTAGAAGCTTTTGAAAATGTAGTTTTAATACATGAATTGAAAGACCATACAGTGTTAACACAGTCAGGTGGTTTACATGCATGTTAAAAGAACTATTTTTAAATTCATGAAGTGTGTATAGGACCAGTTTTACAGACTTAAGTCTGATCTTTCACATTATAAATTTTCAGATTTTATTCAGTGAATTAATGCATTTCATTCTGTTTTTAAAATGAAGTGTATATAAATATTTCAAGTACTTCCTGTTACACCAAATGCATGTAGTTATAATTTTCTTCTGCAACATCTTGAAAGTTCCTCACAAAAACAATTACACAGTTAAAACAATTGAGAACAGGAAGTTAATCACTGCCTTCGTGTCATGTGACTGTGATGCATTATTAAATAGGCTGACAAGTATATATGTTTTTCCCTAAATATTTTCATAACCTTTAGACAAAGTTTGTTCATTATCTGGTGCTGGGAAAATAACTGGAAGTTGAATATTTACAATGGGCAAATGTAAATGGAATGTAATAAATTAACAATTATTATTTAAAACTATTTTTTAAGTAAACGAGATAGAAAATGTATAGATGTCAGCGAGTGTTGGGGTTATAGTTTTCTCTTCAGTCTAGGCAGAGGATGTTGAAGTGGTTCAGTTGATGTTATCTGGCAGATGGTGAAAAATAGTTATCTAAATTTGATCAAAAAATTTAATTTCTATTCAGCTAGTCACAAGTACTGTGTTAATGTAATGAAATTTAAGTGTTGTTAGGTATCAAAAACATTAAATTCAAGTACAAAAGTAAAGAGATAGGATATGTTTCACCAAGATATGGTAAATTGTCAAAATATGCAATTTCAACCTAAAACATCTTTGTAATCAGTTTTTGGCATATTCCATGATTTTGAGCATTTGTGTAGTTTTGTATGATAATTTTCAGTGCATTGTTTGGTTTTTAGTTTCGTGGCGGATGTCCTGCATTTGCTCCTCCACCCTATTGTGGTTTTTCACAACCGCCACCAGCTGGAATGGTTCCACCACATGGAATGGGTCCACCACATGGAATGGGTCCACCGCATGGAATGGGTCCACCACATGGAATGTTTCCACCACATGGAATGGGTCCACCACATGGAATGTTTGCACCACCTGGAACAGTTCCTCCACCACCACCTCCTCCATTCTGCTATTCGTATCCGACAAATCGTGAGGAGATGAGAATGCAACGTCGAGCTTGGCGTCGGTGGATGAAGTCGCAGTGTGGCGCAGATCCGTGCAAGATGTTCAAGAAGGAAAAGCGAGACGAGAAGAAGGAAAAGAAAGACGAGAAGAAGGACGAGAAGAAACAGGAAAAACTGGAACGCAAGGCAGAAAAGAAGGCAAGGAAGGAGGCAGAACGGGCTAAACAAGCAGAAGCAGCACCCGGAGAAGCACCGCCGAAAGTGGACAAAGATTCCAGCAGCTCTTCGAGCAGCAGCGACGAGGGAGAAACAAGCCCAACCGGTGATTATCTGCACAGTGTTGGTCAATCTGTGGCAGCCATGTTGGATCCACTGGGTTCGTTTTCCTTGAAGTTCTGTTGAAATTCAAATCTTTCATAAGAAACAGCGTAGTGGGAAAAGTGGGGTTTCTGCTTTATTTCGATTTGTGTTTAAGAATTTTAAGTAGTTCATATATTCAAATTTTGTATTACTTTTTCCAATAACAAATTAATATTGCTGGAACACCTCCAACATGGCTATTTAATAAATCTCCAGTGACACATTGTAAGCAGAAAGCATTTCTTTCCTTACTGGTTGGGTAAGCATGTGCGATTGTGCATGCACAGACCCGCTTTGGGGGGGTGCTAAGGGGTGCTGCAGCATCCGGGCCCGCAGTTTTGAGGGGCCTGGATTTTTGGAAGTACATTAAAGAATTTTATTGTACTTGTAATTGGGCCCCGCGCTGATGGCTATATATAGGTAATAGAAGCACCTGGACCTGCACTAGCCTTAATGTGGCCCTGTGTGTGCAAACCTGCTACTGGCAACATTTCTTGTTTTTTTAACAATGTTTGCTATTTGATGAATTTTCCTTTGCATCTCTTATTAGTTTCTCATGAAACAGCACTAAATAAATGTCATTGCAGTAAAAAATGTACAATTTTTATTCTGTGCTGATTACGAGTCTGTTGCAACACCTTGTGGGCCTAAGTCATCAGACATGTATAAGATGTTTATTAAGAAATTTGCAGAGATATGTGGAGATGTTGTCTATAGCTGATAGTATTGTTTTTGTTTTAGGTATTGACGTGGAAATTGATGTAGAGCATAAAGGAAAGAGAAAGCACTGTCAACGTGGTGGACCGTGGAGCTGTCACATGAGGGGAAACTTTGGTGGTCACGGATGGGGCAGAGGCCGAGGTGGATTCTGTCAAATGGGATTCCCTTTTGGTGGATATGCTTCTGCACATGCCCAGGCAGCAAACGCAGGATGTGCATTCCAGGGACCGCCTCCACCACCAGAACCACAGTCGCACGAGATGGATACCAACTCGGAGACTGGAGAACTTCGGAGCGGATTCCAGGCTCCAGGCTTTGGTGTTCGTATGGAAACTGTTCCTTCCACAAATGGCGAAAAGGCAAAGGCTTCTGGATCACCGGAGCCAAGCGGATGGACCTTGGTCATTGGTGACGATGAGGCAGATGTTGCAGAGGCTGCTAGTGGTGTCGAAAAGTTGCAGGTGTCCGGTCCAGAGCTTGAGAAAGATTCAGCACAACCACCAAGCATCAGTAAGCATAAAAGCAAATTGTTACTTTTCGTGTATATCATTTTTAGGATGTAATTGGTTACTTTTATTTGCTTGATGGATTAATTGATTTTCAATTGATTTAAATGTGGAGCGTAATTTATTGATATGTTGTTGCGATGTCTTGGAGATCGAGTTTGCCTCTGTATATTAAGTTTCTATAAAATGCACACTAAAATAGGACACTGGAGAGGGAGTTTGACGTTGGGGCAGAGAGCGTCCAGGCAGAAGATGTCATACTTTGGACATGTGATGCGTGCAGATGGGCTGGAAAAGGAGATGATGTTGGCGTGTGGGGAGGGCAGGAGGAGGAGAGAATGACCAAGGAGGAGATGGATGGAGGAGATACAAGAGGCAACGAAGATGAACATCTCGAAGCTGAGAGAGGCAATGAGAAATCGGAGCACATGGAGAAGGTTGACCATGACAGTCGCTAGGATTCAACGAATCGACAGCACAAGGTGACAAGGTGATAAAATGCACACTAACGTGCCACTGCTTTTGTATTTATAGAATAAATATAATAAAAATTACTAGCGAATACTTAGCTTACCTTACCGAACCTTTCACTCCAGAGTCATTGACACCAGCTCAAGTTGTCATGTAAAATGTAAACCTTAAACTATTTTATTGATCCTTGGGACTCTTAACTGATTAGGAGCTATGTTTGCCTATGTCAAGCTATTGTCCCTTATTCTTGGATTTGTGTTGCCATGGTGGTGACTCTGTGGAATGCTTCCACAGTTCCAGCACCAAGGAAAGAATGCCTCAACGCAGACCTGGAGGCTTCTGATAAACCGACTTGTTTCACAACATATCCCATCATTTAGAGGAGTCTGGTATTAAAACGTGTATCGTTCTGCTGTAGATGGACAGCTGGCAGATGCACTGGAGAAAATGGAGTCAATGGGTTACCAGGATGACGATGGTTGGCTTGCTGCTACGCTGGTTGACCTCAACTATGATATCGGACGCGCTCTAGATGCGATCAACAGCAAGAACAAAACTGCATAGATCGGGAACAGAACGGAAATGCGACTACAGACCAGACACACTAATTGACTTCAATGATATGTACTCTGATAATGATATTAGTATCTAATCTATTAGTAGGATCTATTCCAGATGCGCATAAAGGACATTACTTGAAACCTGTTTCCTCGTACTATCACTAAAACACTATTATTTCTTTAACTGTTTTTCAGACTTCTTTTTGATCACTAATGCAGACTTCTTAGATAATCAACTTCTTTTTTATTGCATACAGATTGTTGCTATAAATGCCTTTATTTGTAATGATTAAAATTTCAATTTTGGGTTACCGACTAAAATGCTACATTCTTTGATTTACGCGTGAAGTTCCATGCACAGCTTTCTCATTACAGTTTCCAAATTGTCTGTGCAGTCAGATATAAGGCTATTTGTTTATACAAATTTGAAAAGTTTTAAATGGGAGAAAGTTCACCTTATGCTAGCTCCTCCTCTGATTTCTGTTTGAAGTTTGATGTACAACTGCATTAGCACATGGCTTTGGGAATTTTCTGTATAATTTAAAATAACCATGTGAATTATATCATACTTACCTTACCTGTCACACTCAGAAACATTCGTGCTCTGATATGAAACTCCATCCTTATTGTATGCTTCTGGATACTTTTTCTGTCTTCAACTGTTGCAATTCCAAAAATTGGCTCTTCAAACACTATTGCACGAATACTGATATACATGAAAAGCTAATTTTTCTGCTCCATATGTGTATTTAGCATATTTGATGTTGTGTTTATCCTAGATGCTTGCAGTCTTATTTAGTAGGCATTTGTGTCCTATCAAACATTTGGTATGATCAGCTGGCATTTTGGTATCTCTGCAAGTGCTGTTAAATGACTAAATCCTTCTATGAAAATTCTTTCTAGAAATCTCTTTCTGCAAAGCTCTTGCTCCTTTTTGACTTCCAGAATAAATTTCATTTATTTTGATGAGTTGTGTATTGGTAAATTTATCTTCTATAATAAGTTTTAAAAGTTTTTTACATTTCATTTCATTCATCAAACGCATTTCTGTTAAAAAGTCGGTAGCACAATCAAAGTTAAGTGAAATTCAATTATATTTCGGGTAGCTCCACTTTAAGTGTAATTTATTGATATTTGTGGTAGTTTAACTTTCAATTTAAAGAGTAGACTAGGCTATAAATTTCTGTTGAAAAGACTGTTTATTCTAAAACATGTATAAGAGCTGACAAGATGTTTTAACTGTAAGAAACATTACTAGACTAAGTGTTAGTTGTGCTAATTATATAGAATTAAAATGATGCAATGCAAATGGATTTTTCTTGTTTTGGTTTTGTAAACCACGGTCTCCTCACCTCTGATAGGTACTCTGAACAGAATGATTAATTGAGGCAATATCCATTTTTGTGTGTGTATACAAGCACAGACCCCAAAAGCCCTTGTATCCCCTGCAGGCATGCCTCATATAGGACCCATATTCCCATCTGGGACTCTTGTAGACCCTGCATGGGTCCCATCTAATGCCCACTGAAATGCTAGTAGGGATATATTTTGAATGGAAAGTTGAATGCCATAGTTAAGTTACAAGCTTACTGTCCAATAGCGTAACTGGTTTGCAGTCGTTTGAGAACGACTGAGTGTAACAGCCCATTTAAGTTGTCCTGTGAGGAAGCCTAAGATGTCAATTCCGCTGGCTACAAAACAGGCAGTAAAACACAATTTCTTTGTCTGGCTCATAACTTTGTGAACATTTTAAGGTGGGATAATCAATCGGTCCACAGAGGTCTGATCCTAGCGTTAAAGAAGTGTCACAGATACCACTAAGTCAATCCCCAAAGGAGAAAACTTTTCCATATGGGTTACAGAACTCGACAGTGACATGTATCAGCACTGGGATTCAAACTCCAGGTGCACACGCAAAGGACAAACGCATTAGCATGCGCATTTATCAATCAGGTTGCTGTAGCATATATCGCAGTTTAAAGTATTGTTTAGGACTGCGCGAATAATCAGACAAGCTTTCTAGATCATGACTGCAACAGCAGTGGCTCTAGTCTAACCTACAGGCCCGTAGCGAGAGCCAAAATCAAGACGAGGCAAATCCCCTCCCATCCCCGCCCCTGCCCTCCCCTCCCGTCCTCTGGGTTTCCCTACCCTTACCCCTAAATTTTTCCCTCCCCTGCTCATCCCCGCCTTCCCGTCCCGCCCTATCGCCACCCTATTTGCTGCCTTCCCCTTCCCAAACCCTCTCATCCCCTCCTCAGCCCCTTCCCTTTAAGTGAGGACTGTGTGGGTCCCGGGGTATCACCTCTGGAAAATTTTTATATTATAGACGCTCGTAGGCGAGTTTTAGAGCATTTTAAAGCCAACAAAAGCAGCATTTTGTAATACCTAAATATGTTTTGGAATGTTCTGAAAAAAGCCTGTCTGCAACAATGATCATATCTGAAGACGAAGCAAGTTTTTGAAGTAAACATTTTGTGGATTTTTTGCACGACTCCAATTGAGTCGTACAACTTGTTCTATAAGGTGTATTAACACATTTCAGTTTACTACATGACAAGCACTATTGTTGCACAAAAGAATGTAATGTAACAAAATAAAAAGTTCTTAATATTCCACAATAAAAAACAGAAACGTAGTCGTTTTATAGGTTGTCGACTCATCAGTGGCGGCGATCTTGTCTGAGAGGTGGGGGGGGGGACAAAGTCGGCCATAGTCTGGTAGATGACCTTTTTGTCCGAAAAAAAATTTAACTTTTTCTTCATCTCCATAAAATATACACATTCATCTCTTAAAAAAGTTGATGACCTTTTTTTTAGTCTCAACCTTACTTTCGTGACTTTTTCCTGAATCACCCTCCTAATGTCAACGACCTTATATTTTCGGAATTCATCAGCTCCTCATAATTTTTTCAACATTTTTTTCATTCTCTTCCCTTTTTTCCTTCTTTTCTTCTCTTACACAATAAATACCTTTTATTCTTGAAATTTTGGGGGGACACTTCTGCTAAAAAATACTTTTCTGGTCAAAAAGGCACTGAAAACTCGTTTTCGCCCTCACACACAATTGCTTTTGTTGACCTTTTTCGTGTTTCTTCAAAATTTGGGGGGTCCGATGCATGGCGTGTCCCCCCACTCCTAAAGGTGGGGGGTCTTGTCCCCCTCGACCCCCCGGGATCGCGCCCATGTGACTCATCATGATCTTGTCCTGTAGCCGACTAAGTCTTCTAATCCTAGCTTATTTGAAGTCATTCCTTAAACTTAATTCGTAATAATTATGATGTAAAAACGGATACCTAATCTTTTAATTATGTTCGATTACCGGAACCTACGAAAGAAGGCAAAATTACAATTTGAAATTGTATACTCTGGTTCCATAGTTACCTAGAATGCGTTCCTACATATTATGTATAAAGGTCAGCAGAGGTGACTCAATAATATTGTTTAGACCAGACATTTGGAGAAGAAGTCCGGCAAGGTAAACGTAATCGTAATCGTAATCTCCAAACTTCTAAAGCGCCACTCGAAGGCCAAACGCAGGGCACCAGCCTATCCACGAGAGCGACATCAAATGATTCAAATCAGAGGAGGTTTTCCACAGACACCCGCCTTAACAGCTGGTCTGCATCCATGGGCGCCCGTAGCATAGGTCAAGGGGGTCGCGTGACCCCCTCTGGAAATCAGGATGTGACTGCCAAGAGAATCATGGATACTGAAAACCTTACTCTCTGAGTTTGAAAACAGCAAATGCTGGTTGTCGACGAGAAACCCCAGAGTTGATGCACTATAGAATTAATAGAAATAACACGTCCAAACTTCAGAAATGAGATTGTATTATTAGCCAAAATTTATTTAACTGAAATGTACGCTAGGCTGGATTCATTTCTTCTGTAGGCCCTATAGCTAATGTTTTCTTTGGCGGTAGGTAGTGCAAACCACTGCGAAAGGTTTATGCCTACATGAGGGGCACACAGAGTTATGTGTCTTTCAATGCTTTGCAGTGTATTAATCGCATTCGGTGATTTGAATAAATCAGTGACATATTTATATATTAGGCTACACAACTAACTCTCCCGGCCATGGGCGGCGATCCCGGAGGGGTCGAGGGGGACAAGACCCCCACCTTTAACAGTGGGGGACACACCATACATCCGACCCACAAAATTTTGAAGAAACACCGAAAAAAAGGTTATCAAATTTAACTCGCAAAACAAATTATTTGACCTTTTTTCCCAGATCAGTTCAAAAGTGTTCCCCCCATCTGTCAAACAAGATCGCCGCCAGTGCTCCCGGCCGTGATTGACCTCCCCTGCAAAAAATCCTGCGGGCGCCCATGTCTGCATCCTCTCTTGGTCTGGCCTTCTGGAACCGGTGTCGTTTAGGGTGAGAATTGGAAAGCGGAGGATCAGATGAGTTGATACTTCAGTTTTGAGTGGAAAGCTCTGGAGGTGATGAGGAGGAGGATGGAGGACACGTTGCAATGATGATGGAGGAACCGACGAGTATCTGCGGGATTCAGAGGGGAGATCGTTCCAGAGGCGTGGTGCTGTGTTGGATATGGCTCGGTTGGAGAACTTGAGATGAGTAGTGACTGGAGGTCGAGAAAGACTGAGATAGGTGGATGATCGGATGGGGCGGTTTGCCTGGATGGTGAAGAGATCACGGAGGTACTTGGGCTGGGAATATTGTAGGCAGTTGTAGGTTAGTGATAGGACTTTGAAGTCGATTCGCTCTGGGGTTTTTAACCAATGGAGTTATTTGAGGATGGTAGTGATATGATGATGTTTGGGTGTGCTATAGTGACAGCTCTAGCTAGTGAGTTTTGGATAAGTTGCAGACGCTTGATTTGAGTGGATTCAAAGTTGAGAAAGAGGGAATTTCAATAATCAAGCTTTGAATGAACAATGGATGTAGCAATGGTGGAGGCAGTGTGAAGGTCGAGGTCACAAATGTGCATGAAGCAGGATCGCGAGAGGTTGGAGGGGTGGTTAGAGCAGAGGCGTAACTTTGATCTAGAAAGTGGGGGTATCAAATTTCGCATCGTTTTCCCTTCAAGACGGTTAAATAATTATAATGGCGCCCATTTTTGCGCAATTCCGATGATGATAAAAAATAAATAAAGGCCTATTAGGCCCTTAATAATGATAATAAGCATAATAATAAATATAATAGCAATAACAATAATAATTATATAATAATAATGACAATAATAATAATAATAATAAAAATTAAAAATTACTAACAATAGACGTTTTCATTATTGAAGAGACGTGTTTTGATCATAATTGAAGTGACGTAACAATAGGCCTTTATTCTCTAAATTTAAACTTAATAACATTTTATAAAATTTTTCATAATTGAAGTGACGTAACAAAGGCCTTTATTGTCTAAATATAAAAATTCTAATTATAGACGTGTTTTTCGTAATCGAATGACGTAGGCCTACGTAATAATCGCTAGTCTTTTATTCTCTAACTTTAAACTTAATAACAGTAGACTTTTCACAATTTAGGTAACGTAACCAAGGCCTTTATTCTCTAAATCCGAGACTAAAAATAATAGACGTTTTAACAATTAGAATGACGTAACAATAAACCTCTATTTTCTAACTTTAAAGTTATAATAGGACAAGACTTTTTCATAGCTGAAGTGATGTAACAAAGGTTTTATTCCCTAAATGCAAACGTATAATTACAATACTTTCGATAACTGAAGTGACGTAACAGAGGCCTTTACTGTATAAATCTAAAAATTACTAAATAATGTGTTTCATAATTGAAGTGACGTAACAAAGACCTTTATTCCCTAAATGCAAACGTATAATTACAATACTTTTCGATAACTGAAATGACGTAATAGAGGCCTTTATTGTATTAATCTAAAAATTACTACATAATGTGTTTCATAATTGAAGTGACGTAACAAGCCTTTATTCCCAAAATGTAAACTTATAATGACAAAACACTTTTCGATAATTGAAGTGGTGTAACAAAGGCCTTTATTACATAAATCTAAAAGTTACTAAATAATGTGTTTTACAGTTGAAGTGACGTAACAATAGGCCTTTGGTTTTAAAATTGAAATTTATACAATCAACGTGTTTCATAATAATTTTAATTGACATAAAAAGGGCCTTTATTCTTAAAATTTAAATTTTACTAACAAAAAACATGTTTCACAATTGAAATGATGCACCAATAGGCCTTTATTCCAGAGGCGTAACTTTGGTCTAGAAAGTGGGGGTACTAAATTTCGCACCGTTTTAGCTTCGCGACTGTTAAATAATTATAACGGTATCGTTTATAATACAAGCATAATAATAATTATAGGCTTGATGATGATGATGATGATGATGATGATGATGATGATGATGATGATGATAATAATAATAATAATAATAATAATAATAATAATAATAATAATAATAATAATAATAATAATAATAATAATAATAGCAACGAGAGTGATGATGGTGGCGATCACACTGATGATATTGCTCGGTAATTGTTTTGAATCTTGAGGGCTTCCTTAGATAAAATAATAAATGGACAAAAACAATGGGTATGAAAAGTTGGGGTACGGTACCATCCAGTCCAAAAAGTGTGGGGTGCGGATACCCCTCGTACCCTCCATAAACTACGCCTATGGGTCCGTTATAGATTGTCCTCGGTCAGTTCCCGATTGTCCTCGGTCAGTTCTCGAGTGTTCTCGGTCAGTTCTGGATTGTCCTCGGTCCGTTCTCGATTGTCCTCGGTCCGTTCTGGGTTGTCCTCGGTCACTTCTCTGTTGTCCTCGGTCCGTTTTCCATTGTCCTCGGTCCGTTTTGGGTTGTCCTCGGTCCATTCTCCATTGTCCTCGGTCCGTTCTCGATTGTCCTCGGTCAGTTCTCGATTGTCCTCGGTCCGTTCTCGGTTGTCCACGGTCCGTTCTCGATTGTCCTCGGTCAGTTCTCGATTGTCCTCGGTCCGTTCTCGATTGTCCTCGGTCAGTACTCGACTGTCCTCGGTCAGTTCGCGATTTTCCGCGGTCAGTTCTCGATTGTACTCGGTCAGTTTTCAGTTGTCCTCGGTCAATTATCCATTGTCCTCGGTCCGTTCTCGATTGTCCTCGGTCAGTTCCCGATTGTCCTCGGTCAGTTCTCGATTGTCCTCGGTCCGTTCTGGGTTGTCCTCGGTCAGTTCTGCGTTGTCCTTGGTCAGCTCTCTGTTGTCCTCGGTCCGTTCTCGATTGTCCTCGGTCCGTTCTCCATTGTCCTCGGCCCGTTCTGGGTTGTCCTCGGTCAGTTCTCTGTTGTCCTCGGTCCGTTCTGGGTTGTCCTCGGTCCGTTCTGGGTTGTCCTCGGTCCGTTCTCGATTGTCCTCGGTCCGTTCTCGATTGTCCTCGGTCAGTACTCGACTGTCCTCGGTCAGTTCCCGATTGTCCTCGGTCAGTTCTCGATTGTCCTCGGTCCGTTCTGGGTTGTCCTCGGTCAGTTCTGGGTTGTCCTTGGTAAGCTCTCTGTTGTCCTCGGTCCGTTCTCGATTGTCCTCGGTCCGTTCTCCATTGTCCTCGGTCCGTTCTCGATTGTCCTCGGTCAGTTCTCGATTGTCCTCGGTCCATTCTCGATTGTCCTCGGTCAGTACTCGACTGTGCTCGGTCAGTTCGCGATTGTCCTCGGTCAGTTCTCGATTGTCCTCGGTCAATTATCTATTGTCCTCGGTAAGTTCTCGATTGTCCTCGGTCAATTATCCATTGTTCTCGGTCCGTTCTCGATTGTCCTCGGTGAGTTCCCGATTGTCCTCGGTCAGTTCTGGGTTGTCCTCGGTCAGTTCTGGGTTGTCCTCGGTCAGTTCTGTGTTGTCCTTCGTCAGCTCTCTGTTGTCCTCGGTCCGTTCTCGATTGTCCTCGGTCAGTTCTCGATTGTCCTCGGTCCGTTCTGGGTTGTCCTCGGTCAGTTCTCTGTTGTCCTCGGTCCGTTCTCGATTGTCCTCGGTCAGTACTCGACTGTCCTCGGTCAGTTCGCGATTGTCCTCGGTCCGTTCTCGATTGTCCTCGGTCCATTCTCGATTGTCCTCGGTCAGTACTCGACTGTCCTCGGTCAGTTCGCGATTGTCCTCGGTCAGTTCTCGATTGTCCTCGGTCAGTTCTTGATTGTCCTCGGTAAGTTCTCGATTGTCCTCGGTCAATTATCCATTGTCCTCGGTCCGTTCTCGATTGTCCTCGGTCCGTACTGGGTTGTCCTCTTTCAGTTCTCCGTTGTCCTCGGTCAGTTCTCGATTGTCCTCGGTCAGTTTTCGGTTGTCCTCGGTCAATTATTCATTGTCCTCGGTCCGTTCTCGATTGTCCTCGGTCAGTTCCCGATTGTCCTCGGTCAGTTCTCGATTGTCCTCGGTCCGTTCTGGGTTGTCCTCGGTCAGTTCTGGGTTGTCCTTGGTCAGCTCTCTGTTGTCCTCGGTCCGCTCTCGATTGTCCTCGGTCCGTTCTCCATTGTCCTCGGTCCGTTCTTGGTTGTCCTCGGTCAGTTCTCTGTTGTCCTCGGTCCGTTCTCGACTGTCCTCGGTCCGTTCTGGGTTGTCCTCGGTCCGTTCTGGATTGTCCTCGGTCAGTACTCGACTGTCCTCGGTCAGTTCTCGATTGTCCTCGGTCAGTTCTCGATTGTCCTCGGTGCTTTCTCGATTGTCCTCGGTCCGTTCTCGATTGTCCTCGGTCCGTTCTGGGTTGTCCTCGGTCCGTTCTCGATTGGCCTCGGTCCGTTCTCGATTGTCCTCGGTCCGTTCTCGATTGTCCTCGGTCAGTACTCGACTGTCCTCGGTCAGTTCTCGATTGTCCTCGGTCAGTTCTCGATTGGCCTCGGTCCTTTCTCGATTGTCCTCAGTCAGTTCTGGGTTGTCCTTGGTCAGCTGTCTGCTGTACTCGGTCGGTTCTCGATTGTCCTCGGTCCATTCTCCATTGTCCTCGGTCCGTTCTGGGTTGTCCTCGGTGGTATCACCGACAGAGAGGGAATACGTTGTCGCGGTAAATATTTATTCAGACGATACTCATACACACTAGGACCACATGTCCCGGTTGACAAACGGGACAGAAGTCCGGCCTAAGCCATGTGACCAACGCGCGTGATCCTGATCTCTCACTGCGTCCTCTGCCTCAATGGCTACCATTTATATAGCCCTATCTCAAACCTTCCTACACGGCATACCTATACAAGGCGTCAGTATATACATCTGCCAAGTCCCCCACGTTCGGACTGTTGGCCTACATTCCTCTGAAGACTGGCAAGGTGATTATAATGACCATTGCAGACGAATGCATCTTATAGGCCTACCCGTTACATATATATATATATACATATATATATATATATATCCAAATGGTGAAGCATGACCCTGAAAGATGTCTGCACTATATATATATATATACGATCTTCATAGATGGCGATATATACATATATACAAATATATAAATATATATACTATAATATTCCGAAGAGATGCAATTGATGTTGTAGGCATATAATGTTCAAATATGATGAAATATATATTTATATAATATACAATTATGCATATATATATAAGCGCATATATATCTACACATATATATTCTTCGGATAGTGTCAATCTTTCTCTCAATGTTAACAAATCTCGTGAAATGATCATCTTTCGTCGACGAGCTCGTGACATGCGTCCTCACCACACCCCGGAGACGAGGACGCCGTTCTCCAAGCTTTAACACACTTCTATTAGGCCTATGTGGTTTCTTAGAGTCTGAGAGATTTTCGTACCTTGGGCATTACATTTTTAAAAATATATTAATAAACAACACTAGCATTTAGGCCTATATTTAGAAAATTTTTGAAAAAACGCAACTTTTTTATTCATGTCAAATCAGTAGGCCTACAAAGTATTCAGTTGATATTTAGTACTGAATTATATACCCGTGCCACTATTAAAAAATAATTTAACTTTTTTGATCCAATTTATAGATAAAAATAATGAAGAAATTGGGAACCGGTCCTGCTGCAATGGGAAAATTCCTGCCGGTCCGTCACCCTGAAAAGTTTGGGAAGCGCTGCCTTACATTACTAACTTTGCTTTCTATTATTGTACATGTCCATATTTAAGTCATGAATAGAAGTTTGAACATATCATATGACATAATTAGTTCAACCATACCACCAAAATAACTGATATAAATTCAATGACCGGCTGAGTGACTGTGAACGAGTGCAGAAGCTGCAGCTGCAACAAACAATGATAGCTGTAACTTCAGCAAACACGACCAACTTTGTTTTCCAATTAGTTAAGCAAAGAAAACAAGTAACATTCTAAAACTGTTTGCTTGGTGGGTGAACCCATATGAGTCACCCATATGGGTCCAACCACCAAGCAAACATCTATATAATGTAGGCCCCTAACTATAGTATTAGTCAGCTGTTAGGCCCATGCTACTGTTTAAGTCAAGACAGAGTTCGGTCACAGCAACTTTCCAGATGGTAAGATCAGTTACTGCGGAAAACTTGTGCGCGCAGAACTGCATGGCATAAATGTCCGGATCCGAATGCCCCTCGCATTTGTCTTTGCTAGTAAGGAATTTGGCTACGCATAACCTCGGGTCAAAATATGCAGTACCCACTCCATTGAGTGATGTCAATAAGACATTGGCTCATTCTCAGATTGTTAGAGATCACTCGTTCAACTTGCATGCAATGTGGTACTGGCTCTGTGATCTGGAACAAGTTTCCTCCATCTATTAAACATCTAATGTCCTCGATCAGTTCTCGATTGTCCTCGTTCGGTTCTCGATTGTCCTCGGTCAGTTCTCTGTTGTCCTTGGTCAGTTTTCTATTGTCCTCGGTCCGTTCTCCATTGTCCTCGGTCAGTTCTTGATTGTCCTCGGTAAGCTCTCGATTGTCCTCGGTCCGTTCTGGGTTGTCCTCGGTCAGTTCTCCATTGTCCTCGGTCCGTTCTCGATTGTCCTCGGTCAGTTCTCCATTGTCCTCGGTCCGTTCTCGGTTGTCCTCGGTCCGTTCTCGATTGTCCTCGGTCCGTTCTCGATTGTCCTCGGTCCATTCTCGATTGTCCTCGGTCAGTACTCGACTGTCCTCGGTCAGTTCGCGATTGTCCTCGGTCAGTTCTCGATTGTCCTCGGTCAGTTCTTGATTGTCCTCGGTAAGTTCTCGATTGTCCTCGGTCAATTATCCATTGTCCTCGGTCCGTTCTCGATTGTCCTCGGTGAGTTCCCGATTGTCCTCGGTCAGTTCTCGATTGTCCTCGGTCAGTTCTGGGTTGTCCTCGGTCAGTTCTGGGTTGTCCTCGGTCAGCTCTCTGTTGTCCTCGGTCCGTTCTCGATTGTCCTCGGTCAGTTCTCGATTGTCCTCGGTCAGTACTCGACTGTCCTCGGTCAGTTCGCGATTGTCCTCGGTCCGTTCTCGATTGTCCTCGGTCCATTCTCGATTGTCCTCGGTCAGTACTCGACTGTCCTCGGTCAGTTCGCGATTGTCCTCGGTCAGTTCTCGATTGTCCTCGGTCAGTTCTTGATTGTCCTCGGTAAGTTCTCGATTGTCCTCGGTCAATTATCCATTGTCCTCGGTCCGTTCTCGATTGTCCTCGGTCCGTACTGGGTTGTCCTCTTTCAGTTCTCCGTTGTCCTCGGTCATTTCTTGATTGTCCTCGGTCAGTTCTCGATTGTCCTCGGTCAGTTTTCGGTTGTCCTCGGTCAATTATCCATTGTCCTCGGTCCGTTCTCGATTGTCCTCGGTCAGTTCCCGATTGTCCTCGGTCAGTTCTCGATTTTCCTCGGTCCGTTCTGGGTTGTCCTCGGTCAGTTCTGGGTTGTCCTTGGTCAGCTCTCGATTGTCCTCGGTCCGTTCTCCATTGTCCTCGGTCCGTTCTTGGTTGTCCTCGGTCAGTTCTCTGTTGTCCTCGGTCCGTTCTCGACTGTCCTCGGTCCGTTCTGGGTTGTCCTCGGTCCGTTCTCGATTGTCCTCCGTTCGTTCTCGATTGTCCTCGGTCAGTACTCGACTGTCCTCGGTCAGTTCTCGATTGTCCTCGGTCAGTTCTCGATTGTCCTCGGTGCTTTCTCGATTGTCCTCGGTCCGTTCTCCATTGTCCTCGGTCCGTTCTGGGTTGTCCTCGGTCAGTTCTCTGTTGTCCTCGGTCCGTTCTCGATTGTCCTCGGTCCGTTCTCGATTGTCCTCGGTCAGTACTCGACTGTCCTCGGTCAGTTCTCGATTGTCCTCGGTCAGTTCTGGATTGGCCTCGGTCCTTTCTCGATTGTCCTCAGTCAGTTCTGGGTTGTCCTTGGTCAGCTGTCTGCTGTACTCGGTCGGTTCTCGATTGTCCTCGGTCCGTTCTCCATTGTCCTCGGTCCGTTCTGGGTTGTCCTCGGTGGTATCACCGACAGAGAGGGAATACGTTGTCGCGGTAAATATTTATTCAGACGATACTCATACACACTAGGACCACATGTCCCGGTTGACAAACGGGACAGAAGTCCGGCCTAAGCCATGTGACCAACGCGCGTGATCCTGATCTCTCACTGCGTCCTCTGCCTCAATGGCTACCATTTATATAGCCCTATCTCAAACCTTCCTACACGGCATACCTTTACAAGGCGTCAGTATATACATCTACCAAGTCCCCCACGTTCGGACTGTTGGCCTACATTCCTCTGAAGACTGGCAAGGTGATTATAATGACCATTGCAGACGAATGCATCTTATAGGCCTACCCGTTACATATATATATATACATATATATATATATATCCAAATGGTGAAGCATGACCCTGAAAGATGTCTGCACTATATATATATACGATCTTTATAGATGGCGATATATACATATATACAAATATATAAATATATATACTATAATATTCCGAAGAGATGCAATTGATGTTGTAGGCATATAATGTTCAAATATGATGAAATATATATTTATATAATATACAATTATGCATATATATAAGCGCATATATATCTACACATATATATTCTTCGGATAGTGTCAATCTTTCTCTCAATGTTAACAAATCTCGTGAAATGATCATCTTTCGTCGACGAGCTCGTGACATGCGTCCTCACCACACCCCGGAGACGAGGACGCCGTTCTCCAAGCTTTAACACACTTCTATTAGGCCTATGTGGTTTCTTAGAGTCTGAGAGATTTTCGTACCTTGGGCATTACATTTTTAAAAATATATTAATAAACAACACTAGCATTTAGGCCTATATTTAGAAAAATTTTGAAAAAACGCAACTTTTTTATTCATGCCAAATCAGTAGGCCTACAAAGTATTCAGTTGATATTTAGTACTGAATTATATACCCGTGCCACTATTAAAAAATAATTTAACTTTTTTGATCCAATTTATAGATAAAAATAATGAAGAAATTGGGAACCGGTCCTGCTGCAATGGGAAAATTCCTGCCGGTCCGTCACCCTGAAAAGTTTACATTACTAACTTTGCTTTCTATTATTGTACATGTCCATATTTAAGTCATGAATAGAAGTTTGAACATATCATATGACATAATTAGTTCAACCATACCACCAAAATAACTGATATAAATTCAATGACCGGCTGAGTGACTGTGAACGAGTGCAGAAGCTGCAGCTGCAACAAACAATGATAGCTGTAACTTCAGCAAACACGACCAACTTTGTTTTCCAATTAGTTAAGCAAAGAAAACAAGTAACATTCTAAAACTGTTTGCTTGGTGGGTGAACCCATATGAGTCACCCATATGGGTCCAACCACCAAGCAAACATCTATATAATGTAGGCCCCTAACTATAGTATTAGTCAGCTGTTAGGCCCATGCTACTGTTTAAGTCAAGACAGAGTTCGGTCACAGCAACTTTCCAGATGGTAAGATCAGTTACTGCGGAAAACTTGTGCGCGCAGAACTGCATGGCATAAATGTCCGGATCCGAATGCCCCTCGCATTTGTCTTTGCTAGTAAGGAATTTGGCTACGCATAACCTCGGGTCAAAATATGCAGTACCCACTCCATTGAGTGATGTCAATAAGACATTGGCTCATTCTCAGATTGTTAGAGATCACTCGTTCAACTTGCATGCAATGTGGTACTGGCTCTGTGATCTGGAACAAGTTTCCTCCATCTATTAAACATCTATTGTCCTCGATCAGTTCTCGATTGTCCTCGTTCGGTTCTCGATTGTCCTCGGTCAGTTCTCTGTTGTCCTTGGTCAGTTTTCTATTGTCCTCGGTCCGTTCTCCATTGTCCTCGGTCAGTTCTTGATTGTCCTCGGTAAGCTCTCGATTGTCCTCGGTCCGTTCTGGGTTGTCCTCGGTCAGTTCTCCATTGTCCTCGGTCCGTTCTCGATTGTCCTCGGTCAGTTCTCCATTGTCTTCGGTCCGTTCTCGGTTGTCCTCGGTCCGTTCTCGATTGTCCTCGGTCCGTTCTCGATTGTCCTCGGTCCATTCTCGATTGTCCTCGGTCAGTACTCGACTGTCCTCGGTCAGTTCGCGATTGTCCTCGGTCAGTTCTCGATTGTCCTCGGTCAGTTCTTGATTGTCCTCGGTAAGTTCTCGATTGTCCTCGGTCAATTATCCATTGTCCTCGGTCCGTTCTCGATTGTCCTCGGTGAGTTCCCGATTGTCCTCGGTCAGTTCTCGATTGTCCTCGGTCAGTTCTGGGTTGTCCTCGGTCAGTTCTGGGTTGTCCTCGGTCAGCTCTCTGTTGTCCTCGGTCCGTTCTCGATTGTCCTCGGTCAGTTCTCGATTGTCCTCGGTCCGTTCTGGGTTGTCCTCGGTCAGTTCTCTGTTGTCCTCGGTCCGCTCTCGATTGTCCTCGGTCCGATCTCGATTGTCCTCGGTCAGTACTCGACTGTCCTCGGTCAGTTCGCGATTGTCCTCGGTCCGTTCTCGATTGTCCTCGGTCCATTCTCGATTGTCCTCGGTCAGTACTCGACTGTCCTCGGTCAGTTCGCGATTGTCCTCGGTCAGTTCTCGATTGTCCTCGGTCAGTTCTTGATTGTCCTCGGTAAGTTCTCGATTGTCCTCGGTCAATTATCCATTGTCCTCGGTCCTTTCTCGATTGTCCTCGGTCAGTTCCCGATTGTCCTCGGTCAGTTCTCGATTGTCCTCGGTCCGTTCTGGGTTGTCCTCGGTCAGTTCTGGGTTGTCCTCGGTCAGCTCTCTGTTGTCCTCGGTCCGTTCTCGATTGTCCTCGGTCAGTTCTCCATTGTCCTCGGTCCGTTCTGGGTTGTCCTCGGTCAGTTCTCTGTTGTCCTCGGTCCGTTCTCGATTGTCCTTGGTCCGTTCTGGATTGTCCTCGGTCAGTACTCGACTGTCCTCGGTCAGTTCGCGATTGTCCTCGGTCAGTTCTCGATTGTCATCGGTCCTTTCTCAATTGTCCTCAGTCAGTTCTGGGTTGTCCTTGGTCAGCTCTCTGTTGTACTCGGTTGGTTCCCGATTGTCCTCGGTCCGTTCTCCATTGTCCTCGGTCCGTTCTGGGTTGTCCTCGGTGGTATCACCGACAGAGAGGGAATACGTTGTCGCGGTAAATATTTATTCAGACGATACTCATACGCACTAGGACCACATGTCCCGGTTGACAAACGGGACAGAAGTCCGGCCTAAGCCATGTGACCGACCCGCGGGATCCCGATCTTTCTCTGCGTCCTCTGCCTCAAGGGCTACCATTTATATAGCCCTATCTAAAACCTTCCTACACGGCATACATTTAGAAGGCGCCAGTATATACATCTGCCAAGTCCCCCACGTTCGGACTGTTGGCCTACATTCCTCTGAAGACTGGCAATGTGATTATGATGACCATTGCAGACGGATGCATCTTATAGGCCTACCCCCTGGATATATATATATATATATATATATATATATATATATATATATATATATATATCCAAATGGTGAAGTATGACCCTGAAAGATGTCTGCACTGTATATATATATATAATATATATATATACGATCTTCATAGATGGCGATATATACATATATACAAATATATAAATATATATATACTATAATATTCCGAAGAGATGCAATTGATGTTTTAGGCATATAATATTCAAATATGATGAAACATATATTTTTATATATACAATTATGCATATATATAAGCGCATATATATCTCACCTTGTGCTGTCAACTCCTGGAGCTCTAGCGATCGTCATGGTAAACGTTTGGTTTGGTGTGTCTCATGACGATTTTCTTGGCATTTTCTTGTGTGTCTCATGACGATGTTTCCTGGCATATATCTACACATATACATTCTTCGGATAGTGTCAATCTTTCTCTCAATGTTAACAAATCTTGTGAAATGATCATCTTTCGTCGACGAGCCCGTGACATGCGTCCTCCTCAAGAACTTGGAATCGATAGAGTAACCAAAATGGTGATCCTTAGTGTCACCATCACTGACGACCTCAGAAAATCAACACGTCTGCTTTTAGAGTCGACATTGTAGGTATAAATAGTATATTATACATCTGAAAATTAGGCCTATAACAATTAAAAATACCACACCACACCCAGGAGACGAGGACGCCGTTCTCCAAGCTTTAACACACTTCTATTAGGCCTATACAAATTATGGTTTCTTAGAGTCTGAGAGATTTTCGTACCTTGGGCATTACATTTTTTAAATATAATAATAAACAACACTAGCTGCATTTAGGCCTATATTTAGAAAAATTTTGAAAAATGCAATTTTTTTATTCATGTCAGATCAGTAGGCCTACAAAGTGTTCAGTTGATATTTAGTACTGAATTATATACCCGTGCCACTATTAAAAAATAATTTAACCTTTTTGATCCAATTTATAGATAAAAATAATGAAGAAATTGGGAACCGGTCCTGCTGCAATGGGAAAATTCCTGCCGGTCCGTCACCCTGAAAAGTTTGGGAAGCGCTGCCTTACATTACTAACTTTGCTTTCTATTATTGTACATGTCCATATTTAAGTCATGAATAGAAGTTTGAACATATCATATGACATAATTAGTTCAACCATACCACCAAAATAACTGATATAAATTCAATGACCGGCTGAGTGACTGTGACCCAGTGAAGGAGCTGCAGCTGCAGCAAACATGATAGCTCTAACTTCAGCAAACACGACCAACTTTGTTTTCCAATTAGTTACGCAAAGAAAACAAGTAACATTCTAAAAATGTTTGCTTGGTGGGTGAACCCATATGAGTCACCCATTTGTTTTCCAATTAGTTACGCAAAGAAAACAAGTAACATTCTAAAAATGTTTGCTTGGTGGGTGAACCCATGTGAGTCACCCATATGGGTCCAACCACCAAGCAAACATCTATATAATGTAGGCCCCTAACTATAGTATTAGTCAGCTGTTAGGCCCATGCTACTGTTTAAGTCAAGACAGAGTTCGGTCACAGCAACTTTCCAGATGGTAAGATCAGTTACCGCGGAAAACTTGTGCGCGCAGAACTGCATGGCATAAATGTCCGGATCCGAATGCCCCTCGCATTTGTCTTTGCTAGTAAGGATTTGGCTACGCATAACCTCGGGTCAAAATATGCAGTAGCCACTCCATTGAGTGATGTAAATAACCGATCAGTAAGACATTGGCTCATTCTCAGATTGTTAGAGATCACTCGTTCAACTTGCATTGAATGTGGTACTGGCTCTGTGATCTGGAACAAGTTTCCTCCATCTATTAAACATCTATTGTCCTCGGTCAGTTCTCGATTGTCCTCGTTCGGTTCTCGATTGTCCTCGGTCAGTTCTCTGTTGTCCTCGGTCAGTTTTCTATTGTCCTCGATCCGTTCTCCATTGTCCTCGGTCAGTTCTTGATTGTCCTCGGTAAGCTCTCGATTTTCCTCGGTCCGCTCTCGGTTGTCCTCGGTCCATTCTCCATTGTCCTCGGTCCGTTCTCGATTGTCCTCGGTCAGTTCTCGATTGTCCTCGGTCCGTTCTCGGTTGTCCTCGGTCCGTTCTCGATTGTCCTCGGTCCGTTCTCGATTGTCCTCGGTCCGTTCTCGATTGTCCTCGGTCAGTACTCGACTGTCCTCGGTCAGTTCGCGATATTCCTCGGTCAGTTCTCGATTGTCCTCGGTCAGTTCTTGACTGTCCTCGGTAAATTCTCGATTGTCCTCGGTCAGTTTTCGGTTGTCAATTATCCATTGTCCTCGGTCCGTTCTCGCTTGTCCTCGGTCAGTTCCCTATTGTCCTCGGTCACTTCTCGATTGTCCTCGGTCAGTTCTGGGTTGTCCTCGGTCAGTTCTGGGTTGTCCTTGGTCAGCTCTCTGTTGTCCTGGGTCCGTTCTCGATTGTCCTCGGTCCGTTCTCCATTGTCCTCGGTCCGTTCTGGGTTGTCCTCGGTCAGTTCTCTGTTGTCCTAGGTCCGTTCTGGGTTGTCATCGGTCCGTTCTGGGTTGTCCTCGGTCCGTTCTCCATTGTCCTCGGTCCGTTCTCGATTGTCCTCGGTCAGTACTCGACTGTCCTCGGTCAGTTCTCGATTGTCCTCCGTCAGTTTTCGGTTGTCCTCGGTCAATTATCCATTGTCCTCGGTCCGTTCTCCATTGTCCTCGGTCAGTTCCCGATTGTCCTCGGTCAGTTCTCGATTGTCCCCGGTCAGTTCTGGGTTGTCCTCGGTCAGTTCTGGGTTGTCCTTGGTCAGCTCTCTGTTGTCCTCGGTCCGTTCTCGATTGTCCTCGGTCCGTTCTCCATTGTCCTCGGTCCGTTCTGGGTTGTCCTCGGTCAGTTCTCTGTTGTCCTCGCTCCGTTCTGGGTTGTCCTCGGTCCGTTCTGGGTTGTGCTCGGTCCGTTCTCGATTGTCCTCGGTCCGTTCTCGATTGTCCTCGGTCAGTACTCGATTGTCCTCGGTCAGTTTTCGGTTGTCCTCGGTCAATTATCCATTGTCCTCGGTCCGTTCTCGATTGTCCTCGGTCCGTTCTGGGTTGTCCTCGGTCAGTTCTCGATTGTCCTCGGTCAGTTCTCGATTGTCCTCGGTCAGTTCTGGGTTGTCCTCGGTCAGTTCTGGGTTGTCCTCGGTCAGTTCTGGATTGTCCTCGGTCCGTTCTCCATTGTCCTCGGTGCGTTCTCGATTGTCCTTGGTCAGGTGTCGATTGTCCTCGGTCAGTTCTCTGTTGTCCTCGGTCAGTTCTGATTTGTCCTCGGTAAGTTCTCTGTTGTCCTCGGTCAGTTCTCGGTTGTCCTCGGTCCGTTTTCCATTGTCCTCGGTCCGTTCTCGATTGTCCTCGGTCAGTTCTCGATTGTCCTCGGTCACTTCTCGATTGTCCTCTGTCCGTTCTCGATATTAATCGGTCCGTTCTCCATTGTCCACGGTCGGTGCTCGATTGTCCTCGGTCAGTCCTGGGTTGTCCTCCGTCCGTTCTCTGTTTTCCTGGGTCCGTTCTCGCTTGTCCTCGGTCCGTTCCCGGTTGTCCTTGGTCAGTTGTCGATTGTCCTCGGTCAGTTCTCGATTGTCCTCGTCCAGTTCTCGATTGTCATGGGTCCGTTCTCTGTTGTCCTCGGTCAGTTCGCTTTTGTCCTCGATCCGTACTCGATTGTCCTCGGTCAGTTGTCGATTGTCCTCGGTCGTTTCTCGATTGTCCTGGGTCAGTTCGCGATTGTCCTCGGTCAGTTCGCGATTGTCCTCGGTCTTTTCTCGATTGTCCTTGGTCAGTTTTCTATTGTCCTCGGTCCGTTCCGCATTGTCCTCGGTCAGTTCTTGATTGTCCTCGGTCAGTTCTCGGTTGTCCTCGGTCCGTTCTCGATTGTCCTTCGTCAGTTCTCGATTGTCCTCGGTCAGTTCTCGATTATCCTTGGTCAGTTCTCGGTTGTCCTCGGTCCGTTTTCCATTGTCCTCGGTCCGTTCTCGATTGTCCGCGGTCAGTTCTCGATTGTCCTCGGTCACTTCTCGATTGTCCTCCGTCCGTTCTCGATTGTCCTGTGTCAGTTCTGGGTTGTCCTCGGTCAGTTCTGGGTTGTCCTCGGTCAGTTCTGGATTGTCCTCGGTCCGTTCTCCATTGTCCTCGGTCCGTTCTCGATTGTCCTTGGTCAGTTCTCGATTGTCCTCGGTCAGTTCTCTGTTGTCCTCGGTCAGTTCTGATTTGTCCTCGGTAAGCTCTCTGTTGTCCTCGGTCCGTTCTCGGTTGTCCTCGGTCCGTTTTCCATTGCCCTCGGTCCGTTCTCGATTGTCCTCGGCCAGTTCTCGACTGTCCTCGGTCACTTCTCGATTGTCCTCGGTCAGTTCTCCATTGTCCTCGGTCCGTTCTCCATTGTCCTGGTTCCTCTCCTCCCGTCTACTCCACTACGGAATGTCGGCTTCCTACTCTTAATGAGATCACGAGCATGGAGTTACGTGAACTCATTCTTGCCTGCGCGCCGAAGACGTGCGAATTGGACCCTGCGCCAACGTTTCTGGTTCAGGACTTTATCGACGACCTTCTTCCATTCCTCACGGTGCTGTGCAACTGCTCGATCCGTGAGGCCTGCCTACCAGCCTCTCAGAAACAGTCCATCCTTCTACCTGCCTTGAAGCGAGATGGCTTGGACCCGAGCGATCCAACCAACTACCGGCCTATCGCTAATGTTACTTTTCTGTCTAAAATTCTAGAACGCATTGTAGCTAATCAGTTAATTGCATATCTTGACTTAAATGAATTGATTCCTGTTCAGCAGTCGGGCTTCCGTAGAAATCATTCTACGGAGACCCTTCTGCTTCGCCTTCTATCTGACTTCTATGGCGCCATGGATCGTGGTCAGATAACTCTCTTAGCCCTATTTGATGTGAGTTCTGCTTTTGACTCTGTGGACCATCCCATTCTTCTTCAGCGCCTCTCCACCTCCTTTGGGTTGGTCAGTCAGCCTCTGCAATGGCTCCGTTCCTTTTTATCTGAACGCACTAATTGCGTCGTCCTTGGCTCCTCTAGGTCCCTTTGGGTACCTGCTCCATTTGGCGTGCCTCAAGGCTCTGTCCTAAGCCCCCTGCTATATCTTCTGTACACGGCTGACATCAGCTCTGTTTTGTCTTTTCAGGGGCTCCTACACCAACTCTATGCGGATGATGTGCAGGCCTACATCCATTCCCATGCCTCTGACGCGGTGGCCTCTGTTCGGCTGATGTGCCAAGCCATTGATGCCCTTTCCTTATGGATGGCCTCCAATCGGCTTCTCTTAAATCCTACGAAGACCCAATTTATATGGCTGGGCAGCCGTAGGCAGCTAGCGGGCGTTGATTTGCACCTGCTAACCCGGATCTTCCCTAATATTACTTTTTCACTTACTGTCCGAGACCTCGGTATCACCCTTGACCAAGAACTTACTCTTTCGCAGCACGTGAACCTGCTTACCCGAAGCTGTTACTATCAGCTTCGTCAGCTTCGAGTGGTCTCTCGTTCTCTTTCACACGATGATGCTGTGGTTCTCGTCCATGCTTTTGTTACCAGTCGAATTGACCATTGTTGCTCGATTCTAGCTGGTCTCCCACTCGGAGTCCTAGGGCGTCTGGATCGGGTTCTACGCTCAGCCGCTCGACTTGTCGGGCGTATCCCAAAGTTCGCTCCTGTCTCTGCCTACATGCGCGATGTGTTGCACTGGCTCCCTATCGCGCAGCGTATTTCCTATCGGATCGCTGCCTTGGTCTCTCGTTGTCTTCTAGGCTGCGCTCCATCTTACCTTCGTGACCTTTGCCGCCCGGTATCCGACGTCGTAGCGCGTCGGGCACTACGCTCCTCAGCCAGAGGGGAGCTCTTGGTCCCGCGTGCTCGTTCTTCTATTTGGCAGCGCCGGGCTTTCTCAGTTGTGGGTCCCTCCACTTGGAATGGGCTCCCGCTGGAACTGCGATTACTACCTCTGAATAATTTGCCTGCATTTCATAAATCGCTCAAGTCTTTCTTTTTTAGCCGTGGCTGAGCTGGGAGCGCACCTGAGTAGGTATCTTGAAGGAGCGCTATATAAATTTTCAGAATGAATGAATGAATGTCCTCTGTCAGTTCTCGATATTAATCTGTCCGTTCTCCATTGTCCACGGTCCGTTCTCGATTGTCCTCGGTCCGTCCTGGGTTGTCCTCGGTCCGTTCTCTGTTGTCCTGGGTCCGTTCTCGCTTGTCCTCGGTCCGTTTCCGGTTGTCCTTGATCAGTTCTCGATTGTCCTCGGTCAGTTCTCGATTGTCCTCGTCCAGTTCTCGATTGTCCTCGGTCCGTTCTCTGTTGTCCTCGGTCAGTTCGCGCTTGTCCTCGATCCGTGCTCGATTGTCCTCGGTCAGTTGTCGATTGTCCTCGGTCGTTTCTCGATTGTCCTGGGTCACTTCGCGATTGTCCTCGGTCAGTTCGCGATTGTCCTCGGTCTTTTCTCGATTGTCCTTGGTCAGTTTTCTATTGTCCTCGGTCCGTTCCCCATTGTCCTCGGTCAGTTCTTGATTGTCCTCGGTCAGTTCTCGGTTGTCCTCGGTCCGTTGTCGATTGTCCTTGGTCAGTTCTCGATTGTCCTCGGTCAGTTCTCGATTGTCCTTGGTCATTTCTCCATTGTCCTCGGTCCGTTCTCGGTTGCCTTCGGTCAGTTCTCCATTGTCCTCGGTCCGTTCTCGATTGTCCTCGGTGCGTTCTCGATTGTCCTCGGTCCGTTCTCGATTGTCCTCGGTCAGTTCTTGATTGTCCTTAGTCAGTTCTCCATTGTCCTCGGTCCGTTCTCGATTGTCTTCGGTCAGTTCTCGATTGTCCTCGGTCCGTTCTCGATTGTCCTCGGTCAGTTCTCGATTGTCCTCGGTGCGTTCTCGATTGTCCTCGGTCCGTTCTCGATTGTCCTCGGTGCGTTCTCGATTGTCCTCGGTCCGTTCTCGATTGTCCTCGGTCAGTTCTCGATTGTCCTTGGTCAGTTCTCCATTGTCCTCGGTCAGTTCTCTCTTGTAGTGAGAGATTTCTCATTCTAATATTGTAAAATACCATTAAATAGAGAGTATCACCCAAACTACTGAGACAAATTGTAAAACTACTGGGACGTTTGTTCCACTAGTTATACAGCTAAAATATGCAATGACCCCTGCCTACCGATTGTGATTTGATTGAGCGTCTGTGGATAAATAAGCTGGTTCCTGCAACTTCGCCTTTGTGGGCGCTGTAGAAATTTCTAGATTACGATTACGATTACTAACTGGATGGATTCGGAGTTTAGAGCAGAATGGAGAAGAATGAGGGAAGAATGGGGAAGAGAAGGCAATGCACGTAGGGAAAAGGAACTTATAAATATCAAAATGTCATTAAATTCTACAGGTGTTATTATGGGACCATATAGAAACCTTTAATTTTAAAGGGACTGCACAAAAATGTTCAACAAAATATTTCTCGGACATATGTAAATATATATATATATATATATATATATATATATATATATATATATATATATATATATATATATATATATATATATATATATAGCGCTGTAATAGCAATTGCCCGTAAACTTGTACAGAAACAGATCCACCTAGTGCATGCATACATGTATATATAAATATATATGTATATATATATATAATATGTACACGTTTGATACAGCAGTGTTTTAGTTTTACAAGGGAACTTGGGTCGAGAATTTTTGAGGTAACCAAAGTTCACGAGCGCAGGTCAAAATCTCATGCTGTTAATCTTATTGCACATGAAACAACTGACGACTCATGTGATACAGTAGGTTCACACAGTATGAGAATTGTAGAAAAAAGACTGGGGGGTTAGACTTTGATCCTTGTGGAGTTTGGGTGTGCAATAAAGACTTTACTGTGAGGTCCTAAGTAAGACTGGGGGTTGAACCCCCCCAACAACGCCCCCCGACAATTCTCACCCTGGGTCCACAGGGTATCTTATATAAAGACAGCTTAGCTAGGGCTTACAGTATACAGCGCGAAGTAGCAGACCTCGTCTGCTTCTCAAAGCGTGCCATTAATTAATAATGAATTAAGCCACCCTGCCGATAACGGCAGAACCTCCAGAGCCGCCATCGTCATTAGCGATCGAACTAATTATCTGTGGGCGGAGTCTCGACAGCGCCATTTTAGCGTTGTAGTGGCATCAACCAAGCTTTACACTTAGCTTCGTGAAGCTTGATTCGCGCTAGAATTCGCACTTCTCACGCGCAGCTCAAGCTCTGTGGTGAATACTGTAAAGCCGGCGATACTCTAGTCTTGAGGGACACCACAGGAGAGAGGGAGGAGTTGCGAGCAGTGGTTGGAGGCTTTAACAGAGAAGGATTGGGAAGACAAGTAAGACTACAACCAGAGTAAAGCAGTGCCAGAAACGCCAAACCAAGAAGATAATCGTTGAAGGAGGCTGTAAATGATGGTGTCAAATGCGGCGGAAATATCGAGAAGACAGAGGCAGGAGACTTGCTGATGGCTGACGGCAGAGACCAGTTTATTGCACAGAGATGCAACTTACGTTTCTGTGGAGTGGTGTTTAGTGAAGCCAGATTGGTAGGGGATATGAAGTGAATCAGAAGAGAGGTAGTCCTTTAGCTGAGCAAGGACAATAATTCGTTCAGTTAACTTAGAAGAAAGGAAAGATTGGAGAGGGAACGGTAGTTAGATAGGTTTTCCTTGGCAAGATTTGCTTTTTTGAGAAGGGGAGTTACTAGAAAGTGTTTAAATGCAATTTAGAATTTGCCGGTAGAGAGTAAGAGATTGATAATTTGGGTGATTAAGAGGGGCGAGGATAGAGGCACAGTCTTTTAGAAGAGGGGTGGAGGATTATGAGGATATGATCAAGTTCGCACTGCTTGTTGGGAAGAGGGTTTAGGCGGAGTGACAGTTCTGCTTCAGAGGCGCGACAGAGTATTGGGAGCGATGACTGATAGCAATAGTAGGGTTGAGAGAATGGGGGTGAATCAACGCTGGAGGAGCCAAGAGCAGTGTGTGTCTAGAAGAGAATGAAATACTCTATTACTCCTTACACGATATCTTAATTCTCATGTCGATGTAAGACCTGCCTCGTCTTGAGAATTACGACGATTGAGGAACTCGCCTCGTCTTGCCTCGTACTGGCTACGGGCCTGCTAACCTATATGTGGGGATCATTATATTTATGCTACTGGCTTACTGCAGACAGCGATTGACTAAGTGCTCCTCCGTAATTAACTTACAAAGAAACACACGCACCGAGTTACTTGTTCATTACTGCAGTTCAAATGCCGAAAGGTGAAAAAATTAGCTAATTTTTTGACGTCTTTATGGATGACCCCTTAGGCCTATATTTACATTACAAGCATATCGGTCGGCAAAGAAACAACGAAAACACCAGAACTGTTTCAAAATCTTTCTATGAAGACACGATAAAAATGTCGACTAAATTATAACATTCTCGTTACCTAATTCCCAATTAATAACACGCGATGCAACTATTTTCCAATATAACGACGTACTTAGACTTCTATCGAGCTCAAGCAGTAAAACTGGCGTCATAAACTACACTGGCATTCTACGCGTCATCAAGTTAAACAAACGAATATTATATATAATATCTAGAGTCAACAACAATTCCTAATTTCTCAGTTAGCTCTACAAGATTCTTCGCGTCATCTGGCGTCAATAACTGAATACGAAATATAAATATCTTTTGGCATCAAAATGATAGGGGTCTATTATTTCGAAGGATGCAGCCAGAGGCTTAAAAAGAATCGCCGACGACTTTCACGTTGACTAGCGGCATGAAAAAATTAGGAGGGGCCTATGCATGGCGGAATGCTCAACGTCAAAGC
Source organism: Allolobophora icterica (assembly GCA_963556255.1). Taxonomy (NCBI): domain Eukaryota; kingdom Metazoa; phylum Annelida; class Clitellata; order Crassiclitellata; family Lumbricidae; genus Allolobophora; species Allolobophora icterica. The sequence goes on from OY744617.1 coordinate 19,392,378, forward strand.
TTCAGAAGAGATTCAAGAGAGGACGAAAAATAAACAATAATCTGATAATCCGATAGGCCCTAAAGCCACACTAATGATGCTCAAGACTAGTTAATGGCCGCTACTAATTAAGCAAAACGTTGTGCAAGACAAATTTCAGGGTCAGATTGTTCGAAAGCCAAGAAGGGAATCCGAGAAGCCTACTGGGGAATACACGAGTCCAGAGGAAGAGATGAGTTTTTAGTCGCGATCTGAAGGCTAGAACAGACTTTGCAGAACGAACGCTTCCCGGAAGAATTCCCAAGTTAAAGATCAGCGACAGAATGGCGCGTCTGCCGAGAGATATTCTTATCCACGGAATAGTTAGATTATAAGATAATCACAAGAACTGACCGAGCAGAGAGAAGTCTTTGAAGTCAGCACTCGTGAATAAGCTTGACTTTCAAGTGGCGCTTTAGAAGTTTAGAGATTACGATTACGAGATATTGAAGATAGTAATTAAGGTTGGTTCAAATGCAGTCTGGTATACGATTAGTCCAGTCTTGACAGTTATACGTTTTTTTATGCAATGACTTCTTGGAATATTAGCGTTAACGCGAAGAAGTTTAGAAATAAAATTCCAGTTTCAGATTGGCCTGTAGCTAAACATAGTGTCAGCATTTAAAGACTGTTTCTTCAGTAAAGGATAGACCACTGGACATGATGTAAAGGACCCCTCATCAAGCGAAAGATCGATTATTGCAAGACGAACATATTCACTGTACATATTAAGCAGCCTTAGAGAATGAGTTGAAATAGACCTACACCTCAGAGTGATGACAAAACAAGTTAACGAATTTCACCCAAAATTTCGGGAGTATAACGGAACAAAGAGTTGATGGGTAGCAATCATGAGACGAAAAATCATTTTGATAGTGGAAAACTAGATGAGTTGGAGAAGGAAATGATAACGAGGAATGAGGAGGAAAAGGAAAAGAAAGGTGAGAGGGGAATAGGATAAACAAAAGACGAACATAATGTATTACGAAAAACACAGGGTATCGAAACTAAAGATTGCGATTATGCAAACCAAAACTGCGCGAGGATAGTAGGGTATCTCAGCTGTAAACCCTGGAACTCGTCAGTATATTTACAGGTGTGCAGTCAGAAAGAGAATCGATGAGGCTCCAGTATGGTCAGGTTTCGTTCCAATGGTGAAGGCAGACGGCTATGGTGGATAACGCTTAGACTTAGAGCAAGAACGATAAGAAGAACAAAATTGGGACAGAATAAAAAAAACTCATGTGTCATAGCCAATCATCATAAGCAATTAAGAATAATACGACGATTTACATAGCGCCGTAGCCCAGCCGAGACCGTAAATGAACATTCACAATTAAGACATAATTTGGCGCGTGATCACGCGAAAGTCGCCAGAGGACGCGAATAACTGCCAGAAGCAATCAGTACTTGACGTTTTCAATTTAACAACAATATGATAGAAAATCGCAAAAAAATCTAATCTCTCACCACGCTTTAACAACAAGAACTGTCTAATAATATATTACACGTAGAAACATTTCGTTGGAATTTCAAATTAGGTAAATAAACGCAAACCTCGTTCAATTGAATAAAAAAAAGACAGCATAATCTCGAAAAAGAGAATATAGAAATCAAGGTTCTTAACACTTAGGCTACATCTACTAAGTTTATTACTGCAGAATGACCTGAAGCGTGATTACACTGTAAAATCCTTTAGGATGATTCTCGTCATTATTATTGTTATCGGTGCTATTAACATTTTCTAAACCTTACTAACATCGCACAGTGAATAAATTTACACATGCAGGGACGCTTGAATTGCCTTCAAGGTCCTCCCTCCCCTCCTCTCCCGTCTCGTCTCGTCTCGTCTCCTCTCATTCCATGTAATCTACTGTCATGTTTCTCTTCTTTCTCTCTCCTTTCACTTCCCTTCCCTTCTCTTCCCGCCCCTACCTCCCCTACCCTCCCTTCTCTCCTCTCCCCTCCTCTCCCCTCCTCCGCTCTGCTCTGCTCTCCTATCTAAGGGACCGTAATTACAAATGCCGAAAAGGGAAGAAAAGCTCCACAGTAGCTAATTTTTGGACGTCCTTTATGGATGGCCCCTTATAGTTACATTACGAGCTCCTCTCCTCTCCTGTCCTCTCCTCTCTCTCCTCTCCTCTCCTTTCCTCTCCTTTCCTCTCCTTTGTCTGCTTGTCTGTCTCGCCAGCATCGTATGTTAACTTCAAGAACCAAAGACTTAAAAGATCCACTAAGCAGCAGTATACTAAGTGTTTGCATGTTTTTCTATGCTGCACATGGCTCCGCAGTGTTCGGTCTGTAGCTAACTGTGCCAACATGGCAAAACCATATCATTCACCCTAATTGATCGTTGCGCCTACAAACGAGAGTCCGTAAGCTAAAGAAAACGGGTTTATTCGTGCGTAGGGAAAACGAGGCCGACAGCTTAGCAAACCATAGATGTAATAGATAATTTATCTATTCATGCGCAAGAAGTCGCAACAAGAGCGCAAGACGATGGCTGTACACTCAGCAATTTGCCCCATAGAGAAATATATCATATTTTTCGTTGTGGCCACGGGCTGCATAACCAGGGGCGTAACTTTGGTCTGAAAAGTGTGGGTACCAATTTCTTACATAAGCGAAACAAGGCGGAGGCTGCGATCTCTAGGAAGGCTCAATAATAAAATATTGATTGGCATTGTTTAAAAAGTGGGGTACGGTACCCAGTCAAAAAAGTGGGGTACGGGTACCTCTTGTACCCACAAATTACGCCTATATGCAATACCTTAATTCGTGACTTTTGACCTATTTCTATATTTGGGTCCAAGTCGCCACGACAACCCCACTGTACTGAGGAATTGCATAATATCGTAAATCTGGATGATTTTCGCGCTGATTGCAATGAGGTGTGTCATCGCTTTAGTTCCAGGAACCCAATATAACCAAAAGTCGGTGTTGAACGGCGTTATCCGTAATTATAGGCCTACTAATATGACAATGTTCTAGTCTTTAATTGGTATGTTGGAGCCTCTGCCATAGGTCCTTTAACTTGATGGCCTCTACTGAAATGTTTGTTGTGAAAGGGTATACTATGCTCCAATACATTTCTTAGCCTTCCACAGATCGCCGAAGCAGGCTATTACAAAAACTATAGCCTGATGAGCAAAAAGCGGGTCATGGTCACCCTGCAAAATTGAAGCCATCTTGTTTAAAAAAACCTGGAAGAATAGTAGGTCATATGCTATCAGAATACTATTAATAGGCCTAATTAGTAGGCCTAACATCCTATGAAGCCGGTGTTTAATGCACAGGTATCAACCGACGACGTACCAAAACCGAAAATGTGGCTCTCATAAATGGAAAGTTTAAATTGTAAGCTAGAAATCTGGTTATATTTGGTTATATCTTAGTTTTAACGCAACTATCCTAGGATCCATAATTCAGTGCATCACGTAAAACGCTTTTCAGAAACCAAAAACCAACCGTAAACAACAAAATGGCAAGTATATATTGCACACAACAGCTAAATACGCGCACTACACATGTAAATTGTGGACATGCGCAGTAATTAAGCAGCACACCAGAAATGGGAATATGTTATGCAGAAAATAATTGGAAACGCACAAAACTTAGCCTACAAATAGCATTAAAAACCACGCATTGCATTTAGCTTTTGTACCCTTTGACAATTTGGAACGCAAAAGGCTGTATGACACCGTAGGAAACACTACCGATAGGCCTATACGCTAGTCTATTTTAAAACGTAATCGTAATTTCCAAACTTCTAAAGCGCCACTCGAAGACCAAGCGCAGGGCACGAGCGCATGTGAAGCGATGGCCAACCTTATGTAGGCTATAATATTAACAACAATAGGCCTAGTTGTTAATTATCGAGCAGTTATTAACTATCGCATGCCAGTTAACTAATTAAAGAGAAACGTAAAAAGTTATTCGCACACTGTTGCATCTGTGCCAAAGCAAGAGGGATTTTAACCATATAGGCCTATGTCAGAGGCATGGATACCTTTGCATCGCGACCTTCACAAATGTGCCAATCAGTAAATACACGGTAGGGAAGTCATTGGCGTTTGATTCAGTTGCACAGTTGTAAAGTAATTAAAATAAAAGCTATTTAATTAAATCGGAAGAATCTGATCAAACATAAATAGGAAGCTTTTTCGTTTCATAAACGGACAAAAAATCAAACAGCCTCGTTAAATAATTGCACATTTATAATACAATGTCTGGAGATCATGTTACAGTCTCTGTCTCGCTAATCTCCAGATGTAGGCCTATACATTGTATACACAGTGTTGACACACAAATCTGTAGCCAAATCGTAGACATACGTTGTCTATAGTGTTATCAGATCAATCTGTAGGCTAGCCAAATCATAGACATACATATATGAGAGTCATGATTCACATAGGCTTTGAATATATATTTAGTGAGACAATAATATCATAAATGTGTAAATAATAAGCTAAAAATTGTGAGGCATAGCTAGAGGCACAGTTCAATCAAGTATTCTATCAAGTTCCCTAATTCGAGGCTATCTCGGAATGCACCTAAAGTAGCCTATACGCCTGTTAGCTGGAGCGGTATGACCTTTATCAAAACCCATTGCGCACAAACACTTTAATTTGGATCTAGAAACTAAATTTTACGCAAATAAAATTACACACTATATAAACGCATTTCGAAAACTCTGCTTCTTGCTAGAAGATATCATTTGACATAAAAGAAATGAATTAATAGATTATAACAGAGCGAATTTTCTGAAGTCGTTCAATTCTGCGCAACACGACATGAAAACTCATCGGTCTAAAACGCCACAAATAAGTAACTGCATGCAAAAAGTTAAAGCAGACGAGTCTCTCTATTCAGAACGAATTCTAAAGCGAATGGCTGCACAAAACACACAACAAAACTAATTTCCAACAGCAGGCTAAATCCTGTGCATGCCCATAGCTGGAATGCCCAAAATGTTAAGTGTACACTTCTTGTTCTTTCATTTTCGCTCAACAGTGGCTGGCTTTTTGTCACACCCTATACGCGTTGACGTGAACTGGACCAGGATCGGTACACAACCAGTTCACGCCCAGCTTCACGGACACGGAGGCCATAGGAGTAAATCAACGATCCTACTCACCTATCAAACGACCAAACGGCCAATCGTCCACCCAAGCAGCTAACCAGTGAAAGTCAAAGTGAAGGCCATTCCACTTGGTTATATGAATGCTCTTACATTGTGTATTGACCAATATTTGCTTCACAATGGTATTCACAGGTTAACGCTATGTACGCGGCCGTCTACAGAGATTTAACCATATCAGACCAACCAAGTTGAGCCAACCAACTAACCAGCCAACTAACCAACCAATCATTCAGTCAACCCACCCACCAAACCAACCAACCAACTATAGTATACTCAACCAACTAACCAACAAACCAACCAACCAACCAAATAACCAATCAACTAACCATCCAACCAATCATCTAACTAATCAACCAACCAACTAACCAGTTAACCAAAAAAACAACCAACAAACCACTTAAACAACCAACCAAACAACCAACCAACCAACCAACCAACTAACCAACCAATCAAACAACCAATCAAACAACCAACCACCCAAACAACCAACCAACTAACCAACCAAACAACCAAATAACTGACCAACCAACCAACTAACCAGCCAACCAACCAACTAACCAGCCAACCAACCACTCAACCAACCAAATAACCAACCAACTAACCAATCAAACAACCAAACAACCACCCAAACAACCAACCAAACAACCAAATAACTGACCAACCAGCTAACCAGCCAACCAACCAACTAACCAGCCAACCAACAACTCAACCAACCAAATAACCAACCAACGACCCAAACCAACCCACCCATCCATCTATCCATTTATCCAATCAAAAACCGAACCAACTATATCTGCCTCTACTCAGCCCCCTCCTCGCAACCCACGGGAATTCCAGGAACACGTTTCTCGTCCAGAATCAGATACATCTTCAATGCATATACACATCAGCATTAATGAATCCTATCTAAAAAACAATACCATACGGATTTAACAGTGCAGAAATAAGCTACATAACTACGTTCGCTTTCAAAGAATTGACAACTCAAGCCTCTAAACTTGTACTATTAGTGTATATATATATATAGTTTGTATTTACAGCACAATAAATAACCACAGATTCGTAAAATATCAACGCAAGATGGCAGTGTTTCGGCAGTGTTACCGCATACGGCTTCCCTTTGGAAAGTCCTCCACATCGGATGCGTGTCAATACACTGATTGGACAGCACCGCTATCACACATTCACACATTGACACACGCACACAAACACACACATACACACACGGACACACGTACACACATACGCGCTCTCTTTTTCTCAATGTTTATAGCCACTTTGCTCAGAAAAAAGAATATTGTTGTAGTCAATATTGCTATTGGCGGTGTCAGAGCGTCTTGATTGTCACGAGCATCGTCAGTGTCATCGATATCATGATTGGCTTTCCCAACGGAGAAAATGGTTCAAACAGTTGAAAGGTCCTCTGAATCACTTATGTTATGTTGCTATGTTGTTTTGTTATGATCACTTAGACCGAAGATATGTTATATTTGTTATGTTGTCATGCTAGTTTATGTCATGTTGGTGTGTTATATTGGTACGTTATGTTGCTATGTTAAGTAGTTATGTTAAGTTGTTACATTACGTTATTATGCTATGTTGCTCTGCTACGTTATGTTATGTTATGTTGTTATGTTAAGTCGTTATGCTTGTTGTTCTGTTATGTTGTTCTGTTATGTTGTTCTGTTATGTTATGTTGTGTGAAGTTATTAATATTATTAATGTTATGTTGCCATGTTAGGTTATTATGTTTTATTATGTCATGTTATGCTGTGTTGTTATATTTTGTTACATTGCTTTGTTGTTATGTTAATGTTATGTTGTTATGTTAAGTCGTGTCATGTTGATGTCATGTCGTTGTCATGAACGTGCAGAAAATAGTATCACCATCAAGTCAAGCTCATGGCTGTCATCCAGTCCTTCATGATGTCAGCTTCATTAACCCCATGACAAGTTAAGTTACTACCAGACATTTCTGATCCAGTTTCACTTACAATAAACAATTTCGCCGAAGATAATTTGCTCATGCTGCTGGAATTACTCAGCGCCTTTATGTACTGAACTGACCTCTATTTGGGCTTCAATCACCTCAATCACTAATTATACACTACTAATTATTAATATTAATTATTTGTATATGCATGAATAGTACTACATGTACATATATAAATATGTATATATATATATAATTTTATATATATGCAAGAAAGATATTTGTTTATATGGTAGCAATAAACGAGCCGTTCTCCTGCTATTGGCTACAATCAAGTAAGCCTTGCTACGACCTGAGCTGAGAATGGACGATGTCCTACCCTGTCAACATTCCCATAGGGGACCCATGTTCCAATATTGTACCCTTAGAGGTCCCGTGTGGGTTCCATCAAATGCTTATGAGTTTGCTGACAAAGATGAACTCTAGACTACCCTCTTTTTGGCAACATATCTTTGGCTGTATGGATCTTAACTGGCTCCAACAAATAAAATTCAAGGTGTCTCTCTCCCTGTCTTTCTTTCTCTCCTCGTGTCTGTCCTTGTTTTTTTGTCTTTGTCCTTCTACGTTTCACTGTGTCTCTTACGGATGGCCGAACATACGTTGCCAGTTGAGCAGAACTCGAGGTGATGTAATTTTAACGACAGTCTAAGGTAAGTGTTAACAAGGAATAATTATGTATGATTCGAGTAGAGATAGACGTACCGAGGGTATCCATAAAGCACGTCCTCAAAAATTAAGGGTGGGGCGACCAAAATGCGAACAAGGGGAGTAGGTCATGCTGATTGCGGACTTCAGCATCTAAATTTGGTCCTTACTTACATGTATTTCTCTACAGCTTGTATTTCAGTCAGAAGGTACACAGTCTGCGGGGCACTGTATCTAATCAGAGTCCCTTTGCTGGACGACATAGTGTCTAACTACACCCCCCCCATCGCACAGTTAGCCCTGACAGACAAACATGATAGCCTAATCTAGTCTTCAGTACTCGAAGTCCGCAAAGAAGGATGAGAGAGGGGTAATATCAAATGATCAAAGGAGAGAGAGACGGGTCCAAAGTGGGTCAAATTTTGCGGAAGTCCTTCATGGATGACCTTGAATATAATCGCCAACAGCAAATACGCCAGGAAACTGTTAACGTAAGAGTGAAATAAAAATATTATGAGTGGGACGTTTAGGCTCAAGGAGTTATACTAACAGGAAAGACAAGGAGATTGTCCCTATTTACGTCATGTGGACGAAATTTCATATATTAGGTAAATCTTTACAGAACCTCGTATAGAAAAAGAAGAAACTGCACAATATGTAAACCTAACCTTGAAGCCAATACTGAGCCATTGTGAAAAAACCTACACTTGATTAGTGTACTCGATTTGCATACACACCCTGTGGTTTAACACCGCCCTGCTTCCATTTCCTCGCATATGCCAGCCACAGAATCGTACACAAGATATCCACGTATGCTGTGCATGAACTTGCTGCAAAAAATTCTACCAATTCCAACAACTTCTGTTGCTTTTCCTTCGCAAACATCGTCCTAATGGCTTCCAACAGCTAGCCTTCGAAGAGCTACGTTAGTCTAGAACCATAGAAACCTTTCTAATCTAAAGACGCTACGAAAGAGGTAGAAGAATTGCTAGATAGAAAAATAGCCATCGCATTCAGCAGTCTTTTCCTTGCATGTTGCGCTCGAAGGAATCTTTCCATTTTCTCCAGCTGGCAAGTATATCCGTTTCCTCTTTCGACGACTGAACCATTGCTGCCGACTCCGACAATACTCCAAGACCAGGACAGTCTCCCTTGACTTCACCGTTTTCGATTGCCTTCCTAAGTTTCGTGGTCACTAACCTCTCGTCGACCTCAGCGCTAGCCTGCGTCCGGCCAGATGTCGAGGATGTAAGCAACAACCTCCGCCTGCTTGGGAAGGTCGATCGACTGCTTGACGAGGCGGTAGGCAGGGCAGAGCAGTATGGGTCCAAAGATGGTTCCAATGGCCACCTGGTTCATCTTGTTCTCGTCTCTCTTGCGTATCACTCGCTTCAGGTGAGCCAGCAGGTATCTCAGTGTGTCCTGCAATGCACCACAGAGTTCGATAATTTTTATTATTATTATATTTTCATAGTTTTTGTGGCCATATTCGTCACGGTCTAAGTTGGTAAAGTACCCCTAAAGGCCACAGCGTTAAAACGCTGGATCGTCAGCGCAAGGCGTTGGAATTATTATTTTTTTGTGTGCCCCAAGGTACCTATGATCCCTCGGGGACTTAGATATTAATTTGTTGTTATGTTTATTCCAGGAAATCAGGCCTCGTCCTCCGTTGAGTCCTTGAATGTGCCACGGAATGCGATGGCATTATTATTATTATTATTATTATTATTATTATTATTATTATTATTATTATTATTATTATTATTATTATTATTATTATTATTATTATTATTATTATTATTATTATTATCAGCGGTCAATTTAGTGCAAGCTATTTTCACTTGGCTGGCGAGAGGATTGAGATACAGACAAAGGTGGAAAATGGAAAGGCAGGGTCGTGGAATGAAGGTGAGAGAAATTACAGGAGAGGGATGGTTCTAGTGAGATAGGGACAAGAGAGGAAGATGGAAAGACAGGGTCGTGGATTAGAGGTGAGATAAACTGCGGGAGAGGTAATGGTTCTGTGTGTGGAACAGGATGGTCTCATAATAAACGCCTCGTATAATTTGGAAGAAACACAAGACAGAATGGAAAAGAGAACTCTTATATAAGTTCAGAAGTTTTCTTACAAGAGCCATTTCAATTTACCACTTCTTAAACGTACCACATAAATGTACCACTTCTTAAACGTACCACTTAAATGTACCACTTCTCAAAAGTACCGCTTAAATGTACCACTTCTTAAACGTACCTCTTAAATGTATCATTTCCTAAACGTACCACTTGAATGTACCACTTCTTAAACGTTCCACATAAGGTGCAAACATTGAAAATATCTCAATCTTAAGTTATCACATACCGTATGTTGATATATTACACGCAAATATAAAAATGAAAATAAAGTAAGTGTACACTGTACGCTCATGACAGCGGCGGATGGTAGAGAACTCGCTATCCATTTGCCACTGACAAGTCTCAGACTCCACTAACATATTGATGGTCGCACTTTGGCTTAAAGGCCTGGTCTGCCGTGATTGGATTTGGACGTGTCCAGTGCCATCCTGTTATCCCGATGCTACGTCAATGATGCCATTAATATATCTGTATCTAGACACCTAATAAAGAGCCTTTTAAGTTGGCCCTTCATCTTGAAAGTGCTGCGTTCGCTGTATAGTGTGAGTAGTGTTAAAGTTAATTAGAAGCCACAAGCTCATATGTAATCAGATGATGCTCAGATGAGTAGAAAAGTCACCACCGGCGGGCACTCGCACACACGTGAAGCCCAAGTATCGGAGTCGTAAACAGGGTTGACAGTAAATTACAATATATACAGTTTCTGCGTATGTAGCGTACCAGGTTCTCTTTAGGCAACGGAGTTGTAAACAGGGTTGACAATTACATTATGCAAAGTTCATATATGTAGGTAGCGTACCAGGTCATCTTTAGGCAACGGAGTTGTAAACAGGGTCGACAGTCAATTACATTATGTAAAGTTCCTATGTAGGCAGCGTACCAGGTTATCTTTAGGCAACGGAGTTGTAAACAGGGTTGACAGCTAATTACAATATGTAAAGTTTCTATGTGGGTACGTACCAGGTTCTCTTTGGGGAGACAGTCGACGATGCTGAACATGAGTTCGGCGTTACCACCCGGGTCTTCTGCGATTTGGACGCTCATGGCGTCAAGTAGCATCTGATGAAGGTCGTTGGTCAGCAGAGGCTCCACCAACTCTCGGAAGAAATCTTTCAGAACACCTGCCGAAAAAAACAGTCAGATTGAATCTTTGTGTGTAACTGGCTTAATTGAGTAGATATTCCAATTTAGTGACTGGCGAATCCATAAAATCACATAACTCTCATCCGAGTTTAGGAATAGAGGACATCGTCAGATCGCCTTTCTCTTGGATCCATGATTGAATGCCTGCTTAGTTGTTCCTGGCACTGGCATCCTGCTTACAGAGTCATGACCGGCGCAACTTTGGATCCTACACTGATATTTGGCTTTGATAACCGAAGTTTTAAAGATTTCGGCATTAAAATTTATTGCTTTTACACGGAGGTGTAAAGCCTCTTCAATCTCTGCATGATACTGTAGTATGTGAATGTTTCTGTTGTTAATTGCATTTTGAGCTGCAACATTACGGTTTCAATATCGTGCAAAATTGTTTGTTGATCAACAGTCTTGTGTGCCTTAAATAATGTCACAGTACTATGGCCATGTGGTAACCCTATTGTAACGGTATACTTGTGTTTCCTGGCACCGAAACAGCAGTGTTGTTCTCTCTCTCTCTCTTTCTCTTTCTCTCTGTCTCTGTCTCTGTCTGTCTCTGTCTGTCTCTGTCTGTCTCTGTCTCTCTCTGTCTCTCTCTGTCTCTCTCTCTTTCTCTCTCTGTATCTATCTCTGTCTCTGTCTCTGTCTGTCTGTTTGTCTGTCTGTCTGTCTCCCTCCCTCTCTGTCTCACTGGTCTGAAGCTTTGGAATTCGTTGCCCAATTCAGTTCGTTCAGCCAATTCTTAAATGTCACCGAGTTCTAAACTTAAGACTAATCTCTTTCGATTTGTATTCCCACCGTATAGCCTGCTTCTGGGTCTCTGATCTATCGGGGTTTCAACCTGGCTTCTTCTCCAGTCGATTACGATTATTTTTCAATTTCACTCGAAGCGACAATCGACTCATGTCTTAGACATTACTATTACGACGCGATAAAAGTCATTAGATTCGATGAGTCTCGACAGAGGGTGAGCACCATCAACATCAACCGCCGAACCAATGATAACATTAAACTCGGACCACCAATGGACATTGATCTCTGGACAACCCCTCTGATGTGACGCCGCAGCGCTCGTGAATAAGCTGGAGCTCTGCGATTAGCTTTACAGTGGCGCTTTAGAAAACTGAAGATTACGATTACGATTAAAGAGTTCTCATGTTGGTTATTTAGCAAAGGCTTCGAAAGGGTTTCATTTAGTATAGGCAGTGCATGTGGACTTTGCAGCGGAAAGCGTGTATACTGTATAGCCCATCTGATGCAGTGAAACCTTTAACAAAAGCAGATGACAGTAAAATATATCTATCGGGCAAATGATTAACAAACGTTAGTGTAAGATGCATGTGTACCAAGAAAAGCAAATTAATGGAGGCAATGTCAAATTGCCTGCGTAGGCAATTTGACATTGTCAATCTTGCGTGAGTTTGCTGAGTAAGCAATCTCAAAGAAGTCACAGAATGAGAGATTTGTGGTTCGAATATTTATGTTGTGTAACCACAGAAAAAGATTTATGTTGTGACGGTAACATTCAGAAGCACTGTGAAGAAATTCCAGATCAAACAGACCACAGAACGTCAGAGACGAGGATGAAGAACGAGACGAAGAGACAGAGAGAACAAAACAGAATGAGAGAGAGCGAGACATAGAGACAGAGACAAAAACAGAGACTGCGAGACAGAAAGAAGGAAAGGAACAGGGAGAGAGATAAGGAGATGGAATGAGAGAGGGGGAGGGAGAGAGAAGCGCCAGATATACAACTGTTCTTGTGTTGGGCCAACTGTCAGGAACAAGCAGGCCCGCATTAAGGGGGGGTGCTAAGGGTGCTGCAGACACCCGGGCCCGCAGATTTTGGGGCCCGCATTTTCGGAAGTACATAAAATGTTAATGCAAGAACAAATTCCCAAAAAAGGTCATCAAAAAATTTCCAAAAAAGTCATCAAAGTTTCTGTTAGAAGAATTCCCCCAAAAGGTCATCAAAAATTCCCCCAAAAAGGTCATCAAAGTTTGTGTAAATTTGCCAATCACAGCACCCGGGCCCGCACTAGCCTTAATGCGGCCCTGGGAACAAGTTGCTTTGCAACGCACGTCACGGGCTCTATAGTCTTTCTAACATTCTATTTCACCATTAGAGCTTCAATGCAAGTTTGTCCGATCGTGGTAACTTAATGTTGTGATATCAGTAGCCACTCAGATGAGTCTCTGTCTTGAAGAGGCTCTATATAAATCCGCGACTACACTTGCAAATTATAATTACAAAGGAGCTGTGTTACAAATACCATCTGCAATTACACGGACATGCGTGGCGCCTCCTTTAATTAGAGATATGAGATAGGGAAACATAGAACTGTCACCTGTGATGACGCTTGTATCCGGAATACTCCTCGGCGACAGATCGACGTTCCTGGCATCCTGTTCCAGTTCAGTCTTGAGCTGAGCCTGTCGCTTGGCCGATCCGCACAGCCGGTACAGTCCGACGCTCTCCATGCCCCGTCGTTCCACCTCCTCCACGCTCCTCCGAACAACCACTGGAACGTTGTCTTCAATCCCATCCCGCGTGATTATTGCTGGCAGTTCTCCGCCGAAGATGGAGCTGGGACTAGACGCCGGCTTCCGTTGGAACCTCAACGACAGGTCCTTGTAGACGAGATCTAGGTACATGGTTCCCGCCGGTTCCAAGCGAAGAGCGAGGCGCTGCTGAGGCCCGTGTTGGAGGAACTCGTCCAGCGTGAGCGAACTGGCGAAGCAGAGCTTCTGCTTAGCGACCGGATCCCAGTTGTAGACGGAGAATGAGATCCTTCGAGCAGCGTCCAGTTCCACCTCGAAGTCCTCGTCCCAGTCGAAGTTGATCGCGCCCGTACGAATCGCCGTGCGTGCCTTGTTCAGCCCGTCGACGCTGACGACGCAGTAGAGATCGCGGAGGGTGGTACGCGTTGTCTTCAGACCGTGTCCGCAGTAGATGTGAGCGTAGAGGAGACCGCTGAAGGACCGCCGCTCCGCACCGCGGCCCGTCACACGCACCGACGGTTCGGTCACGTCTCCGGCCGCGTGTACCCTGAACTCCTCTGGGCGTATCTTAAGGGGCTTCCTCGTAAGAGGTAGGTCTTTGACCGGCTGTTGAGCATCTGAAGTCCGTGTCACGCCAGCGGCTGCCTCTGATGCGGCTGGTACTGCTGCTGAAGTAGTTTCGAGCATACCACGTGCACCGGGATGACCCGCGCGAATGATCTTCGGCGCGGCCGGTGTCACGCCGCGAGAAGCCAACCGCGGGTGTCTGATCGACTCGTGAAGGGAGGAGGTAGTTTTAGGGCGGGCCCCACTCTCAGCTGGGGACGGCTTCAGTGTTTTCAATTCGATACTGTCGCCCGGAAGTCCTTCCGCCGTAGCGCGGACCCGTCGCTTGGGGCGCTGCTCAGACGGCTTCCGCCACGACTGACGGCTTGTGATCCACGATCTGTACTCCTCAGACGTGTACGTTTCCGGTTCCGATGGACCCGGAGCGGAAGCGTAGGTCGGCCGAACATCGCGGCCTGATGGTTCCGCAACTGAGGTTGATGGAATTTCCTCTGAAAACAACATAATATGAGATGATGGTGCGGATCTGCATCTTCAAGAAGTGCCATAAGGCGCTATATAAATTTATAGTCACATTAAATAATGTTACGACATGTTGCATTACTATGGGCACTGATCAACTTCAGTATCTTTCAGTTTCAAAGCCTGCCGCCAGTTGGATGTTTTTGGATGAAACAGAAATGCAAAGGTAACTTGGTGATGCGAAGTTCTCTCTAACAGTTACAAGCTATACTGAGTCAGAAATGGGTCATCTGTGAATCTCTGATAGAACATCTATGCAGTCATAAAATTTCCTCGGGTCGCTATATCGAACGGAGAGTTTTCCTTTAAAATCCGACGCTAAAGGAGTCATGCGAAAGAAATACATATATCACAAAGAACTGTATATGACTTACGAGTAGGTGTGGCTATTCTGTGATTGAACTCCTGCAGTTCGAACGACAGCTTGTCGAGTTTTCTCAGCCAGTGTTTCAGCTCATCCTTCGACTCGCCGTTCTCAATTTCCGGCAGCGAGTTGCACTTGTCTCCAGCTTTCAGCAACCCTGCCGTCGAGTACGCAGCCTCCTGTCTCCCCATCATCAGACTCGACTCGGTGACAACTTCCGAGTCGGAACTGTATCGCTTGGCGGACGTATCTCGCAGTGGGACTGTGGCACCCGGTCGGTCTTTCTTCTTTGACTTTGGCCTCCCAAATTCCTTCATCTCAAGGTACTCCGCCGCAGGCGTCGTCTCCAGTTCCTTCTTCTTTGGAATCGGATGCACCTCAACGCGATGCCACTCCCTTGGAGGGGGCTCCATCTGAAGGAACTGAGCATCCGTGTCGGAAGAGTAGTCTGGATGATAGGGTACTTGGCGACGGGTGTAATAGGGCGAAGCGGCAGTCGTTCGTCGGTCCCAGCTACCCGCAGTCTCGTACGTCGGGCGACCGGAAATCGGTCTTCTCGCCAGTTCTGGATCTGCGAAGAAACTGGAAAACGGTCTTTTCACTCCCACTTCCGTTGGTTCCGCGTATCGTTCAACTGGGCGTTGGCGTACGGCCTCCCTGGCGAAGGAATCGTCTGGTCTGTAGCGACGACGTGCGGAGTAGCGCATCTCCCTCGACAGAGGTGATTCTTCGGTCGGTTCGGTGTCTATCTTCGGCCTTAGGCGCCTCAATCCGCTCAGCAGGTAGTCGTCGCCGAACGGAGATTGTGTGAGTTCGTCAACGGAAGTCGGTGCCATCTGTCCTCGGCTTCTAAAGACCTTGACCGTTTTCTCCTGGTCTTCTACTTCGCCTATCGACAGGATCGGACATGAGAGGTTCTTGCAGCAGCTCTTGCGCGTTCGAATCGTCAACAGGAGTCGACTCGGAATCGACATGAGTATAACGACGTCGTCAAGACTCATGTTCGTGACGTCGACGGAGTCAATGGCGAGGATTTCCTCCCCAACGCGCAGCAGACCGTTCTTTTCCACGGCGCTTCCGGCTGCTATCCGTGAGATGAAGACGCCGTCAGTCCGGTCGATACCGTTGCCCTCGCGGATGTAGAATCCCAGCGTCTGGCCCGGTCTCTTCACGATCTCCACCTTCTCGATTATCGTGTAGTCGACGAAGGTCTCGATAGACTTGATCCCCATATCGATCAGTCCGTTCCCCCCGTTGCCTGGACCAGGGGCAGGCCGCCGTAGATCGCTTCCATCTCGGCCCAATCGCGGAACATCCTCCCGTCTTGTGCGTCGTAGACTTTGCTCCCTGGATTCGATTCCGCCGTCTTGCTCCTCCCTTGCGGGTGGCCTCTGCCTTCCGATGGTCCCCGCGAGGCCCGCACCGACGTGGCCAGCGGGTGCGAATACCTGCTGTCCGAATGCGACGGCCTCCGACTCCGGATAGGAGCGACTGTACTGACCCGGCGGAAGGCGCCGCGTGCGAGGAGCCCGAACGGCGGCTGTACCTCCTGGCTCCGTCGCTCCCTCCTCCGTCGGCTGGTCCTGATCTCTGGCGCTTGCAGGCCGCCCGGCCGTACCTTGCTCCAGGCTTTCCTACACACGAAGCAGTTGGCAAATGTTCAGCGATTTGAGGTCGGTAGCAATGGTGGCAGATGATTGGGAAAACTTCTTCCCAATGAGGGATAGTCTAAAGAAGTGAGGGCAACGTTTCCCTCCGTCTCCGGATACAATTAATTTTGTGGCCAATTTGATAAGCAGAAAGTTTAGCTGAAGCGAGTTGCAATAATCAAAAGGTTGACTTTCTAAAGATATGGTGATTGTTAAGAGAATATGTTATATATTTGGATGGGTCGAAGAAGCATCACTTGAGATCGGAGAAACGAAGAAATGCGAAATTTTGAAGGGAAGAAGTCCTGCCAAATAGCTCACACCAACCCCCATTAAGAGTCTATTCTTCCTAGATTAGATTTATATACAAACTGTATTACAATATCAGCATTACGAATGGAATCAATAGATGCAGATTTTAATGCTTATGAGAATAAAAATAAGAGCAGAGGATTAAAGATATTTGCAAAATGACCAACAGGTCAACAACCTGTCAGCATGTCCCTATGGGGACCATATTCCAAATCTGGACCTAACAGCGTCCATATCGAGACCCAACAGAGCCCATATTGAGATTTAACAGAACCCATGTCGGTACCTAACAGAACCCATGTAGGGCCCTAACTGAATCCCTCGGGTCCCATCAAAGGGCACTCTGGCAGGGTAAGCATGCTTAGAAAAATGAATCGATAAGATATTAGCTGTATAGAAGCACAAGTATAGAAATACTCATAAACGAAGAGCTTAGATATGTTAGTGATAAATCTGGAATTTTTTTTACTATTCTGGCATTCTAAAAGGTACTAGAGCTTTACGGACAGATATTCTGGATATCGACCTGAATGTATACCGCGTCATTTTCGTGCGCCGTCTGCTTATACTTTGTGCATTAGATACCGGCGAAACAGAAGCCATCAATTGCAATTAGACGATGAGTGCTATACTGAGTGCGTGCTGACTAATAAAGTCTTTCTCGTCTTACAGGAGAACTCTGTTTCCTGCTCTTTCTAGTTGTATATTTCTGTTCCGAACGAACGACATTTTAATTGTTTTATATATTTAACACTAACAAACCTGGCATGCGCAAGAAACTAGCGCCAGTCGACATCCTCTGTAATTTCGAATTTATATTGGGGAGAGGAGTATATGTATGGTAACACTCTTGCTCGAAGAACATAATATCTTGAAGGACGCGGTTCGATACCCAAGAGCTCCCTGTAGATCGACTCAGCCTTCCACTCCCTAGGGCAGCTGTTAAATGAGCGGGCGTCTAACAGGCTGCCAAGACGTGTGTTCTATAAGATCTTGATAATTGTACTGTCATATTTTGCAATGTTGCTTACTGCTGTTTGTCAGTGAAGTTGTCAATAAACACGAATATTATATATAATTACATTATACGAGAAACAAGTCAGCGGCAAGAGCAATCCGAAGTTCAGAGTAGACAGACAAACATAGGCGTAATTTGTGGGGGTACGAGGGGTACCCGTATCCCCCACTTTTTGGACTGGGGGTACCGTATCCCCCACTTTTTGAACAATGCCTATCAATATTTTATTATTGTTCCTTAACAGAGATCTCATTCTCCGCCTTGCTTCGTGTATGTAAGAAATTGGTACCCCCACTTTTTAGACCAAAGTTACGCCCCTGCAGACAAACTCAACTGGTTAGTTGCTGTTTAACGACACTGTGTCATAACAAAGATGATTAGCGTCGCCCTACTCCTTTCTCCAGGCGGCTTGAGTACGCGCAGTGGTGGAGTTAATTCAAATGGTCACAGTGTCGCCCTCTAAAAGCTGTGCATAGTTTTACGGCATAATTTCACACACACAGTCACTGCCAATCATCAAATGCCGGTCTATGAACCTAACTGCTGAGCCTGTCCCATGGTATCATCGGGAAACGCGTGGGCAGATGGTCAGACGGATCGGCGTTGGCGAAATAGCTCGTCTTCCGTGGAAGCGAGCAATGGGAACAATTATTTGTAAGCCGGTTGGTTGAAATGGTCTATCGGTTAAATTGAATCCGTTTCGTCTGAAGGCGGAACAGCTGTTAATAATGCATTGTTATTATGTAGTTCAAACTGTATCTGTCGGCCATTTTGTTGGCGTCGATAGGAAAGCGCGCATTCATACATACATCAAGACGCCATGATTGCCGGCGTTGTACTGTCAACGTATAATTGTACGAACCCTATCTTTGCAAGATCATAAATCGACAAGATAATTTCTCTAGGTGGCGCTACAATATTCTAATCTGACAAAGATCGTAAATTACCAAGATAATTTTTATATATGTGACGCTGCACCATTTCGTAGACAACGACTACATACATGTACAAGCAAGATAATTTAAGAAAACGGCCTTGCAAGATTAAGATCTCATAAACATCATTAATCAGCGAAAATTATGCAAATGACAGCACAGTATTCTAATCGGTGTTCTAATCGGAAGTTTGTATCGTCAACTATTATACTACACATAACGCTTGCAGGGACGTCATTTCAGCTTTTTCCGGGGGGGGGCAACAAATTCTTAAGAAATTTTTTCACCGTGTGAGAGACAACAGTGCACTGCGTCCCCCCCCCACTATTAAAGGTGGGGTTCTTGTCCCCTCGACCCCTCGGGATCGCTGCCTATGTTTGTATTTAGTCTACATGTGCAAAACTGTAAGCCAGTGCTTCAAATGAGTTCCTTTCCCACCTTTTCCCCTTTCTTCTTCCTCCTTTTCTTTTTTACATTCATTTCCAACAATCGGAGGGGGCGGCAAATGCCCCTTGCCTCCCAAATGACGTCCATGAACGCTTGTTCGCGTGGAGTGACAACGAGTCTTCATTATGCAGATTTATAAAGACGCGATCTATTTATTTGGATGTATAGTCTAAACAAGAAGGCCAATCTGGCAACAAGTAAGAAAATAACTCGACTCATGACTGTACAATCGTCTACGTCCTATGTGCAAGCATGTACACGTAGAAGAAGAGCGGTTCCTTAAGCTAGCCCTGAGGCAGCCATGGGTTTTAAATGTTAGCGACTTCATCTTCTTAGCCTCGGCATATATATGAGGGCGGGTAGCCCGTCCTCTTTCTCACCGTCTCATCTTCCCACCGACAGTGTACGGTCAGTGTACTCATTATATCTGAGTTGGCTAGGGTGTGCAGATGGAGCAGAAATCTCGAACCAAATTTCTGTCCTTATCTCGGGGATTTAAACCCCCGACTTCTCGATTGACAGTCTAGCATGCTAATCATTACACTACCGAGCACCCCTCAAGCACCGTGCACGTAGATGCAAACACAAATAAAGATACATACACACGCATACAAGCATACAGACATACATTCACATATACATAATGCATATATACATACATACATACATACATACATACATGCATACATACATACATACATACATAAATACATACATACACGCATACATACATACATACATACATACATACATACATACATACATACATACATACATACATACATACATACATACATACATACATACATGCATACATACACACATGCATACATACAAACATACATAATACATACATTTATGCAAACATACATACATACATACGCACATATATACAAGCATACATACAGACATACATACACACATACGTGCATAATTGACCGACTGAGAGACAGACCAGTTCATTTCTATTGATCTGTTGAGAGAGCGATCGCTTTGTAGGGTTCGGCCGGTGGCTGTGACTAAGGGAACGACGTCGGACGCTAAGAGGGAGAGAAAAGGACATCCAAGGGCTGGGTGGGAAAATGGCTACAGGTATACACATTGTATTGCCTCGCCTGTGAGTCAGAATGTCGCCGATATGATAATTTTATAGCGCCTTTTCGGTTGTCTTAGCCAACCGATTCTATAGCGCGATGCGAATTCACACTGCAAGACATTAAGTTCATAGAGGCTCTATATAAATGCCAAGATTATTATTACATGCCATTAGTTTAACCGAAAGTCACTGTTCCCACGGCTATGTTCATAGAGGGATTCGAAAATGCGCTCTATAAAATCCAGCTGCATGCATGTGGACTCTGAACATGCATGCCGTCTGTTAGCTGTCGATGGGAATCCGTCGGTTGGTTCCACGTGTATGCGTGGGCTCGCCAGTGGTGACTCTTCTAGCTTACTGTGCATTGTTTTGCTAATTGATGTAATATTTCGTGACATTTAGCATTGTGTAGGCTAACGCAGAGAGCACCTCTGATATACATTACATTGTACTGATTCGTACATTACATTCTACTGATTAGTTCCTGAGTGGCGCTATGTAAATTTCCTTAATAAATAAATAAATAAATAAAGAAATAAAGAAAGAAATAAATAAATACATACATACGTACATACCTACCTACCTACATACATACATACATACATACATACATACATACATACATACATACATACATACATACATACATACATACATACATACATACATACATACATACATACATACATACATACATACATACATACATACATACATACATGCATACATATATGCACAGCCTCAGCCTTCTGAGAACTAATATTACAAGAAACGTGCGATAAAATCTTTTCATGATCTTACCGTACCTTACCCGATTTATCTTAATTAAACTCACCTTACCTTAACAAACATCCACTGCAATAAATATTAAATCAGTCCCTTTGCAAACATGGCCATTGTAATAGCGTCATTCATTCATTATCACCCTTTCCTTAAATAAACTCACCTTGCCAATCTAACCTTTGCCATACCTTAGCATAAGTAACCATATTTCAGCCTATGTAGCGTGCAGCCTGCATGAATGCATCACAAACCGCATATGTTATCAAAAATTACTTCAAATCGCACAGAACATCGCTCGCATCAGTGCCCCAGAGGTTGGACCATGCAGCTATTTCCTTCTTATAAATAACGCCCTACATTTGAACAACCGATCGCCCAGGCACACTGCACAAGATCCTTCCGTGCAAGACTGTCCGCAGAGTATTGATAAACTGCGGGTTCTAATAGCTTTCTCTTGACGTCGCTATGGTCAGTCTGGCGACTGGCTGGGCACTCGCGAGAAGACAGATTTCCTCGTCTATTCTCCTCAGCCAAAAGAAGAGATAGCGTTTTCGACTAAACTCCCGGCGGAAGGAAATGTAAGAACCTGGCCACGAAATGCACACGCAGACAACCAGTCTAAAACTGGGATTATATAGAATCGTAATCGTAATCTCCAAACTTGTAAAGCGCCACTCGATGGCCAGATGCAGGGCACCAGCCTATTCACGAGCGCTGCGTCAAATCGGAGGGAGATTCCAAAGGAGGCCCAGGTCCTGGTATACCGGAAGGGTCCAGGTCAAGACAAGAGGCAGAGCAGCTGTTAAGTCAGGTATCGTTTAGGGGGAGAAGAATTGGATGGCGGAGGATAAGATCAGTCAGGGTAGGAGTTCTTGAAAAGGTGAGACTTTAGTTTTGAGTGGAAAGCCCGGGGTGATAGATAGAGGAGCATGAGGAGGAGGAGGATGGGTTGTAATGATGACGGAAGAACCGAGAATCTGTGGAACTCAGAGGGAAGATTGTTTATAGAAGAGCGCCTTTGATGTGTGTCTCTGTTGGAATGACGTTGTATAAATTACTACGGTTACAATTGGCTGAAGTCTTAGTTCCACATGTTGATGCGAAGCATTGGTATTTTCACGTCTGTCTCGTTCCATTGTTTTGAATTGATCGCTATTTCCTTAACATTGTTAGAAATGTTGAACAAAGAAAGCAGGTTATTCATCTGGAAAACTCAAACACTCGGCAGGTGCTATGGGTCATGGGTTATCACCGTGTTTAGAAAAGCTATTTAATTCACGACACCTGAAGAACGCGGTCTGTGTTCACCTTTGACACCAGCAGTCATTCAACTTTTACCAGACAAACGAGTACATGCAGAAACGTAGATAAACGGACATAGAGACAAATAGATAGAAAGCTAGACAGGCAGGTTGGTATATAGACAGACAAATAGGCAGGCAGTCTGGCAGACACACAGGTATAGGAAGAGAGGCAGACAGACAGATAGGAAGGTGGTCAGTCAGGCACACAGGTATCAGAAGAGAAGAAATTAGTCAGACAGACTAGTAGGCGTACAACCAGGGGCCGTATTCATGAGACACGCGTAACTCTTACTCCCAGCTTAAATCTGGCCTACGCCGGAGTAGTGGGTTAAATCGGTATTCATGAGACACGCGTACCGCCTTACTCTGGGTGTAACGCTACTCCGAGTCGACCCTAGGTGTAAGACCGCTATTCCCAGCGTAGCGGCTATAAACAAAGATGGCGGCCGTTATAATTCGCCGCATTCGATGAGGTTTTAGATGTCAAAAAGTCTTTCAGAGGTGCCGTAATTAGCTCGTATTGTTCACCGACAACGAACTTTATACTGCTTTTCGTTCTACCTGTCACAAATGCTAAGATTTGATGAGATGTCTGACGGTGATGCATTCGAAGTGCCGCGCATGGGTTCCTTACACTGGCTTACAGTACTGTGGGTAACGCGGGTTTATTTCACGTAATTTAACTGTAGAATGCAACGGATACCAAAACGCTGTGCTGGAATATTATTGTCAAGGAAAGAGTTTAACTCATGAGTTGACTGGTCCATTTGAGAATTTTATATAAGCTAAGGTTTGTTCTGAAGGCATTATTATTAAATCTATTGCGTTTTTTATATCCAATAATTAATTGTATCCCGTAAGTAATGGTGAAAATGTTGATTTCTCATTCTTAAGCAATTGATTAGCATAGACATTACAAACATTATACACATTATTTGATAGTAACCTAGCTGTAGGCCTAATGCAATCTTTCATAATAATGCAGAGAATATCAATTTACCATCATTAATTTATCTTGTGTTATAATTTAGTTGTTATTATTTAACCATAAAATCATCCAGACTTACTCTAACCCACGCCTGTTTTGATTTTACGTTTAGGCCTATGTTAAATATGATTCGTTTTGATTAACGGCCGTCGTTTAATCTTTGTTTACTTCAGCTGTCGGGACTGACGGCATATAAGTATACCTTGTAAGCATGCTAAAATAATCCATAACCACTCAAATTATGACGAGTGTACTTTCGCGCGGGGAAAACCCAGCATTTACGCCCGGAATAACTAATCCCTTGGATACTCCGGTCTCATGAATACGAACCACGACTAAGTGCTATTCGGGGAATAGTTAATCCCGGCGTAGGCGCTACGCTTGGACTAGCTTAATCTTGTCTCATGAATACGGCCCCAGGTGGGCAGACAGACATATGGATAGACAGGCGGGTAGACAGACAGACAGACAGACAGACAGACAGACAGACAGACAGGCAGACAGACGTTATTGTTTACCTTCTTACGGCCACAGCACAGCATAGCAAGCAAAATTTCGAGCAGCTTTCTCCACAGGACCCACATGGGAACAGCTGGGCGGACTATATGGACGAGTCTTCAAAGAGTGTACCCCCGTTGCCCTGGTCGCTGCCCCCTCTGTAACCGTCGCCAACGACAGTCCAAAAGAGAGCCGCCGAACACGTGCTTCCGGTCACCATTTTTAATGTCACGTGGCTAGAACGATGCTCTCGCGAACTCACACACTCACACACAAGCTTTTATATGAACAACGGCTCCTACAGTGCAAGGTTCTCCGTACTTGTAAGTACTTCCGGGTATTCAGAAACTTCTGTCACCCGCCCGTATCCGTGCAGACTAGACCGGAAGTTGGCAGCGCCGTTGCGATTAGTCGATCCATCGCATCCGTATCACTCCGCCGGGACTATTTCGGACAGATCGATATCCGTTTCGCATGATCAATGAATATTTTCGTCGGCGGACGACGATTTACTTACTGATTTAAACGTCGGTGACGAAATACTAGTTGCACCATTTGAGCCAGCCAATCCGAAGGGATGGGATTCGATTTCTCTCTCTGCTAGCCATATTCCTCAGGAGCGGATAGCACGCCAGCAACAATGAACTAACTCCAGTTCGCTACAGACAGCATTGAGATGAGCGATCCCTTGATATGGCAGGATGGGCAAATCAACGATCAACATGGCCGCAGACATGCTCGCAGACATTCACGACATGATGGCGGGTGCTAGATTTAAAACAAGTGTACTTTCAGAAGATTGCTTAGCCGTATACGTTGAACAGATACGCTGCAAACAGAGAACGAAAATGACGTGTTTTCTACAAAACTACTATGAGTTCCAGCAGTTGTTTAACAGGAAACCATGAGGATAATTTTAATCCCGGTTTGTCACTTGCGATCGAGTGGCTTCAGTTTATCAGATGCTTGCAACGTGCAATCATTTCCTTGCTCACCATGCAGTGTGGCATACTCGCGCGTTACAAGATTTCATCCTCTTAACTCATTGGCTGTTCTCCATATTTTCTTGAAAATAAGCGATGTCACGTTGCACTGACGTCAGAGTGACGTGTATTTGAGCGATGTCGTTCTGAGTAAAGCGACGAATAAAGTTCAGCTGACTGCTCAAATCTGAATGGCGTAACAACTTCGTGGTGCATGGTTGAACGGAAGACACGCGTGAGATCACATCAACACAGGACACGATAACCAGGAATTCAGTTGCACAACGATGGGAATTCCAGGCGTAACAAATCGCTCAGCATTTCAATATCAGCCGTGCATCTATATCGGCATATTCCGAAACTGACAGAGCCCTTGCTACCTAGACGGTTTTGCATACGACGCATCAATCCTGTGCTTTCGGCATTCACCATGGCTCTCGAGACTGGCTTTTCCCCGCACTGGGCACATCCTGGTGGCCTTTGGGACCAGAAAACAGCAACGGGATAAGATAAGACGCGTCCATGACGCCGAAAGACTGTGTGTACGTACAACCTACCGGGAAGTACGTCGCGTACGGTAGGCGTACGCCGTCCGGCTGTGCGAGACACAGAAAACAATATGGCGCCGATGTGTGACTCTGCAGAATTAAGCACCGCCTACCATAGCCGGCGCATGCGTCAATACGCGGGCGAGACTGCTGCAGCTGCTATTGCTGCAGAGCTGCTGCTTTTGCTGTTGCTGCTGGATCCAGTCCACGCATCTGGTCGCATCTACGGGTCTGATGTTTTTGTATAGGGGGTGGGTGGGTGGATGCATGGAACGAAGTAGGTTGCCAGGAAGGGACAGGAGGGAGGATGGTTGCTTGATTGTACGGCGTGCGGATGTGGTGCCAGATCGGTGCCTTGGCGAATTCGGTTCTCACTCCGCCGACTGTTGGCACTTAGCACAATCTAGCAAAGCGAGATTATTAGCACACTAGATTATTGCCCATCCTAAGACGTTTAAAAAATTGAAAATGTATTTTCTCTTGATCTGGCCCCATGGAAACTGGACCCGTATCTCCTTTGGAATATTCTCTGAAAACCATCTCTGATTTGACGTTGAGCTTTGCCTTCGAGTGGCGCTTTAGAAGTTTTAGCCAATTTTAAGCAGTTGTTTTAAAAAGAGCAGACCTTTACGGTATTGTTAAATTTACTTGGAATGAAGTGTGAAACGACCCTTCGATCGGCATTTTGTAAACAGTGACGTCATTAGTCATGAATATTCATTAGTTGGAACCAGCCAATGAGAGGCGCGTTAAAGCGTACCCCGGTAACACTTCTTTAATGACTTGGTAACATTTCCCTTCTATCATATTATTAATTATGTGTCCAGAATTTTCGAAGTGGCCACCAGGCAACTCTAGATGCAGTCAAAACTAGGATAATTAGGATATGATTGTGAAAGTAGTGGCAGCAAGTGGTAGCGGCAATGCAGCTCGATTTAATAAGACAAATTTCCGTGTCATCGTTTGCTGAACAAGTGACAATATTTTGCGGAGCTGTTGTTGCCTGGGTCTCATTTAACTTCACACCGTCATATTTTCGGTCTATGCTGATGCAATATTGCGGCGGGCCTAGAAAAGAACGGCAAAAGAGGTCGCTATTGTGTCTGAAAACGTCATTTCTATCTGAACGTTGAGGAGCAGAAGATAGCAGCAATAGAAAAGGAAGAGTAGGGAGGGATAGCAGTGCGGAAGAAGGGGTGAGCAAGGACGGAGAAGGGTGGAGAATGACGAGGCGAAGAAAAGTGGAGGAATGGACGACGATGAACTGAGCTAAATAGGTGTGGTTTGTAGATAGGAGTGCTAAAAATGGTGTGAATGAGGTGACGGAAAAGAGAGCTGAAGGAATTGCCGTGAGGGATCGAAGAAAGAGGGCAGAAAACATTACAAAGCAAATGAAAGGAATTCACAGGAAAGCAGTGAGAGAGGGAGAGAGAGAGAGAGAGAGAGAGAGAGAGAGAGAGAGAGAGAGAGAGAGACAGACAGACAGACAGACAGACAGACAGACAGACAGACAGACAGACAGACAGAGACAGACAGAGACAGAGACAGAGACAGAGACAGAGACAGACAGACAGACAGACAGACAGAGAGAGATAGACAGAGACAGACAGAGATAGAGACACAGAGAGAGAGACAGACAGACAGAGAGAGACAGAGGGAAGGGGAGGGAACAGAAAGCGAATCAAAGAACTAGCTGGAGGGAAAATCAGAGATTGAGAATTAATGCGGAAGTCGAACAGTGGATGGCGGTAGACGCAAAGAAGAACGAGGAAGAGAAGGAGGAAGAGAAGGAGGACGAGGAGGAAGAGGAGGAGAAGGAAGAGGAGAGGATGAATAGCCAGACGAATGATGAGTTCGTCTTCAGTCGATTGTTACGCCTCGTTTCGACTTTCGCCAGCCTGGTATCCATAACAGCGGTTGCCATGGGCGACCGTGCGGATTAGATATATGCAGCACCAGTCGAGTGGCCGGGCCCTGGCGGATGGTGGGTGGGTGGGTCAGGGCCACTGAAGGGAGTCAGTGAAACGGAGCGGAGTCTGGATGAGGCGGCCCAGACAGTCAGCCACCACAAGATCGATCGATCGAAAAAGCACCACTGTCCGTCGTCGCTGCCGCCTTTACAGCACTCGAACAATGCTAACCTGGCCGGCTGACTGGCCTACTTGGCTGGCTGGCTGGCTGGCTGACTATAGACTAACTGACCGATTGACTGCGTGGATGACTAACAGGCTGACGATATGACTGACAGGTTGGCTGCAATGACTGGCTTGCTGTGTGTCTGACTGGCTGCAATGACTGGCTTGCTATGTGTCTGACTGGTTTACTGATTGGCTGGCTGACTGATTTTGTTTATGTGTCCAATTGTTGGCGCCTGTGTTTCTGTACGTCTGCTTACCATCCTTCTTGTCAGTGTGTGTGTGTGTGTGTGTGTGTGTGTGTGTGTGTGTGTGTGTGTGTGTGTGTGTGTGTGTGTGTGTGAGTGGGGGAGGGGTATTGTAGATCTATGGCTGCGTGACAAAAAGAATTAAAATGCATTTGTTTTGTAACGGTGCTGAAACAGGGTATAGATTATGTCCACCTTGAGACCTGGGTTTGGTTAAGTCGCTTTGAGATTAAGCAGAGCAAACCTTTTGCTTTTGCATCAACGAGGTTTGATTGGCAAAAGTATTTAAGAATGAGATAATCTCGGTATCAACAACAGGAATGTTGGCTTTGTTCTTTTCCACCAGGTAAATGTAAATGTAGACGTTTTTCTATTGCGACCGTATGTCCTCGACCCTCCTCATTATTCAATGAATTGATCGGGTGAGATCCTTCACCAGTGCTGCCCTTTTGAAAGTGTGTCACGCCACCTAGGGCCCGGAAGGGTCAACGGATTTATGGATTTGCGAAACGTTAGTGCTGTTTTATTCGCCAGGTGATGTTGTTGATGGACCAATAAAACAAGAAGACCGTTCTGCCCAGGGACGGATCCAGAGGGGGCGAATGGGGCGATCGCCCCTTTTCCAAGAGTCTAAAACATATTTTTCTATATTTTAAAATTTCGTATGTTGTACTACAGGATAAATTTCATCAGGATAAATTTCGTGTGATTATTATTACGCTTGTACAGTGTACATCGACGGACAGCCGTTTGAATACTAACTCTTGATACCATTTTTAGGTGATCAGCTGAATATTGGAAACAGAAGATTTGAATTTGTGTTATAACATGTTATAAGGTTGATAGACTATTAATTACCTTTATGACTTAGTAATTAAAATCATTTTAATTTTAATTCCTTTGGTCTTGGACGCCCATGAAATCGCCCCCCCCCCCAGAGAAGAAGTCTAGGTCCGCCCTTGTTCTGCCACGATATTCGCTATGCGAAACTCGTGAAATTACGAGTGTTGCCTGGAAAATAGGTAAAGACGAGTCAGTCCTTGCCAATATTTTTTCTTCCAATTCGCCAGGTTGCGCTAATGGTTAACCTGGCACAAAATTCTGAGATTTCTCAGCCTCACACCCAATCCACACCACAGGGAGACCAGCTTACATTGTAGCAAACAGCCTTTAACCAGCTCGACAAGAACCAGGTTATCGTGTCAGTTTCTGTGCCAGGAGAGAGGCGGGGTGGTACTGGAAATCCTAATCTTTAATTGTACGGTGCCTAGGGAAAGCCGACAAAGACCTTTGGGAGGTCATTAGATACAAAAGGCTTACGACGCATCGATTACAGGATGTATTGCACCTGTATTTTAATTATCATATAGCGCCTGGTTATCAACTCTGCGTCAATTGTTTATTGTTATTAACGTCAATACACTTAATAGAAAAGGCCTAATAATTTTTCTGCAATTTAAAATCAATTAAACATAAAGTTAAATTAATCAACGGAATTAAAATGACACGAATATTAAAAAAAAATTTAAACCATTTATACCGTTCTGTTTTGGTTCTATGATCATTGAATTTAGTCACACACCTTATTGCCTTTATCACATGTTTACTAAATACTAAGTCATAAAGGTAATCATTTTTCGGGTCATGATGTCATTTTGGAATCGAATTACTTGCTGCCGTCCGATTTGTTTTCGACTCGAATATCGAAGCTATAGGCATGACCCTAATATATATCTCTAGAACAGCGGTTCTCAACCTTTTGAGACTCAAGGACAACTTTTAAACTTTGTGTCTAAGTCGCGGACCACCACTAAAAATTGTGCCACAAACAAATTAAAACTAAAGAAATTTTGACCATAAATCCGGGCATTATTAGTTTAATGGTGCAAAGAGAGGAATGGCGTCATTGGAAGTGGAAACCTGCCGAAGGGCAGAGAACTTAAAGAAGAAGGTGCCATTTAGCTGATTCTGGCGATTGAAATTTAAAAAAAAATTAAAAATTGAAAAGATTTGTCTGTTTCCATGTTTTTAATTATAAAAAGATATAAATTGCAGACCTTGCTCGCGGACCACCAGGCAGATGGCCGCGGACCACCAGTGGTCCGGGGACCACAGGTTGAGAACCGCTGCTCTAGAGCATCACATTAAACCAACTTGTACCCACATCATGGAATTAATAATACCGGTAAGTCTTAATATGATATTCGTGTTTATTGACAAGTTCACTGACAAGCCGCAGTAAGTAACATTGAAACATATGACTGACTGTGCAATTATCAAGATCTTATAGAACACACGTCTTGGCAGCCTGTTAGGCGCCCGCTCATTTTACAGCTGCTCCTAGTGATTGGAAGGCTTAGTCGACCTAGCGGGGGCTTACGGGCATCGAACCGCGATTTTAAAGATCTCATATTCTGCGGGCAACAGAGTTGCCATTCATCTATCCCCTTCCATTACTTTACAGCACACCAGTAACATGGTCGTCTATTCGGTAGAGTGCTTTGACTGTAATCCAGCATTACGGTTCCGAGTCTGCAGAATGGACTCCTTGTAGCGACCGTGAACAGGTATCATGTGCATACCTTTCTCGAGCCTCGAATCATGCTTGCTGATTAAGTCCAATAAATAGGAAGAAGAGAAGAACAGTCCAGGAATCTAGTCCGAGAGGCAGCCATGGGTATGAAGTGTTAGCGACTTCATTATCTTAGCCTCAGCATATGAGGGCGGGTGGCCAGTCTTCTCCCTCGTCATCTCATCTTCCCACTGACAGTGTACGATCAGTGTACTCTGAGTTGAGTGTATGTATGAGCTGAGTTGGCTAGGGGCGCAGGTGGAACAGAAATCTCGAGCCAAATTTCTACTCTGGCGGGGATTTGAACCCCGGACCTCTCGATTGACAGTCCAGCACGCTAACCACTCACACTACATAAAAAAGTAAATAAATATGGCCTGCTGAACATCATCTAACTTTCTTGTTCACAGGCATGTTAGCAACTGCACGTCGACATAATATTGTTAATGTTATTTCGTAGACAATGGAACCCGACACCTACAATTAGACAAATTGTAGACGAGTTATTGTAAATACGACGTTCTCCAACAATGCGTAGTCCGCACTCTGTTTTAGATCTCTCTCCAGATGACTTTTCCTCTTCTGTTTGACTCGCGGAGTGACACGTTTCCAAACAACTAAACAACGATGATAAGTCTCGACTCTCCGCAGCAATTAGAGCAACTTGAGACAAGTGGTCTGGGATTCAAATCCCTCCCACAAAAGAATTCCACTCGGCCTCTCTCCACAGCCAGTCATTGCGAAACCCAATCCAAAAGTAGCGATGCAATTCGCCAGGCTATCCCCCATTAAGATCTTTAGCTACAGACAACATAATATGTACATGCTGTTTGCAGTAGTGCAAGGGTCAGGGCACTATAAGTAAGTAAGTAGGCTAAGCATATTCTTTATTAACCGATTGCTAATCTCACTTTGGTGTACAGACATCTAATAAAAAAAACACATTTACATACAACTGTCGTGTTTACAGGCATGGAAAACGTGCAATAAGAGTAAACACCTAAAAATGTCTACTTCGTCTGAATATATCATTAAATAAATCATTAAATAAATTATTGAATAAATCAGAAATACTGTTATACTTCCGTCATCAAGAAGACGGCCAATCGGGCTATTACTGAAACAGGCCTGCATTAATTGAATAGACCTAATTCTAATATGTTCTAATCCAGAGGCCCGGGAAGTGTTTGAAGTTGGGTGAGCCAACCAAGTCAAACCTATATATGTTTGTACTCTTTGTCTATATATACATACATATATACATTTGTTTGTGTGTATGGATGTGTGCACGTGGATATGAACGCAAGTATGTATGTTTCAAAATAGTTTCGGCTGCTTTCAAATAAGTTTGGCTAGTTTCGAATTTGTTTCGGCTAGTTTCGAATTTGTTTCGGCTAGTTTCGAATTAGTTTCGAGTAGTTTCGAATTAGTTTCGGCTTGCTTCGAAATAGATTCGGGTAGTTTCGAATTAGTTTCGGCTACTTTCGAATTACTTTCGGCTAGTTTCGATTTAGTTTCGGCTTGCTTCGGAATAGTTTCGAGTAGTTTCGAATTAGTTTCGAGTAGTTTCGAAATAGTTTCGGCTAGTTTCGGCTAGTTTCGAATTAGTTTCGAGTAGTTTCGAATTAGTTTTGGCTTGCTTCGAAATAGATTCGGCTAGCTTCGATTTAGTTTCGGCTAGTTTCGAATTAGTTTCGGCTAGTTTCGATTTAGTTTCGGCAAATTTCGAATTTCAACCCTTATCTCCCCATGCAGTCTTGTAGGACGATATATTGCGCGTGTCACATCAAACTCTCCTCCAGTTTGAAGTAACCATCGAGAAATCCTATCTTTCAACAGTCAGCAACTGTTGTAGCTTTCATACCCCGAGAGAATAAGATTTCCAGTATTCATGATTCTCGTGGCACTTTGGCTGTCGCTTAACTTGCTGACCCAACCTTAGTTTCGAGTAGTTTCGAATTAGTTTCGGCTTGCTTCGAAATAGATTCGGCTAGTTTCGAATTAGTTTCGGCCAGTTTCGAATTAGTTTCGGCTAGTTTCGAATTAGTTTCGGCTAGTTTCGATTTAGTTTCGGCAAGTTTCGAATTAGTTTCGGCTAGTTTCGAATTAGTTTCGAGTAGTTTCGAATTAGTTTCGGCTTGCTTCGAAATAGATTCGGCTAGTTTCGAATTAGTCTCGGCTAGTTTCGAATTAGTTTGAAGTAGTTTCGAATTAGTTTCGGCTTGCTTCGAAAAAGATTCGGCTAGTTTCGATTTAGTTTCGGCTAGTTTCGAAATAATTTAGGCTAGTTTCGAATTAGTTTCGGCTAGTTTCGAATTAGTTTCGGCAAGTTTCGATTTAGTTTCGGCTAGTTTCGAAATAATTTAGGCTAGTTTCGAATTAGTTTCGGCTACCTTCGAATTAGTTTTGGCTAGCTTTGAATTAACTTCGGCAAGTTTCGAATTTGATGTGATACTGGGAATGCTATTATTTAAAAAATGCAACTCAGTGGCTGTGATTCTAAGAACGCGAGACAAGCCCTCGTTAGCAACTTGTCGCTGGTTTTTACATGAAGTCTACTCAATAGGCTTGGTCCCGCAATCGATGGGTTACAGATCGAGGACGCTACCGAACAGGCCATACTCAACGACGCACATAATGTGATGTGGAGTGGCGTGCATTGACTTGACGAACTCCTCCGGGACAGGAAAGTTCTGACAAGACTTCTGCTCCATCGCCATTCGCCGCCATCTGATCTTTGAACAGATCAGATGGCAAGGAAAAAGACTGGCTGGCTCCCCGGTCTCATATGCCGAGGCAAAGAAAAAGGAAACACCTCAACCACATTGTTTCTTCTCTGGGTGAACTTAAAACACTTCTCTTCTTTGATTGAGATGTTATAGCCTATTGGCCCATTATTAATAAAAAATATTTTGCTTTAAAAGCTATTAAGTATGAGAACGAAATATTAGAATGAAATATAATAAGGATAGTAATAGTCATAGAAACAATAATAATCAGTGGATTTTTTAACATGTAAACTGGTGGGGAAATTCCCCACCAGCCCTCTCAAATTCCCCACCAGTCCTTGCCCTTTCCCCAAAAGGTTGGCCTTTTTAGTCTAAACTAATCCAATATATGTATATAAATCTTTAAAAAGTTATAAAACGTAAACAACCCACTATTAATTTACTCTCAAACTTGAAGACAATAATATTTTTAACAAATTTTGTTTTGAAATTTTAACATATAGTATTTTTTTGTCATTTGTGTGATCTTTTGACATTTTGACTACTTGAAAGTTCAGATATTTAAAATATATGTCCTTTCCCAAGTTTCTCTGATTCGGGCTGTTTGACTTAAAAGCACGTGCGGAAAATGTCCTTTTTCAAAATATCCCCACCAGTGGACATTTCTTTAAAAATCTCATGATGATAATAATAGTGATGGTTGTGGTGGTGGTAGTGGTGGTGATGGGGGTGGTAGTAGTAGTAGTAGTAGTAGTAGTAGTAGTAGTAGTAGTAGTAGTAGTAGTAGTAGTAGTAGTAGTAGTAGTAGTAGTAGTAGTAGTAGTAGTAGTAGTAGTAGTAGTTGTTGTTGTTGTGGAAGTAGTAGTGGTAGTAATAGGGGTAGTGGAAGTAGTAGTAGGCCTACTAGTAGTTTCTCTTTAACATTGCTGCTGTGTCATTAAAATAATGATTAGCGTCGCCCTCCTCCTTTATCCAGAACAGTATAGGCCTACAGGTCTGATGGGTTCGCGGGCCTTACGGAGATGAGATGAATGCGGTGAACAACGAAACTAATACCAGGGTGGGAATTTGTCGGGGGTTCGGGGTTCAACTCCTAGTCTTTCTTAGAACCCCCAGTTAAGTCTACATTGCACACCCCATGGGGGTCGTTTCCAACCTCCTCAGTTGTGCTAGTGTGATTTAGCATTATTTTACTCTGAGTTTCTGAATAAGAGAAAAAAAATCCATGGTGTCATGACTGTGTGCATTTTTGAATTTTCTTAACAAAGGAATTGATTTTGATTCGAGTCTGACTTGCGAAACTACTATCGTTGAAATCAGCTGCTTTCAAATTTCGTTGACATCAGTTTGCAAAATACGGATAAAATGTTCAAACCCCTAGTCTTTTTTCCACAATTCCCACACTCACTAATACTGAAATATTATTGGATGCAAGATGCACGTGATCTACATCGGTGCCGCTATTAGATACTGATTGATGACGTCATCATATAAAACAAAGGCTACTAAATGACGTAAAATCCATTGCCAATAGCAACGATAATATACATTTTACGAATTTTTGCTGAAACTATACAAGCTTGATGATCAGAAATAAAAAGATCGACACTTTGATCGATATTCTAGGGTACTAAAATCTATTGTGATCGAAATATTCGAAGGAAAGCAGTCGCCAGGTAAGAAACTGAACGATATCTTCTACCAACAAAGTAATAAAAGGATAAAGATTTTAAATGCTTTAGTCCGTCGGCTTACGTAAGGGAAGAAAAATTTTGGGTAGAATCTTGGCAACGAAGTTTAAATTAATTATATGATAGTTGTGAAGCAGAAAAATGCTTTTGCCAATTTTTCTTTCATGGTTTACGCCCCCCCTAGCGGACGTTTAAGCATGACGTCATATTGTCGCAATCGGAGGTCGCCCTGTCGTGTGTTTGCCGTGTGTTGATGTCGACCCTCGATTGCTTGTTCTTTTACTTGCACTTTTATTTAACGTGCCTAACTTTTCTATAGAAGATTCACGACGAACTTTGTTTAATTAATAAATGAATTTAATTAAAGAAACAAATATATATACACTAACTCTACGGGAACTTCCACGTAGTATTAAAGCGTTTAGATGTTAAATCGGACTATCTCAAATGTTGCTTCGTACAGCCTAACTACAGATCGTTCTTTCGCGTCAGTCTCTGAATCTGACGGACTAATACTCTGCCGCCCCGCTGGTCGTTCCTCCCGATGTTGATCGCTCGACCGATGTTCACGCGTCGCCCTCGTCAGTAGTACAAGTCCCGTGTTCTCCTTTTCCTTCCGTTAAGTAGGAACTTCAGCGTGCATCGGTCAGCCCCCTCCCCACGACAAGCTATCGTCAATTAGTGTCAGATTGCTCCTCGCGACGCGGGTCGTCGCTCGCCTGCAGCGCGGGCGGTGTCTGATTACACCATAGCCGCGAGGTGTCCTATTACACCTTGGCTGTGTGGTGTCCGATTACACCTCGGCCTCGCTGCCTTCATTGTTGACCCAGTGGAGACTGGCTTTCGTCCGTCATCGTCCTATCTCGACCGGCAACGACGATTACATCATGATGATAATGACATCTCGTCGTTGTCGTCGATCTCCTCACGCGACACCTCCCTTCCCGGGGGAGGACAAAGCCAGTCATTGGTTCGCCTCCCGGCTGAGAATGATGTCGTTCCCTCCATCGATTTCCTCCAGACCATGTCCTCGTCGTTCCCATGAAAATATAAAATATCAGCACAGTTAGAAATATATTTACAGTTGTCGCGGTGCCTTACATGGTAGTCCGCCTTCTTCCTCAATCATAGTCTGGACAAAAGATCAGCGGGAATATTCAGCGCCCCAGGACGATATTCAAAAGACATATCGAAGTCCTGGAGGGCCAGAGCCCCTCTCGCAAGTTTAGCACTTGTGGGCGTAGAAGCAGTTAGGAAAGTCAAGGGGTGGTGGTCAGAGTAGAGGGTGGTCCTTGACATACAGATCAAATTCCTAAACTTCTTCAACGCAAAGATTACAGCGTACGCTTCGCGTTCCACAGTGGCCCAACGCGCTTGCGTAGCATCTAATTTAGAACTGGCGCAACATATTGGCCGTTCTGTACCATCGTCTTGAATTTGGTATACGCAGCAATCGACTGCTTTGTCTGAAGCGTCAGTCGATAGACCAAACTCTCTGCCGTAGTCAATTGTCTGCAAACATACAGCGTTATTCAAATCGTGCGTAAGTTTATCTAGCGCCTTTTGGTGATCAGCTCGCCAGGGTATCTTAACAGGCACCGATTTCTGGGTCCAGTCAATGAGAATTCTGGCTGTCACTGTTCTGGCCTGATTATCTAGACAGGTCAAGAGAAAACTGCTTCGAGGGTCGTCTGGGACAACGCAAGAGTCGAATAACTTTTCATCATGCACGAATAAACCAGAGATTTGAGCATGGTCGCTTGGGAACCTCGATAAGAGTCCTCGCAAGCTTTCGCTATACGTTTCCATTCGTCCTACGACCGAATGCCTTAAGTTATAGTCCCTTTCGTCTCTGAGTCTCCTCTCTGCGTCCCTTTCCTCTCGGACTTCCTTCTCTCTCTTCTCTGCCTCCTCCTTTTCTTCTCTCCTCCGCTTCTCCTCCTGAAGTCTTAATTTTTCTGCTTCCTCTTTCCCTTCTCTCCTCTGCTTCTCCTCCTGAAGCCTGAGCTTCTCAGCCTGCTTTTCCTCTAGCATTCTGAGTCTCTCTGTTTCCTCCTTTTCTTCTCTCCTCCGTTTCTCCTCCTGAAGCCTTAATTTCTCTGCTTCCTCTTTCTCTTCTCTCCTCTGCTTCTCCTCCTGAAGCCTGAGCTTCTCAGCCTGCTTTCCCTCTAGCATTCTGAGTCTCTCTGTTTCCTCCTTTTCTTCTCTCCTCCGTTTCTCCTCAAGAATCCATAGTCTCTCAGCCCGCTTCTCCTCAAGCAGCCTGCTCTCCTCCCCAATTATCCTGAGCTTCTCAGCCTGCGTCTCCCCAAGGAGCCTTCGTCTCTCTCTTTTCTCTTTTAGTCTCCTCTCTCTCGCTTCTTCGATCCTTCTCTGCCTTTCCTTCTTCTCTTCCATTCTCCTCTCCGCTCTCTCCTCAAGTAGCCTGAGTCTCTTCTCCGCTTCCTCTCTCTCTTCTCTCCTCAGTTTCTCCGCTTCCTCTCTCTCTTCTCTTCTCTGCCTTTCTTCTTCCTCTTCTAGTTTCCTCTCTCTCTCTTCTTCGATCCTTCTCTGCCTTTCCTCCTCCTCTTCTTTTCTCCTCTCCTCTCTCTCCGCTTCCTTTCTCTCGCACTCTAATCGTCTGAGCTCGACTAGCTGCCTCTGCACTGTTGAGCTCATAATGCTATCTGTGCTTACTTCCTCACTTACTTCTGGTGGGGCCTCCCGTCCAGAAACAATTATTTCAGCGCTAGCCTCTCGGAGCTGGTTCATATTCATGGGATCCCATTCCTTCTCTTCTAGTCCCATCTTTATCAGATATGCGACTAGTCTGTGATGGGGTATGTTCCGCACCATCATTCTTTTCCATGCCGACAACTTATCCATATCCAACAGTCCGCTCACTAATAGAAAAAGATAAGTAAGTTAGAGGAGAGTCACCGCTGGTCAGAAATCAAAGAAAACAACGTCCTAAAATTCTACCACAAATACAACAAGAACAGAACTGAGCAAAAGGAGCTACGCAAAAGCCTCGGCTATTCGCACACCAATCCTCATCCAGACCTCAACCGCAACCTCACAGATTACCACGACTACCAGTAAGGACTTACCCTCTGAATACGTCGAGCGAGCTCCGTCTTTTGGTATCTTGGCTGATCCGCTGTCCTCCGTTGCCACTCCCGTCCGTCGTTGCTAGCGATGGTCGGTCGTCCGTTGGCGCTCTTGTTCCTCGTCCTTGCCTGTTGCTGTCGGTTCCTTCGAGTCCTTCGTCTTCGGAGTCCGGCACTCGATTTCTCCAGTTGCGAAGGGTTGTATTCGCCGCTGGTCCCGATCTGTTGAGATTCCTCTTTCCGTTTCCGGTTCCGCTCTTCGTCGTGACGTCTTCAGTTGAAAACCCTGTCGACTGCGCCAATGTCGCAATCGAAGGTTTCCCGTCGATTGTTTGCCGTGTGTTGATGTCGACCCTCGATTGCTTGTTCTTTTACTTGCACTTTTATTTAACGTGCCTAACTTTTCTATAGAAGATTCACGACGAACTTTGTTTAATTAAT
Source organism: Allolobophora icterica (assembly GCA_963556255.1). Lineage (NCBI taxonomy): Eukaryota > Metazoa > Annelida > Clitellata > Crassiclitellata > Lumbricidae > Allolobophora > Allolobophora icterica. Next base: position 19,430,868 of record OY744617.1, read on the forward strand.
AAATGAATTTAATTAAAGAAACAAATATATATACACTAACTCTACGGGAACTTCCACGTAGTATTAAAGCGTTTAGATGTTAAATCGGACTATCTCAAATGTTGCTTCGTACAGCCTAACTACAGATCGTTCTTTCGCGTCAGTCTCTGAATCTGACGGACTAATACTCTGCCGCCCCGCTGGTCGTTCCTCCCGATGTTGATCGCTCGACCGATGTTCACGCGTCGCCCTCGTCAGTAGTACAAGTCCCGTGTTCTCCTTTTCCTTCCGTTAAGTAGGAACTTCAGCGTGCATCGGTCAGCCCCCTCCCCACGACAAGCTATCGTCAATTAGTGTCAGATTGCTCCTCGCGACGCGGGTCGTCGCTCGCCTGCAGCGCGGGCGGTGTCTGATTACACCATAGCCGCGAGGTGTCCTATTACACCTTGGCTGTGTGGTGTCCGATTACACCTCGGCCTCGCTGCCTTCATTGTTGACCCAGTGGAGACTGGCTTTTGTCCGTCATCGTCCTATCTCGACCGGCAACGACGATTACATCATGATGATAATGACATCTCGTCGTTGTCGTCGATCTCCTCACGCGACACATATCCTCACCTTAAATCTGCCAATTAGTCAGTCAGCTTCGTGTAAAAATTCGTGTCAAAATTGCTCACTTGATGATGGAAGCATGAAATTTGGCACATGGGATCCATAGAGTAGTGGTGAGATCACTGGCGTGAAGTGCAGTAGGGATGTAAAGTGAAGGCTCGAGGTAACATAAATTCAGTTTCTTCTGCTTTATAGTAAGTTCTTGAGAGAACACACAGAGAACTGAACATTAACGTTTATATTTAAACAATTTTTCATTCGTTTTGATCTAGTAGTAATTTAATGGTGAAGGGAGGTTTTCAGAAAATTAAAAAGTCCAAATCGAAGGTCAACTTTAGATATACGGCCAACATGAAGGCAAAGAGTTCCAAGATGAGAGGACTTGAGGTAATTTAAATTCATTTTCTTCTGTTTTATAGTAAGTCTTTCAGAGAACATTTTAAAATACAGAACTGAACATTAACTTTTATAATTAAACTTAACTTTTCACTGGTTTCGATCTTACGGCAATTTAAAGTTGAAGGGGCTTTCTGCAAATCAAATATAAAAAGTTCAAAACGAAGGTCAACTTCAGATATAATGGCCAACAAGAAGGCAAAGCCAACTTCAATGTCAAGATGTGAAGTGAACCCTTAAGGTAATTGAAATTCATTTTGTTCTGCTTTATAGTAACTTTTTGAGAGAACACGTTAACACACAGAAATGAACATCAACTATTATAATTAAACTTAACTTTTCGTTTGATTCGATCTTACGGCAATTTAAAAAGGTCCAGATCGAAGGTCAACTTTAGATATATTTCCAACATGAAACTAGAGCCAACTTCAATGTCAAGATGTGAAGTGAAGACTCAATGTAATTTAAATTCAGTTTGTTCTGTTTTATAGTAACTTTTTGAGAGAACACTTCAAAACACAGAACTGAATATTGAATCTTTTATTTAAACTTAACTTGTCACTGGTTTCGATCTAGATAATTTAAGGGTGAATGGCAGTTGCAGCAAATGAAATATAAAAAATCAAGGTCGAAGGTCAACTTTAGATATATTGCCAACGTGAAAGTAAAGCAACTTCAAAGTCAAGATGTGAGGTGAAGGAAGACTCGAGATCATATAAATTCAGTTTCTTCTGTTTTATAGCGATTTTTAGAGAACACTTTAAAACATTAAACTGAACATTAATTTTTATAATTAAACTTAACTTTTCATAGGTTTCGATCTTACGGCAATTTATAGTTGAAGGGGTGCTTTCTGCAAATCAGTTATAAAAAGTCCAGATCGAAGGTCATCTTTAGATATATGGCCAACATGAAACTAAAGCCAACTTCAATGTCAAGATTTGAAGTGAAAACTTGAGGTAATTTAAATCAGTTTCTGCTGTTTTAGAGTAACTTTTTGAGAGAACACTTCAAAACACAGAACTGACTAAACAGTGACTATTTAAAGTTAACTTTTCATTGGTTTCGATCTATTGGCAATTTAAAGTTGAAGGGAGCTTTCAGCAAATCAAATGTAAAAAGTCCAGATCGACGTCATCTTTAGGTATATGGCCAACATGAAACTAAAGCTAACTTTAATGTCAAGATGTGAAGTAAAGACTTCAGGTAATTTAAATTCAGTTTCTTCTGCTGATCAGTAGCCTAACTTTTGGAGAGAACATTTCAAACCACAAAACTGAATATTAAATCTTATATTTAAACTTAACTTTTCATTGCTTTCGATCTAGTGGCAATTTAGAGCTGAAGTCGACTTTTAGCAAATCAAATATAAGAACTCCAGATCGAAGGTCAACTTTAGATATATGGCCAACTTGAAAGCAAAGCCAACTTCAAAGTCAAGGTGTGAAGACTCGAGGTAATTTTTATTCAGTTTCTTCTGCTTCATAGTAACTTTTTGAGACAACACACGCAGAACTGCACATTGACTTTTATAATTAAATGTAACTTTTCATTGCTTTCGATCGAGTGGCAATTTGAAATTGAAGGGGGGTTTCAGCAAATCATATATAAAAAGTCCAGATCGAAGGTCAACTTGAAGGCAAAGCCAACTTCGAAGTCAAGATGTAAGGTGAAGACATGAGGTAATTTAAATTCAGTGTATTCTGCTTTGTAATAAACACTTTAAAACACAGAACTGAACAATAACATTTGTATTTAAACTTAACTAATGGCAATTTTAATTTAAATGGGATTTCAGCAATTCAAATATAAAAAGTCGAGATCGAGGGTCAACTTTGGATATTTGGCCAAAATGAAACTAAAGCTAACTTCAATGTCAAGATGTGAAGTGAAGATTCAATGTAATTTAAATTCAGTTTTTTTCTGTTTAATAGTGACGTTTGGAGGGAACACTACAAAACGCAGAATTGAATATTGAATCTTATATTTAAAAATAAATTTTCATTGGTTTCTATCTTATGGTAATTTAAAGTTGGTGAGTTTCAACGAATCAAATATAAACTCCAGATCGAAGCCAACTTTAGATATATGGCTAACGTGAAAGTAAAGCCAACTTCGATGTCATGATGTGAAGTGAATTCTCGAGGTAATTTAAATTCAGTTTCTTCTGCTTTATAATACCTTTTGAGAAAACACTTTAAAACACAGACCTGAACATTAACTTTTATATTTAAACTTAATTTATGGCAATTTAAATTTAAAGGGGATTTTCAGCAAATCAAATATGAAAAGTCCAGGTCGAAGGTCAACTTTAGATATGTGCCTCCGGACGTCCATGCTCTGTACCTATATAGGGACCGTGAGCAAGACCCTCACGCACGATTGTTCAGCATCATCGAGGCTTGGTCGTATGGTCGTGTCTGCCCTGCCGAAATTTGGAAGGTGCTCTATAGTCAGGGGCGTCTATCCCCCCCCCCGAAGTCATTGGAGCAACTACCCCCTCTCATCCCTCCTTTTCCACCTTTCCCCTCCCCCCGCAATAATGATGACACAAACACTGACAGACCCCCAACTAGTTTTTAGATGGAGCATTTGCTCCAAGGTTTCTATGGAGTAGACGCCTCTGTCTATAGTGCAGTATGAAATACAGTTGTACGCTATATATTGAGTCTTTTGTCAAAACATTGCTCCATCCGTTTACCTTAATTCGATCTCTTCTATGCTTCCTTTCCCTTCATTTGCTTCTGTTTTCCCTGCTTCGTAATCGTAATTGTAATCTCCAATTTTCTAAATCGCCACCGCTTCGTTCTGCATTGCTCCTTTCTCATTCATTTGTTTCTCTTCTTAAACTTCTCTTCCAAATTCTTACTCCTCTCTCATTCTCTACACACTATTCTAGACCATTTTGTTCCTACTGATCCAATTTCTTCCAGCTTGTTCTTCTCATTTAATTCCTGTTACTCATACTCCTGCATCCGCTTCTCATACACTTCCACAGTCAACACTTCCTCCTCTCGCATCTCTGCCTCACTCTCCGCTTCTTCTCCCCTTATATCTTCTCTCATTCTTCTCATCCTCTTATTCATCTTCTCCTTCATCTATATACGCTTCCTCTCTTTCGCCTTCCTCATATTCTGCTTCATCCTCTACCTCTCCTTATAATCCGCTATCTCCTCTTATTCCACCCCTTCATAATCCGCCTCCTTCTATCCCTCCTCTGCTTCAAATTCTACTTAACCCTCTCCTCCCACTCCTCTCTATCTCTCCCTCTCCCTCCATCTCCACTTCCCCATCCCTTCCCCATCCAATTCCAGTTCCCAATTCCCTCACAGCTTCCTTCTCCGGTCTCCTTCCGCCAAACGTCGGTCCTCTGTCAACGATTCGTTCCAGTCGCGACCCTATAAGGTTCCCGTATCGAATGCATCGGTCGTCCTACTCTGGGTAGCACTGGATGGTACGTTCGCCAATTCCACCGCCGCTCGAATAACACCTCTGGCAATGCTTTGAAAGCCGTCCGCTGCCTCCGTCCGTCCGGCATCCTCCGCGTCCCAGCCACTGGCCTGCTGCTGTAGCCGAGAGGCCGGCGTTGTCGTGATGTATGACGTAATTAATTCGGCGCACAGTTCTAGAGTGCGGGCCGGGATTGTGTTTCCGGTTCGGCGTT
>OY744617.1:19440518-19563018 GCA_963556255.1 Allolobophora icterica
AAAGTTTTCGACGAAAGAAGAAGAGTAAAAGAAGCAGAATAAGAAGAAACAGAAGAAAAGGAGGAAGAGGAAGAAGAAGAAGAAGATGTCGAAGGAAAAGGAGGAGGAAGAAGAAGAATGTGAAGAAGAGGAAGAATGTGAAGATGAATGTGAAGATGAATGCGAAGGAGAAGAATGTGAGGAGGAAGAAGACGAGAAAGAAGAAGATGATGATGATGAAAAAGGAGGAGGAGGAGGAGAAGAAGAAGAAGAAGAAGAAGAAGAAGAAGAGCACTGCCTTAAGCTAGCCCTAAGGCTGTCTTAGGTCTACCTACCTATCTGCCTGCCTACCTACTTATCTACCTATCCGTCCATCCCTCTGTCCATCCATCCATCCGTCCGTCTATCCACCCACTCGCCCGCCCAACCACCCACCCACTCACCCATCCATCCATCCATCCATCCATCCATCCATCCATCCATCCATCCATCCATCCATCCACCCATCCAGGGGCGTCTATCCCCCCTAAGTCATTGGAGCAACGTCTCTTTTCCCCCTCTTCTTCCCCCCTTCCCGTTCCTTCCCCCCCTAAAATGGTGGCGCACACACGGACAGATCTTTCCCCCCCTATTTCTTGGATGGAGCATTTGCTCCAAGGTTTCTATGGTGTAGACGCCCCTGCACCCATCCATCCATACATCCATCCGCATAATTCCTCAACGTTGCTTGCTAACAGACTTATTCGCTCACTTTAGTCTTCATATTCATGCAAGCGTACACGTCCTTACGCGCGTTCGTGCAAGAAAGAAAGTAGCCGCTCGCAAGTAAGTGTATACTATGGGCGCATGAAGCGTGTCTACGTCGGCGTCTCTATACGTTTGAACGGGCGTCCATCCATCCATCCATCCACCCATCCATGGTTATGAAGTGTCACCGACTTTATTTTCTTAGCCTCGGCATATGATGGCGGGTGGTCAGTCCTCTCTCTCATCGTCTCATCTTTCCACCGACAGTATACGGTAAATGTACTCATTATAGTTGAGTTGGCTTTATGGGGTGCACTGCAGGTGAAGCAGAAATCTCGAACCAAACATCTGCACTGGCTAGGATTTGAAACCCCGACCTCTCGATTGACAGTCCAGCACGCTACCACTACACTGTCAAGCATGCATCTGCGTCTGAAATGCGTGTAAAATGTGAGAATGGACGTCGTGTTGGTATAATAAGCGGGATGAAATCCAAGAGTCGTGCACATGTGTTGTAGTTTATGCGACATCACATGTGAACTCGTAACAAAACCCGCCAGCTATATAGGCCTTGACAACCCTTCCGGATCGTGCATGCCGTGTGCGATTATTTCACCTCACATCGTGACGCGCGGACGGTGTGACAGAGAGGTCACCGTGGATGGTGTAACGAACTGAGGTTGATTCCAATCCGTCTCGGCCATTTTCAATTCCCATGCTTATGTTTTTTTTTGTTATGCTAATCGTGCAACTGCGATTCCGGTTAAGTTTGGTGGAGCCTTTAATTAGATTATAAAAGGCATAGGGCAAGGTGAGGTAAGGTAAGTTGAAGTAAGGTATACGGTAAAGCAGTGTGAGGCAAGGTAATGGGTATGTGGCAACTTAAGGGAAGATTATCAGGGGGTGTGCTCGAGAGTGTAGTGGTTAGCGTGCTGGACTTTCAATCGAGAGGTCGGGGTTCAAATCCCTGCAGGGGCAGAAATTTGTTTTGAGATGTCTGCTCTACCTGCACCCCTAGCCAAATCAGCTAGAATGTGTACACTGACTGTACTCTGTCGGTGGGAAGATGAGACGGCGAGGGAGAGGACTGGCCACCCGTCTTCACCCGCGCGGCTAAGAAAATGAAGTCGCTAACACTTCATGATTCGAAGGTTCATTCATTCAACTTTTGAAGACAGTTGGAATCGAGAGCCAAACGTGAAAAGAATTGAACAAACATAAAGCTTCACAGCTGAATTAATTGTGGCAAAAAAATACAGTAAAAAAATTAAAATGCATGTAATGTAACGTAAATCTCCGAAATTTCTCAGTGCCACACAAAAGCCACGTCTGGGAGACCAGCTTATCGCCTGCGCTGCATCAAACCAAGTCCGCTATAATGGTTGTTTTGTCCGCTCCTGTGCCAGTTCAGAATCCGAGCAGGTCAAGTCGAGGAGACAGCTATAGGTGGAAATCGTTGATGATGATGATCGTGTGATGAATTAAACAGAGTTATATTTTAATTTAAATCAAGCATTAAACAGAAATGAAAGTTAAAATACTGTGAGCGCTAAAGTTACAAAAGTGCATTTTCAGTTGTAACGTCAAGTTAGAGTGAAACTTAAAACGGTTGCAGCTCGTGTAACGTTAAACTATAAGAGCTTCAGTTGGCACCGAGTTAATGCAAGTGATAGCATCGTGTTACACGCTCCCGTAGAACGAGAAACAACAGACAAGGACCGATACATTGCGAAGGACACAATGACAGATTAGGATATACAGCAGAAATGAGTCAGAATGATAAACGGTGGACGTAAAAAGATTAGTCGATTAATTTCAATTATAACAATCTTTCCGCTAACAAGACCCGTTCCTTCCTCGGCTTTTGCTGATACGTAGGTTTGGACAGGCTTTTCTTTCGGGTCGCCCATCTGTGATGCGTCTGGCTGGAGGAGTTATTTGTTTACGTGTCCGAAATCTTACTATAACCGACATATATAGATTCTGCAGATCTAAATACTGTTGAGTTCCTCACGCCAGTTGAGGACCGTGCCTTATCTAGGCGTGGAGGAAAATAGGAACTCTCTAACAGTAACCACACAGTTACTGTCTGCAAGGGTATACACACGGCTTCGACAAATGATGAACGATACGTGCTTATCGCCGGGTACGGTGTGAATTATGCAAGCGGTTGTCTCTTGGCACCCTAATTGGTTGTCCTTTATTGCCGCGCGGCTCACAGATTAGGCAGGCTGAGATAGGGTTAGCGGAGATAGGCATACGACGGATCGAGAGGGGGAGAGACCGATTGATCGCCCGCGGGCCTGTCGGTATCTCCGCTGACTCCTTATCAACGGTCGTCTTATGGCCCTCCTTCTCTCCTCGTGTCCGTAGCGATCATCCGGTTTCCTGCCCCAAAGCCTGGGCCGTGTCTACGAGGTTACGACGGGACACGTCGCACTATCTCCGTCATTAGCCGAAACCAGTTTCAAGCAATTACGAAGTGTCGTTCGTTTGTTAGTGAGAGATCGTCCGCGGGACACAGGGCATCCACAGTTGCCAAAGGCAAAGGAGTAATCCCACGGGGTACAGTCAGAATCGGCTGTCTGTACGATCTTAGTTGACCTTTCTATAGCTGTGTTTACTTTAGCTCTTCCATCTGTGATTGTCAGAGTTTTGAATATTTTCCTTTTAAAGTGATGAACGTGTTGTACTGTCAACCGAGAGGTCGGGGTTCAAATTTGTTTCGTGATTTCTGCTCCACTTACGCCCCGTAGTCAACTCAGCTACACTGATTGTAAGCTGTCGGTGGGAAGATGAGACGGCGAGGGAGAGGACTGGCCTCTGCCCTATACTCATATGCCGAGGCTAAGAAAATGAAGTCGATTACACTTCAAACCATTGGCTGCCTCAGGTCTGGCCTAGGGGACTGCTCTTCATCATCATTCCTCCTCCTCCTCCTGCTCCTTCTCCTCTTCCTCCTCCTCCTCCTCCTCCTCCTCCTCCTCCTCCTCCTCATCATCATCATCATCATCATCATTCATCATCATCATCATCATCATCATCATCATCATCATCATCATCATCATCATCATCATCATCATCATCATCAAAATTGAAGTCGCTAAGACTTCACACCCATAGCAGTCTCCCAGGCTATCAGGCTAGCTTAAGGCACTTCTCTTATTCTCGGCTAATTATGTAAATGCAATTTCGTACTGTCCAGTCGCGTTGTACAAAACCTTACCACACCCAGTATGGTTTGTTCACTGTCAATGCCTTACGGTACTTATCACTTCTAAACGTCCCCAGACCTTTATACCGTTCTGTGCCCACCCCGAGTGTTATTACCCCAATGTTTACCCGAACGTAAGTGGGTTTCATCGCGCGTTGACCTATCGTGCCCCTCCTATAGCGAGGAGCCGGACAGGCCGACCGTGGGCGGAAGGGTTAAAGGAAGGTTGAGGGAAAGGATGTGATGATTTGGTAAAGAAACGGTCGTATAGGCCAAGCGGGGTAATTTATGAGAGGATGCCATTTGGACACAGCAGGTGCAACCCGTAAACTACGTGTGACCAGAACGCTTCTATATAATAGCTATGATCTGAAAACTTCTCTATAGCGTCATACATTGAACGTATCTATAGCGATGAAAGGAAAACTTCTATGGCGACATACATCGATCGCACCTATAAGTATGATCTTGAAACTTCTGCAGCGTCATAGATGGATCGATGGTTGCTGCTAAGCTTATTCAACTTCCATAGTGGCCTACTCAGAGGCACATATAATATATGCATATATATTATAGTAGGCTAGGCCCATTCTTTATTGCCGATCTGAGTGCTATTTGTAAGGGTCAGACTGTTTCACATTGGAGACGCAGCTTTCATACAAAATTCCTCCCTCTTACAGATCTCCATTGTTGACATCGATCAAAAACCGCACCGCGGTTGTCATTTGCCGCAGCATCTGCACGCATGGTGTGTGCGATGTTCCTACACAACTATAAACAGCCTCGGGCAATGGCGTATCTAAGGAATTAAGGGAGACCGATTCATGCGGCCGTCCCGACGGCACTGTCCAAGGGGTGGCAAAGATCCTGGGTTCGGACCTGACCCGAGGCCTTCCGGTCATAAGGCTTGAACCCGTACATGTATACATACATCCATGCAGTGTGGGAATTGTTGAAAAAAGATTGGGGCGGGGGGTTTGAGCACGTGTTTTGCAAACCGATGTCAACGAGATTTGAAAGCAGCTGATTTCAACGCTATAGCAGTTTTGCAAGTCAAAATCAATTCCTTTGTTGAGAAAATTCAAAACTGCATACATTATACACCATGGAAATTTCTTCTCTTGTCAGAGACTCACACTAAGCTAATTGTTAAATCACACTAGTACAACTGAAGGGGTTGGAAACGACACCCCTGGGGTGTGCAATGAAGACTTAACTGGAGGTCCTAAGAAAGACTAGGGGTTTAACCCCCAACTCCCCGACAATTCCCACCCTGCATACATAATACATACACACATACATACATACATACACATACATACAACACACACATATTTGCATACAAACGTACGTATGTTCATTCGTACGCACGTATATATACACACATGTATACATACAAGCATACATACATGCATGTACATATAAGCACATGCACATACACACATACATATATACATACCTACACACATACATATATATACATACATACATACATATGTATACATACATACATACATACATACATACATACATACATACATTCATACAAACATACGGACGTATACATACATACATGGATAAATTGGATAGCTTGTGGCGTTAGCTTAACGGAATTGATCTTCCTATAGATCTTCCTTTCTGTAATTAGTGCCACCATTTAAAGCCAGTTCCAAAGACTGCTTTCTGCTTCCGTCTCCATCCCCATGCCTACCGAACGCCGCCGCAGTCATTGGCTGACAAAAGAGAGAGGGCGGGGTCATTGATTTGATTGGCGTGTGATAGACGCGCCTGAGCGAATCGTCTTTCGCTAAAAGCACCATCCACTTAAGGTTTGGAGAGGAGACACCTCCCAGCGCTCGCACAACTACACGGAAACTATGATAATGTCTCAGCTCCGATGTCTTTGGTGCAACACCTTCGAGGCTGAAGAACAATAAAAGTACCTCTGACATTGTTCTAAGTAGCTTTTCGATTCTGTCGCAGTTCTACGAAACTTGATTTTAGTATACCTCAACGAAAAGTTAGCCATATCTTTGAGAAACGCTGGCGTGAGCAGTTCCACGTCAATGACGTCAATTTCTCGAGCGATGACGAAAGCAATGGCCTCGCGACACCTGTCGATATAATACACGAACTATAGTCACTGATAGGTGGAGTTTTGAGGCGCATTTTGTGGAAGAAGAGCAGAACAAAAGAAACGGGAATCGTCTTTTAATAGCAGGGTGAGTATAATTACAATTGTAATTGGTTAGAGCGCTCGCCTTGCAACGAGGAGAGTACGGGTTCGAGTCCTCTCTGAGACAGTTGCTGTGTAGGGACCGTGAGCAAGTCCTTCACTCACAGTTGCTCGGTCGCCATCGATTAATGCTTGGTCATTAGAAATTGGCGCTGATTAAATGCACAAATAATGATGATGATGATGATGATGATGATGATGATGATGATGATGATGATGATGATGATCAGTGAAGGTTCTAGAGTTTTTGGACTGGGGTGGGGGCTAAAAGTCAGTTGAGCTAATGAGAATTAAGCATTAGGAGATTAGGAGGCTTTGGTAATTGCATGGTATACCAACAAGCATTGTAGGCAATGTATGGCTAATTAAACGTTAATCTGGGGGCGAGGGGTCTAAACTGTGCATGGGGGCTAAGAAAAACGAGGGGCTAACTTTCCAGCTACTCCCCGGTAAAACCGCCACTGATGATGATGATGATGACGACGACAACGATGATGATGCTTGCGGATAGTGCTAACTATGATAATATCACCCAGTGATCGGTTATCTGATTCTTTAGTTCTATCAAGAATCTGATCTGTAAATCGTCAACGACAGTAGAAATATAGTAGTAGTAGCAGCAGCCAGCAGCACTATAGTAGTGCTAGTAGTAGCATGGTAGTAGTAGTAGTAAATGTAGTATTAGTAGTAGTTGCTGCTGTTGCAGTTGTAGTAGTAGTATAGTCACTTTATTGATCACTACGAGCATGCATACGAATTTTTACACACGTGCACAATCAAGTTCCAAATAACAGGCGTCAAAGGGAGAACTCAAAAGGAACCATAATATTATGGGTCCGCCCATGCATGCAGATACAAATTATGTTGTACAGTTATAGTATCAATTGTTACATTCTTAATTACAAAGTGTCATGATAATGGATAGTTTCTATTAAGTCCATGATTCAGTGACATTAATTTTTCCAAAGCCATTAATATTGTTTTAGATGTGCTTTGAACTTGTGCACTAGGCCCTATTAGTTGAGTATACGAGCATAAGGTATCAGGTCCTTTCACCAAACTATAGACAATTTCTTTAGGTTAGTATACGGGCGATAGTTGGCAAAATTTCATACAGGATCTAGCAATGACTTCCTGTCTCTGCTCGTATCCACTCCAAGATCATAACACATGCATGTCTCTATAAGTCGCAACAGGGATTAGCTCCAGCTATACCTTTGTGACCTGTGGGGCCGTATTCATGAGATGGGTGTAACTCTTACTCCCAGCTTAAATCTGGCCTACGCCGGAGTAGTGGGTTAAATCGGTATTCATGAGACAAGCGTACCGCCTTACTCTGGGTATAACGCTACTCCGAATCGACCCTAGGAGTAAGTCCGCTTTAATACCGATTTAACCCACTACTCCGGCGTAGGCCAGATTTAAGCTGGGAGTAAGAGTTACACCCATCTCATGAATACGGCCCCACAGGTCACAAAGGTATAGCTGGAGCTAATCCCTGTTGCGACTTATAGCGGCTATAAACAAAGATGGCGGCCGTCGAAACTCGCCGCATTCGATGAGGTTTTAGATGTCAAAAAGTCTTTCAGAGGTGCCGTAATTAGCTCGTATTGTTCACCGACAACGAACTTTATACTGCTTTTCGTTCTAGCTGTCACAAACTGCTAAAATTTGATGAGATGTCTGACGATGATGCATTCGAAGTGCCGCGCATGGGTTCCTTACAGTAAGCTTACTGTGGGCACAGTGGAAGAATACATGCTGTGGGTAACGCGGGTTTATTTTCACGTAATTTAACTGTAGAATGCAACGGATACCAAAAAAGCTGTGCTGGAATATTATTGTCAAGGAAAGAGTTTTTAACTCATGAGTTGACTGGTGCATTTGAGAATTTTGTATAAGCTTAGGTTTGTTCTGAAGGCATTATTATTAAATCTATTGCGTTTTTTATATCCAATAATTAATTGGATCCCGTAAGTAATGGTGAAAATGTTGATTTCTCATTCTTAAGCAATTGATTAGCATAGACATTACAAACATTATACACATTATTTTATAGTAACCTAGCTGTAATGCAATCTTTCATAATAATGCAGAGAATATCAATTTACCCTCATTAATTTATATTGTGTTATAATTTAGTTGTTATTATTTAACCATAAAATCATCCAGACTTACTCTAACCCACGCCTGTTTTGATTTTACGTTTAGGCCTATGTTAAATATGATTCGTTTTGATTAGCCTAACGGCCGTCGTTTAATCTGTGTTTACTTCAGCTGTCGGGACTGACGGCATATAAATACCTTGTAAGCATGCTAAAATAATCCATAACCACTCAAATTATGACGAGTGTACCTTCGCGCGGGGAAAACCCAGCATTTACGCCCGGAATAACTAATCCCTTAGATACTCCGGTCTCATGAATACGAACCACGACTAAGTGCTATTCGGGGAATAGTTAATCCCGGCGTAGGCCCTACGCTTAGACTAGCTTAATCTTGTCTCATGAATACGGCCTGATGCGCCAACCTCTCTCTGCTTCTTCTCATCGACCCCTAAGTTCTCTGAATCGGCTTGATCTGTTCGTTCCCCTGCAGGTGAGGTCTGCCCTGGCTCAGTCTCGCTCTTTCGCTGTCCTGGGCCAATCCCTACGGAACTCCCTTCCCTTGGTACTGCGTGGGACCCTATATACTAACTCGTTTCTCTCTCTGTTGTTCATCCAGTATAGGTAATGATGTGTTTCAATTGTCATATATAGTTTACCCATTGGGCTCAATTTTCTGTGGATATATGCCCTACACATGATGTGTTGCTGGTCCGCATTTGTTAATCAGAAGTTAATTAGTGGCGGAACCAGGTTTTAGAGGTATTGAGGGCCTTAAGGTTGAATCTGGTTAGAGATGAAACAGTTAGACCCTACGGCAATCCGTTAATTAATGGGTGTCTGTAGAACTATATAGAGCCCATATATGAACCCTTCTGAATCCATCATGCACTGTCTGTGCCTTTTGCGTGTCACTCGGGCGTCCAAGAGGTTATTAATTCGATATATAGGGCTATACCAGCTGGAATGGATTGGGTTAGATCAGTGCTGCCCAACCTTTCTTTTTGACACGGCGGGTCACCGAAAAAAATTCTTCTTGAAGCCGAGGGTCGCGTCAGTAAACTCAGAAGGAACAACTAAAATTTATTGAAAAATATTAATTGTATTAAAATTCATTATGGCAATAATTATGCAATAATCAGTAAATAATAGCATGTATTTGTCATGTTTTATAATAGTTCAACGCCAAGAGTATATAAATAAACGTTCAAGAACGTTTTAAGTAAGATATTTGGATTTGAATTGTATACTTACAATTTTTGTGTGTGATTGGTATTCAGCTCGGGCGGGCCATTTAAAACCAGCCCGCGGGTCGCATGTTTGACAGCACGGGGTTTGATTTTTTAAATTTATGTTATAATTGAATGGGATGGATTGGGTTGAATTGTGCACGTTTATAGCATGCACTATAAATTGGTCGATTTTATTTAATTTGATTTACATTGTTTGGTTCAGATGTGGTATATAAAAAAAATGTTGTATATGTGATTCAGATGTGGTATATAAAAAAACATTTCGATTTGATTGAATTCAATTATAACCCATAAAGAGGCAGGCTGTAGATCATATTCTGATAAGATTAGAAGAAGAAAGCAAGATCGGTATGTTAACCTATAACACCGAGAGATAGCAATGCATGGGTGCACATGTGAATGTAATCAACTTCATTTTCTTATCCTCGGTATATGTATGAGGCCGCATGACCAACCATGCATTCAGTCCTCTCCATCGCCTTCTAATCTTCCCGTGAACAGTCATTCTGAGCACATGTAGGCATATATACATATATATGATTAGAGGACTATTGATTGCATATAGCAGGACTTGCCGTTTGTAAGGCTATTTCTCAGCCTACAATGCTGACAACAAATTCTACTGTTTGGCAACAGAGAGAAGTGCGCTAGAACAACTCAACTATATGGTCATCATGCATGCTCGAACCAGCAATCGTTGGAACACAGACCGAATAGGCCACGGTGTCGCACAAGACAATACTAGAATCTACTATAATTTCGGACAGATTTCTCCAATTAATTATGTGTGATTTTCTGGGTCCAATTATGATAGCGGCGCTATAGAAGTCAATAGCAGGGGCGTCTATCCCCAAAATCACTGGAGCAACTTCCCCTCCCCTCCTCTTCATCCTCCCCTTCCTCTCCCCGTTAATGATGGCACATATACACTTACAGATCTCCCCCCATTTCTTGGATGGAGCATTTGCTCCAATCTTAAGGGTTCCATGCATGGTGTAGACGCCTCTGGTCATTGGATTAGATGAAGAAGTCATTAGATTAGATTATGCTGCACATATAATATATAGACGTTGATATGATTCTTTCGTTGTGTAGATATCTGGAGATGATTTACGACAAATTCCAAGCGGAAACGGAAATCAAAGACAGCAGACGACCTTTGCCTACGACTCTGAACAGCGAAAGAGCTCAGTCTCTGGTAAGTTCATTAATTAGAGCCAACTCAGTCAGATCGACTAAGATCTCAGCTGTTAGACTCACCTTAGCTCCGATGGATAACGGAATCCAATATTCTGTCACCATACTCACAGGCATGGGATTCAGAAAGAACGTACACGAACCGATTCTAACGAGATTCAGAAGGGACTTCATCGACTCCAGTGAGATTTAGGAGGGACCTCACTGACTAACGAGACTCATGAGGGACTCCATCGACTCTGATAAGATTCAGGAGAGACCCCAGTCAAACCACCGACTCAAATGAGATTTAGGAGGGACCTCGCAGACTAACCAGATTTTCAGGAGAGACTCCACCATCTACAATGAGATTTCGGAAGGCTCTCACCGACTCCATTGAGATTTAGGAGGAACCTCACCGACTCTAACGAGATTCAAGAGGAACCATCCTACTCTAATGAGATTTAGAAGGGACCCCCACCGACTCTAATGAGGCTGCAGGATTGGAGAAAGTCCTCTAAAAAGCTCATTGCTTAAACAAGCATGGGTTTTCAGGATTTAATCTTGCATGATCGAAAGTTAGGCCTACTAATTAGTTCCTGTTCCGTTTTAGTTTAGCACAAACTGAATTTTATAAGCGCGTGAACACAAAAACTCGCACATTTTTAAACGTTAGGAAGTCTGGGAGCTGGAGGTCACCCAAATCTCGCATCCAAACACTGTAACAATCCAGAAGACGCTGGTTTTATCATCAGCCTTGCGCCGATATCTGGCCCGGAAGGTTATCTGTATAGCGTTTTGTTTATTTTCCAACGCCTATCCATGTATCCACGACAGAGCACTAAAGATTTGAACTTACCGACAAGAATAGAGATAATTATTTAATGGCACATATCGCTGCCAAATGTTTGAATTCGGTAATTGGTGATGCTGAAGCTTTTGGCAGATTCTGCCGAGAATGACCATTTTCAAGTGGCACCCCTTATTTTTCGCATACCCTGAAAAGCCAACGGATCGTAATCGTAATCGTAATCTCAAAACTTCTAAAGCGCCACTTGAAGGCCAAGCGCAGGGCACCAGCCTATTCATGAGCGCTGCGTCAAATCAGAGGGGTTTCCAGAGAGTAGTCCAAAAGAGGTCCGAGTCCAGTTCCAGAAGGCCAAACCAAGAAATAATAAAACTGACAAAAATTAGTTGATAATAATGCTAACAAGACTGTTTATTGCAGAGGGAACTATTTATATACCTGATCCCTGTATACGAATGAAATGACATATTATATTTGGAAAAATTCAACTATATATCCATTCCCCTTAATGTCTAGCGGATGACCAATCAGTGATGCTGATGACACATCAGAGCCATCTGATAATTGGAAATGGTTTTCTCACACGGGGTATGGAGAGGACTACTTTGCAGACCCTCTTGTGTACACGTTGGGAAATAACGCCACACTCTTGTCACCATGCAGGACCCCACAGGGATTGAGGAAGTCCGGGCCACTTCAGGACTGGTATAGGACATAGACCAATAAACCTCAAAGCTGAATCCAATCCGAATAAAACCTGCTGATCACACAGAATATGGTGCTCGACACTGTCGGCTGTTACTTTAAACGGCAGGAGCTATATAAATTATGTTGTGCATTTACTGTATTGAACACGTGGATTGGTTTCAGGAGCCCGACACAAAGAGTCGTCAATGCCCGAAGACCGGACGGGTCTTGGCCGAGTTCTCCGTTCGCAGCTCCCCGTTCCTCCGCTCGGACCTCGTTCCGATCAGGTCTCACTCGTGTCCGGAGTGCCGCAAGAACTTCGCCACTTCGAGCGGCCTGAAGCAACACCAGCACATCCACAAGAGCATCAAACCGTTCCAGTGCAAGGTCTGTCTGAAGGCGTACACGCAGTTCTCGAACCTCTGCCGTCACAAGAGGATGCACGCCGACTGCCGCCAGCAGATCAAGTGCCTCGGTTGCGGCCAGGCCTTCTCGACGCTCATCTCCCTCAACAAACACAAGCGCTTCTGCGACGCCGACCACGGTGGAGTCATACGTCGTATCCGCAACACTTCGGACCAGTTCGGCCATCCGCCTCCTCCACCGATGCCCGTCTACCGGTCTCACCTCAGCAGTATCGCTGGAGACAGGGACCCAGTTACTTACTCCTACCCGCTCCCGATGACCTTACCTCAGCCGGGCATTGGGACGTGGAATGTGTACAGACCACAACTGCCACATCAAATTTCAAGCCATCTCTGGTTCCCAGGTCCATCTTCCCCGTCATCATCTTCTGCCTCAGCAACCACTGTGCCGATATTTCAGCGCAGTTCGTTTGGCCTTGTGAACGCTTACGAAACATTTCAAAGGTTACTGGACCCACGTCTCTTTTCTCCGACCTACGATCGTCCTCAGAACGAAGATGCAAATCGACCCGGATATGACGTCAGGTTACCGGAAGTTAGCGGAACGCTCTCTCAGGAGAGAGTTTGTAGAGAGATGCATCAAGAAACGAATAATGCCAGCGAGAATACCTGTGGTAACAGAGATAGAGTCAATTCCGAGCGATATGAGAGTCCAGATCGAAGCGCCTCGAACCTATCTACTAGTCCTAGGAGCTCCAGGTCCGGATTCAGAGCATGGAGGGAAACCTCGCCGGCGCCCGAAAATCGGGATAGAGAACGCATTTCGAGGCTTGAGACAAAAGAATCTTCCTTCCTTAGTTCTAGTCCTTGTCAGACGGTTGCTAAAATCATCAACCGTGAAGAACCTCGTCCTCTAGACCTAACAACAAGTCACAAGTCCTTCGCACGATTCGATCCTGGAGAAAAGAAACGAACCGAGGACATCATGAAAACGCCGACGTCATTTCCTTCCATAGAGAGCCTGGCAACATCAGCGGAGTTACGAGTCTCCACGAAGCCCGTCCTGTATCTCGGATTACCCGGTGTGGGCAGACTAGAAAACCTGCATGGTTCATCCAACCGTGACCTGTATCTTGGACGGCCGCGCATCGACCGTTACGGAGACGTTTCACCATTGCCTAACACCTCACGTGCAGCAGTCTTTGACGAAGGCAGGTTCCTCGATCCATCCTATCCACAACTTCTGAGCGACAACCACTGCCGATTCGATCACGACCACCTTTCATTTATAGGCCATCGAAATGAAACCGGTCATATTTCGATCAGCAAGCATCCTAACGTTTACCATGGGAACCACAGCCTCAGCAACTTCTCTCCTGCCCTCGTCTCGCCGCTGGCCAGCATCTCAGACTTATTGTCCTTCAAACCAGCAAAGCCCCGCGACCGGTATACGTGTCGTTACTGCGGCAAGGTGTTCCCGCGCTCGGCGAATCTGACGCGCCACCTGAGAACACACACTGGGGAGCAGCCGTACAAGTGTCAGTACTGTCGACGCTGTTTCAGCATCTCGTCCAATCTCCAGCGACACGTCCGCAACATCCACAACAAGGAGAAGCCGTTTCGGTGTCCACTGTGCGAGCGCTGCTTCGGTCAGCAGACAAATCTCGATAGACACACCAAGAAACACGAAAGTACCGAATCGATCTGCTCGGTGAGCACCGAATGCCCCACGGGAATCTTCAACCACCCGCACCAGCTGGACTCTGCCTTTCCTCGACGGGACCAGTTCTTCCAAGATCATAACGGGTTCTTAAGAAACCCTTCCCTGCCGCAAACGACCCCGCGTGAGACCGATTCCTGGCAGGTTCCTGGAACCGGGCGAAGCGCAAAGGTAGACTCCGGCGTCGAATCGACCGACGGTAACTCCTCGCCCACGAGATGGAGGGAGATGGACGAGTGGAGGAGGACCGACCGGAGGTGCGCGGATGGCGGAAGGACGTCAGTCGACTCGGAATCAGAATCGATCGACGTGGTGGACACGTCATCCGAGTCAAACGTCGATAATGACGCCATCGGAAATGACGACATATCAACCTGTATCTATGGCAGCGATCACGATGAGGCGAGCGACGATGATGATGTCATAATTGACGTCACAGAGTGTCCAGTGACTCCGTGAAAACCCGTTCGATATACAATCCTCAGACTTGAGAAGATGCTCCATGACTGTATTCTGATCCCAGTGACTATCTGTGAACTTAGGGAACTTCATTATGTGGATCGTCAGCTGCAGTGAGGAGGTCTACAATCAGTTGCCGTTACTGTGTCTAATTACGACAATTTATCGTTTCAGGTTACCTTAGTTACATACATTGTATTAGACACCATAGCGTGCACCACTCACATCCTACTCTGGCCACATTAACCGTTACTAAAACAGCGAATCCAACATCATCAGTTCAGCCGCGTATTTCACTATAAGTCTGATAGGAACCTATTCGCTCAACTCTTCCCGCTGATGCAGAAACTTATTAACAAATATCTGTTACAATATATAGGCTACACGTTTAAAATGTTATCCACGACATCTTAAAGTGGCCCAGTGCAGTGTGGTGTCACAGCTATATCATAAACGAACACACAGTCACGCACATATCTATGCCTACACACACATCTACACACCTACACACCTACACACACACACACACACACACACACACACACACACACACACACACACACACACACACACACACACCTACGCACACGATCGATTTCCTATAAATAGCCTAAACAGTGTAAATTTAAGTCCAGACTTATATAGAATAGGCCTATATAATCTCAGTATGCATTGCAATTATACAAATTAATTATATAGGTCTAATTACAAAAAAAGATGAAGACGAGCAGTCACTTGAGGTTAATCCAAGAGGCAGCCAGAGTGTGAATTGTTAGCGACTTTCTTCGCCTCGGCATGATGACATCAAAATAAGCTAACTATCGACTTCTTCTACGCCATTTTAAGTAGCCCAAAAGTTGAAACCGCCCCACAAATGCAAATTAAATGACTTCTGTACCTGGCAATTTAATAAGGAGCTGGATAAAGGTTATGCATACCTGTAAACATATTTCTCACCTTTTTCCGAACCTAGAGCAGGCGATAAATATTGACTGACTGACTCATCAATTTATTCAGCTATTGCTTTATTGCACTTATAATAGGCCTAATTGTACGCTTGAGGGACGAGACAGCTGTGTGCCATCAACTTGTCTAAGAGCCCGCTCATCCAGCTCGTATACCCGCAATAGTAGTTGGACTACAGACACAGCGCACCACCGCGCCGCACGCATGGTCGGCGATCCCGGGGTCGAGGGGGGGCCAGATCCCCACCTTTAACAGTGGGGAGACACACCATAGAGTTGTCCCCTCCGAAATTTTGAAGAAACACCAAAAAGGGCAGTGGTGTAATCCTAAAAAATGAAGTGGGGGAACGCCTGGAAATTGAAGTAGCAACTGTAGCAAAAAGTGCAATCTTGCAAGAATTTTGCATAGTGTGAGCGCTGCTATTTTTGAAACTGTTGAATGTAAAAAAATAACAAAAAAATTAATAAATGTAATTATGTAAATTTATACATAGGAATTTGTTATTTAGTATGAAGCCAACACATATATAAATATATCTGCGAAACTGCGAAAGGCTCCAGTAAGTAAGCAGTTGAAACTGTGAGTCTTGAAGTCTTCTTTGTTCATTTATTTCAGCAGAAATGCTGCAAAATAGTGAGGGATCGCGTTCCCTCCCTGGAAAAAGTGCGGGAACGGCGTTCCCCCGCGTCCCGCCCCACTACACCACTGAAAAAGGGTCAACAAATTTTATTCGCGCGTTAGCGAGAAAAAAATTTCACCTCCTTTTTGACCAGATCAGTTCAAAAGTGTCCCGCGTCCCCCCCCAACTGTCAAACAAGATCGCCCCCAGTGGCCGCACGACATGGTTGTCTACTGTGACACGAGTTGTCAAATTCAGACAACGCGTGCAAGAGGAAGCAAACCCCAGATACTGAGACAAAAGGAAGACGCGTGTAAAGCCTACGCACGCCATACACTGTTAGAAATCTCACCGTTTTTTTACGGTTAAAAACTGGCAGCTGTGTACACAGGAAATAACCGTAAAAAAAACGGCGGACCGTAATTTACCCTAGACCGTAATATTTACATTCATAGGACCGTAAAAGCTTACTGTTATAAACCGTATTTTGAATGTTGGCTAACTGTAATGTCTACGGTCATGGCTCGTATTTTTAATGTTTTGTAATGTATTTCACTGTAATTTCTACGGTCATATCTCGTATTTTTAATGTTTTGTAATGTATTTCACTGTAATTTCTACGGTCATATCTCGTATTTTTAATGTTTTGTAATGTATTTCACTGTAATTTCAACGGTCATATCTCGTATTTTTAATGTTTTGTAATGTATTTCACTGTAATTTCTACGGTCATATCTCGTATTTTTAATGTTTTGTAATGTATTTCACTGTAATTTCAACGGTCATATCTCGTATTTTTAATGTTTTGTAATGTATTTCACTGTAATTTCTACGGTCATATCTCGTATTTTTAATGTTTTGTAATGTATTTCACTGTAATTTCTACGGTCATATCTCGTATTTTTAATGTTTTGGAATGTATTTCAGCGTAATTTTTACGGCCATGGCTAGAAGTTTAAATGTTTTGGAATGTATTTCACCATGAAGGACCTGTTCAAAGTCCCTAAAGCAACCGCCTCAGTGGAAGCTCGAACCCGCAACATTGCGTTACAGGCCCAGTGCTCTAACCATCTGCAAACTATTCCTCCATTATTCTCAAATTTGAAGGACATTGACTAAATCAACCAAATAATTATTGAAAGCAATATTCTTTTATATTTTGCCTAAAACAAGCTCTTAAAATCTAAAATTGACTCACAATGCAGCTTAAAAGAAAACTTTTAATTTACAAAGACAAGCGTTTTTACAGTAAACAAGTACTTTAAAATCCGACCATAAACTGCATACATACTTCCAAACAATATCCAAGCACAACACACAAAATTATAAACTCTCAAGTCATTATACTGTTTAAACGAAAACTGTAATATGCACAACTTTAAAAGTAAACAAGATACTTTCAAACCATAATCATATGTAAATAAACTACACTAAGAACCTTAAAAATCTCTAATATGGAACCTTTCAAAACACCATCTATTGTAAAAAATCCAGGTAGCATCTTAAAAACCTGAATTACTAAATTCAAACTTAATAAAATAATAACTATAATTTTACTAATTATAGTAGTAGTATTAGTAGTAGAAACTATATCAGTGCATCGATATCATAACCAAACACTTTTATCCCATTTGAATTCAATGCACCGTTGTTCCAGTGGACAATGATAAATTCTAGCCATCGCAATGATCGCACACATTAATTTGTATTCTCTGCATAATTTTCTAATTCCTGAGAGATCATAGGTACCTCTAGCAGAAATTAACAAGGAAAATAATAATAAGTCATAAAAAGGCTTAAAATTAAAATTATAATTTATAGAACACAAACACCTTTCAATGTAAATAACACACACCCAGAAAAAATCCAAACCTGTCACATATACATTGCAACATACATTTACAAATATATATTAATGCAACCTTCCAAAGTCTGCATTGCTCTGCAATAGTTGAAAATAACCGAAACGCTGCATGCACTGTTGCAATACTGTTAAATGCATAATCTGTTTAACATCCAAATCATCTGCACTTGACATTTGATGAGGTTAACTCTTGAAAAACTGACTCACTATCCAGTTTAAAAAATTTACAAAACAGCATTTTTAAAGTAAACTCTCACTTTAAAATCCTATAATATGTTAATAATAATTATACAAATTATGCCACGACAGAAGGGAAAATTCTGTCTAGGAAGATACCTTGACTGTCTGTATATCATACATGTTAATATGCGGAATATATGAATAGCTTAATTTTTCAGTTCGATATATTGTAATTCAAGATTAGTAGTTATTATTATGCAAATGTAATAAAAAAATCAAGGCTTAAAAAAGCTTCTATTTAAAAACAAACAGCATTTTTAAAGCAAACAATCACTTTAAGTCCTACTATAAACTGCACAAACACCTGCAAACAATCCCCAATAAAAAAACTAAAAACTCTCAAGTTATTATAAAGTTTAAAAGAGAAAAATAATAAACGCAACTTATCTTCTGTAAATATA
The DNA here is from genome assembly GCA_963556255.1 of Allolobophora icterica. Classification (NCBI taxonomy): domain Eukaryota; kingdom Metazoa; phylum Annelida; class Clitellata; order Crassiclitellata; family Lumbricidae; genus Allolobophora; species Allolobophora icterica. Next base: position 19,459,358 of record OY744617.1, read on the forward strand.
CTACACAAAGCACCTTAAAAATCTCAATTATTGAATGCAAATTTAATAATAATATAATCACAATAATAATAATGACGATAGAAACTATTTCAGCACATTGACATCATAACCCAACACTTTAACACCATTCCCTTCCAAGGCACCTGATCTTGACGAATTCTAGCCGGCACAGAATTTTTTAGTATACCTGACAGTTAATTAGTACCTCGAGGCAAAAAATAATAATAGTCATTACGCTATTTAAAATTAAAATTCTAATTCACAAGCAGGAACATCTTTAAACGTAAATAACACACTTTGCAAAATCCAAATCTGTTACGCATACATATAAAAAATATAATAATGCAACCATTCAAAATCTGCAATATTTTGAAATATCGTCGACTTTTGGGTTTAAAGTTCCTTCTTTTTCTTTCAACTTGATGTAACCTTATTGCTTTGATCAGTTTTTATTCGAAATAAGCATCTGAAAGTAACAAAATAAATATATTCACGTAAAAGAAAATTCAGCAGTTAGCAAGGAAGGTTTAATCCACTAAAAGTGCAACAGTACATGGGTTTATGTTAGTAATTAGAACACGACCAGTCAAAAACAGAAAACAGAAAGTTCTGTACACTGACATGAATGCCTGTTAAGCTTCTGTATTATGACACGAATAGTAACTGCAATTGGAAATCGATATAGCACCAGTCAACAGTCAACCCCGACATAAAACAAAGACATCACGATTGAAGAAAATGGTCCTCAAGCGCTTGTGGAAAAGAGATGAAGAGAAGCCGAGTAGTTCATGTCACAGGTTGTTGGGTAGCTTATTTCACGAAAATAAGACAACCACAGAGAAATTTCTATACTGGTGAAATCTGGGCTTATGAAATAACCAAACTGCCTTGCGTAACAGAGCGGAGAAATCTTTGATCAAATGTGGAAGATCTTGAGACACAGAGCTCTTTGAAATAAACTGGAGCACTGCCTGCTTGCCAATTACCCACAAGCAATAAAATCTTAAACTCATGCCCTTTTATATAGGTGACGAGTGGAGATCTTCCCACATGCACTCTATATGATAATTCTAGGTACGCCACCGATCAGTTGAGCCACAACATCAAAACTATTGGAGCCGATTTATGCAGGAATGAATTAGCTCAGCATAAATGGCATTGCCACAGTCAATTCTTGAGCACATGAATGCATGCATCAGGGGCCGTTGGGGTTTCAGTTGTCAGCGAACGCCATAGACTGTGAATCTGATGCATATGGTAAAAGCATGCTTGACATAATTTAATGTAATCACAGACTTATATAGCGTCTCTTCAACAGACACTCATCAGAGGCACTCTCGACCTAAAGATGGAAAACCAGGATTGAACAAAATGGTTTCAAGCGCTTAAGGAATAGAGATAAAGAAAAACCAAGAAGCTCATGTCGTAAGATTCTAGATAACCTACTTGTAAATTCTTCACAAGCTCTGAGAAAGTCAATGCCTGGTCCGAGGTCAACTCAGTTAGCACACAGTGGTTAGCAGAGAGTCACAAGCGAAGCAATGCAATAGATTAGGCAAGAAGTTTCGCAATATGTCCATGAATTGAGTTTTCTCAGAGTTCAGCCAGAGATTGTTGGACAACATCCAGGGATTCCAGGCACCTCATATGTCTGAATCATTTTATTCATCATGGAGATAGTCTCTGCATGTGGGCCATGGACATAATGTGTTGATGTCATCTGCATACTAATGTACTGCACAAAAGAAAGAATTAGGGTCAAATCAGCAGTGTAGAGTAGGGTGTCCCAACAAATATTATTTGAAAATCTTAGGTCTCGCAAATCAAAAAGTTTCTTTGTGAGATGATGTTTTTGTAAAATTTTCAATATTTTAGATAATGTTTAGGGGTCCCCAATGGGTCCTGTTTTCATATAAAACGCTTATCATGCACACATGTTTCAATCTAGGATATAGCCAGGCTATATCATTCACACCGTATATATTTTATCACGTTTGTACAAAATATGATATGTACTATTATGTAGTCACTCAAAAATCTAATACTCTATTGTACTCAGATGGGTGTTAGCAGTAAAGTGATGTAGAAAATTGACAAAAAATGGCATCCACTGACTTCCACATATTATTAGAGTTTGGAATAATTTTTTGCTATTATTATCTATGCCTACTATAATAATTAGTACAGTAAATCAAAACATAGTTTGCTTTGAGATGGTACAAAATACAAGATGCAAGATATTCACACATTTAGTCCAATCAGTAAGTAGCAATCAACGCCAGTATTGTTCAAGGTTCGGGATTGGGACCGCCTACATTTAACGTTAATGGTTCTGATCTTCACCCTCTCCATCGTGAAAACATCATAGTTAAATATGCCGACGACACATATTTGTTGGTCGGATCATCGAGGATAAAAACTGTTAGTGACGAACTCGGAGCCATTGAGAGGTGGGCGGAAGCTAACCACCTTCGCCTGAATCGTTGCAAGTCTCAAGATATGGTGATATCGTCGAGGCGTAGTCATGGGCAGCCACCTTTAACTGATGGATTCAAGAGAGTCAAATCAATGATAATCCTAGGGGTTACTATAAGAGACGACCTGGCGGCTGAAGATCATGTTAGGGATGTCTTGGCCTCTTGCAGGGGATCCTTACAGGCTCTTCGTATCCTGAAATCGTACGGCCTCCCGTCTGGATCCCTGCACCTGGTCGCCTCTGCCACCACCGTCTCTAGGATGCTGTATGCGGCCCCTGCCTGGTGGGAACAGACCTGGGAGTCGGATCGCAGCAGCCTGGAGCGGTTTCTCCAAAGAGCGAAAAGAGCCGGCTACCTGAGTGACTCTGTACCTGGCGTGGAGCAACTGGTCCTTCGAGCCGACTGTGCCTTGCTCTCATCCGTGCTGCATAATCCTTTCCATGTGCTCCGTGTTCTGTTCCCGCCTAAAATCAGTAGACAGTAGAATTTCCGTCCTCGACCGCATGACTTTACCCTTCCCCCTAAGGATGATTCCAATTTTTTCCCAAGAGTTCTCTATGCCACATTAAAATAACTCTTTCTTTAATTTAATTTATCCAAAATTTTTAACATTTTCAATACTTGTTAAGTTTCCAGCCTCTCCTAAATCCTCCAACATAACATTACTATTACTTAGCATCACTAATGTATTTGTAACATATTGCGGTTTGTCAATGTGAGTCGATAATAAACGAATAATAATAATAATAGAACTAAGTTCACTACATCTGATGAAGTGACTCACGGTTTCAATTTGGGAAAAGTCCTTTCTATGTTTTTCAACAACTTGCAGTAGGAAATCCTTCTGATCTTCATTTGTTGTTGTTTCATTAAATGTCTGTATCAAAGCCACACCAGCTCTGCACAGTCATTGTTGCATGTCAAGTTGTTCACAATTATAACAGCTTCATTGAACGATTTCAAGAATGGCCAACTCTTGACATAACTGTCATCAATGCCAGTATACTGCAAGAAACTTTGACAAATAGGTATTTCTGCTAAAGAGTTTGGAAGAGATTTGACTAAGTGTGATCCCCGTTCGGAGGTCATGTGGATTACTGGGTTTGCTTTCTCGTCTGGTGTTAAAAGATTTGAGAACAGTGCAAGAGTTGCAACTTTAGACTCAAGTACCACGAATGGCATTGCATTGCTTAAAGTTTATTATTGCTGAGACCAGGATTGTTGTATGCTTGTAATCTCGTAATTAACAGGATGTCATTAAATGAAGCATTAGCTGCAGATCAAGCAGTAAATCAGAATTGAATGCACACTGATACAACAAAATGGTTGCAGCATTGTAATCCCTGTAATTCACGACCTGTTAAGCAGATTACAGTCTCGTTCCAATCACACAGGAACTAAATTTTCATCCAACGTGCTCTATGAAGAGCACCAGACTTGCGAATACCAGTGGTGTTTGGACAGTTTGGTGCATCCAGCCATACCATCAATGCGGCAAGGCTAAGGAATTCACAGTAATCCTTCCGAGGGTGACAATTTGTGAGCTGATCTGATAAGAACGTTTTAAAGTCCATGGCTACCAATATCTTTGGGATTTGATGCCGTTGATTGCTTAGTTTGGACAACTTTTCACGAAACCTCTTGAAAAACAGAATATCTGGCCTGTAGATGGTCCAAGACATGTAGAAAAGGCATCAGAAAGCCTCACCTCAAAGATGAGATGCCTACAAGCCAGCCAGATCCGATTGACCCAGTTCGTGATGCTTGTTGCATGTAAGAAATTCTCTATGCTGATAAATGTGTATGAGAAATTTGGCTTTAACATGGCTATTGTCAAACAGTTTATCAAGCTTAATTGTATATTGGGCTCGATTTTTCTTGTCAGACTGGTTACCTCGATTGCGATGCTTCATTAAGCACTGTATAAATCTGCAATGTACTTTTATGATATTTTAGAGCCTTTTGGGGACTCCTAAATGTTCTCCCAAAAAATGAAATTTTTTCTTTTAAATTAGCTTCCAACAATGAAACCTTTTAGCTGGTGAGATCTTGCATTTTTAATAAACTTTTTTGGGACACACCTTTTTTGGGGCATCCTACTGTAGAGGATATAGAGCAATGGTCTGAGTTGGAACCTTCGGAGAAAAGAAGGGTGACCAAAAATCAGTCGCAATTTTCAAATCTTCACAGTTTTTGAAAACATTGAATTAAAAAATATGTTCAATATGAAAATCCCTGCTCAGTCACTATTCTCTGGTGCAGGCTCCTCTACTTATCACTCCACCTTCCAAGTTTTCTCATCCTGAACTAAACCCATCATAACAGGTCCTCTGCCTCCTCCTCTCTAGTCTCTCTAGCAACCAGACTCGAACCTCCACACAACATGACGCAGCACTCATGAATAAGCTGGTGCCCTGCACTCAGCTTTCGAGTAGCACTTTAGAAATTTGGAGTTTATATTAGTATGAAATACTTTTTAATAGTAATAGTAAGCCATTTATTGACACAACATCATCACCGTAATCTATATTAATAAAGCCAGCTTTCTGTGTGTCTGTCTGTCTGTCTCTCTGTCTGTCTGTTTGACCGGGCTTAACTTTTACAATTTTGCACCTTTTCACTCGAAACCTTCACTGCTGTGTCGGTCTCGGCATGGGACACCCAGTGGAGGGGTTCGCGTCCCCCGTTTTCACCGCTACCATGGTGAAAAACGGCCAAAACATCGCCCCAAGGAGATAGGAAAATTACCGTCCCTCCAGTGACATTAGGCTTACTGCATTGGATGCAGTCCCTGCACTGACATTAGGATTACTGCATTGGATGCATGCGCACGTGTAATAAACATCGAAGAGAAATTTATTGTTGGTATGTCAATTTGGGGGTGGTGGTGGGGGGTGGTGGTGGTGGGGGGGGGGGGGTGGGTGGGTGGGGGTGGTGGAGGTGGTGGGGTGGTAAGAAGTGGTGGGGGTGGTGGGTGGGGGGTGGTAGTGGTGGTCGTGGGTGGGGAGGCGGGTGGTGGGTGGGGTGGTGGTGGTTGGGGTTGGTGGGTGTGTGGGGGGTGGTGGGGGTGGTGGAGGTGGTGGGGGTGGTGGGAGGGGGTGGTGGTGGGTGGGTTTGGGGTGGTGGGTGGTGGGGTGGGAGTGGGGGGTGGTGGTGGAGGTGGTGGGGGTGGTGGGAGGGGGTGGTGGTGGGTGGGTTTGGGGTGGTGGGTGGTGGGGTGGGAGTGGGGGGTGGTGGTGGAGGTGGTGGGGGTGGTGGGAGGGGGTGGTGGTGGGTGGGTTTGGGGTGGTGGGTGGTGGGAGTGGGGGGTGGTGGGGGTGGGGGTGGGGGGTGGGGTGGGTGCATGGGGGTGGGTGGGGGGTGGTTTAGTGGTGGGGTGGGAGTGGGGGGTGGTGGGTGTGGGGTGGTGGGGGTGGGGGTGGGGTGGTGGTGGTGGGGGGAGGTGGGTGCATGGGGGTGGGTGGGGGGGGTGGTTTAGTGGTGGGTGGTGGGGTGGGAGTGGGGGGTGGTGGGTGGTGGGGTGCAGGGATTAAAACTTATAACCCCGGGCAACGCCGGGTAATCCAGCTAGTATCACAATAACGACAGTGAGTACAAACTCATAAAACTTCTGGCAATGACGTCAAAGTCAAAAGGTCAATCCAAAAGGGTCGCACTGACCCGCTGAGGCTGGATTGCCTCTTTCTGGATAATATCTGGCAGTAGTAACAGTGCAGATATGAAATGTACTAAATAAGTGTATAGTAAAAAAATCTGTAATGGATTAAAACATTAAACACTAAACATAGTGTAAGTTTTTAAACACAGCAAACAGATTAAGTTTTTCTTAAATAATGGTAGTTTAATACACAGAGCTTTAATACTAACATCAGCTTTCATGAAAAGTGTCAGAGTTCTCTGACAAATAAGCCATCAAACTATTTTAACGAGGTTTTTTGATTGCTGGCCCTATACCTACTTTCTGGAACTCCCTCTCCCTCAGTGGTGTCAATTCAGTCATTTGTGTTATTTCATTCTCAAGTTAAAACCTACCATACCTCTTTCAAATTGATTATCCACCATAGGCTGCCTCTGTCTTAGTGGACTAATCTTCTGGATATTGACCTGGTTTGATGTGCCATCAATTGATGCCTTGTGCATGAAACACCGGCGCAATAGGAATTTACTGATTACAATTATAATCAATGCATAATATGAATGTGGGACAAACAGGTCCCCGCAAGCTGTAAAGTGAAGCATATGTCAACTTGGCTCAATTGAAACAAGAACACATATTGGCTTCAATGTACCCAAAGTCAAAATCCTGCAACCGCAACTTCAGTTTTGGAGAGTGTGGCGCCCTCAAGGGAGGTTCCAACGAACCAACAACAAAATCCAGTAATTAAACTGAGAAACTCTTACAACTAATTCACTGACTTTCACTTAGAGATTGTTATTGTCCCGGTAATTAGTAACTTGCTTGGGCTCGACCTCCTCACTCTCCCTCCTGTCCAGGTTTGCAACTGCCTGAAAAACCAGTGATACTGAACCGGGTCAGGAGCTCCTCTTATTTAGAGTGGCGCTATATAAACTCTCGATTACAATTACAATTGCGACGGTGTCTAATTACAATTACAATTGTGCCCGTGTCTAATGCATAAACCGTTATCTTTTTGAGTCCAATGACGAGTGCATGGCACACCAAAACCAAGCCATAATCAGGTAAATATCCAGAAGATCAGTCCGCAAGTCGAGAACGAAATGAGGCGACTGAGAAGAGTGCACAGACACAGGTAGAGTTCCAAAAAGTAGGTGCAGCAACCGAAAAGCTCATTTACCAAGAACAGTTATTGATTTAGGTTTGAACAAACAAAGATAATTCATTCATTCATTCATTCCGGATATTTCTATAGCGCCTCTCGAAGTCAACTACTACTCAGAGGCGCTCCCGACTACAGCATTTGATATTTGTGCCGGAATTTTCATGCCGAAGCGCCACGAGCAATTGTGAGTGACGGACTTGCCCAAGGTCCGTACGCAGCGGCTAGAGTGGGATTCGAACCTGCAACCCTCCGGTCACAAGGCGCCGAACTTACCACTGAGCCACCACGCCCCATAATCATATGAACTCGTTTAATAATGACAAGTCTGGGGAAAAGAACTGATTTAAGTATGGTGGCACGCTAGAGTTCACAGTTTTATAAACTATGAGCCCCAATTAAACAAATTCTTTGCTGAACAAGTTCTAAGCCAATGCAAAGACTGAAGCACAGCGGTAATATGTTCATATTTTGAAGTATTAGTTATGACTCTAGCCAAAGAGTTGTGCACTCTCTGCACAGCTTCAGGATGTTTTCCTTATTGATACCAGTAACAAGCGAGTTACAGTAATCTAGTCAACTGGAAACCAATGCATTTGCCATATAGATGTCCTGGCAGGCATGAACACATAACGCCTAATTCTGCATATGTCATGAATGAACATCTATGATGACTTAAAATACTGTTTACATGGCCAGTGAGAAACTTGGTTGAATAGAAAACTATGCCTTAGTTGCGAGCAACTGTCTGCACAACAGTTGAGTCACCAAGTTTCAATGACTTAAGCCAATCAGATTTTTTAAGTTGCTGCCAAGTAGCAGAAATTCAGTCTTTGATGGGTTTAGGAAGACTTTATTGGCCGCCATCCAAGACTGTACCTCATCAGAGACAGCAGACAACAACTGCACAGATGAGTCACATGACAGACTATCAAATGAAATGTAGGTTTAAGTATCCTCAGCATATTTGCATGTTTGAGAGATTACCCCGGTCGAGGGGATTTTGGAGGCCTGGATGTCCTCAAACCGCCTACGGTTAACCCGGCAAAGACCCGGTACATCCATTTGGTACGCGCTAAGAGCTTGCAAAAATTAACCTCGAGGCTCTGGCATATAGGTCTCTGCACTGGCCAGGCGTTGTCTCGAGGAATTTGCTCCCTACCTGCGGGAGCTTTGTCGCCCTACCTGCGGGAGCTTTGTCGCCCTACCTCAGGGTCGGTCCTGCGACGATCTGCTCTTTGCTCGGCTGACCAGGCAATCTCTTGGTCCCGCATGCGAACAGCCATTATGCAGCGCCGTTCTTTTTGGTCGCTGGCTCGGAAGCTGGAATGTCCTCCCTGTTGCACTCCGCCTGGTCTCTTTGACTCACCCTGCCTTGTTCTTTACAAACTTAAAGACTACTCTCTTTAACCTAAGTGTATCGCTATCAAATGAAATGTAGATTTGAGTATCATCAGCACAGAAATGATATTTCAGTGAATGATTATCCAGCAATGTTCCTAGTGGTGTGGTTTATAATGTAAACAAAAGAGGACCAAGCACAGAACCTTGTGGAACACCAGATGACAACAATGTACTAAGTGAATAATTACTATTTAAAGACACTAATTGAGTGCGTGGACTAAGATAAGTACTAAACCAATTTAGTGCAGGACCAGAGACCCCATTGCAGTGCTGAAGGCGATGAAGAAGAAGATAATGATCCACAGTATCAAAAGCAGCAGACAAGTCAAGAAGAACAAGTGATGTAACCTTTCCCTTGTCTATTGAGCTAATTGTCATTATGAACAGCAAGAAGTGCAGATTCTGTTGAGTGAAACTTATGATAAGCAGACCAAAAAGGGGATTACCTGCTTTCTGAAACTCTCTCCCTGTGTCATTGGGCTCTGTTCTGTCGCTTGTGTTATTTCGTTCTCAACTTAAAACTTACCTCTTTCAAATTGCTTATCCACCACAGTGGACTGATCTCCTGGATCTTGACCTAATTACGGCTTGGTTTTGGTATGCCATCGATTGATACCCTTCGCATTAGGCACCAGCGCAATAGAAGTTACTAATTACAATTATAATTAAGTACCACATAATTATAATAATAATAATAATAATAATAATAATAATAATAATAATAATAATAATAATAATAATAATAACACACTTAATCTCTAAGTCCCTGAGGGCATGAAGTACCTCAGGGCAAAAAAAATAATAATAATAACAATAACAATGAACATGGCGATGAAAATAATATTCAGCAGTAAGCCTTTACTAGACATTTTAACCCATCCAAAGGTTAGAAGACCATTGATGAAAAACGCATTTCACTAGCAACAAGAACAGCATGCAGGAACTTACTTACTAAGATCCTACGGGCCGTTATACAAGAACCACATAGCCCCTCAAAATGGCAAGATCTACTTCAATTGTCATCGAAAATTCTATCTAAGCCCAAGAGGGGAGGCGAAAAGCGGAATTTGGGCAAAATAATTCAACAGTGGGTTGAAGCCTGGCATAGTGGAATGGTCTTTTCTGATGTAGCTAAAGAAATCGCACCATCTGACACACGGACTGGCAGGAGTAACGACAAGACCTACCATGGGAGAAAATATCTTGCCCAGGCAGTGTCTAGCAGACTCAAAGACAGCGACATAAAAGAGGCCTTTCTTTTGCTATGCTCTGATGACGTTCCTGTAGAAGATTCACCTAGAGTGATGGAAGAACTGCAGAAGAACCACCCAAAGGCTTACGATGACTGCAGAACACTACCATGCCCTTAGGAAGACAGGTTTGATACCATACAGGTTTCTGAAAAGATGGTTTGTAATGCTATAGCTTCCTTTCCGGCGGCATCTAGCAGAGGACCAGATGGCTTCACACCACAACATCTAAAGAACCTACTGTCTAATACAGCAGACAAGGATTTTGTGCAGACTACTTCTGACCTAATCAATCTACTGCTGAGAGGCGGGCTACCGAAACACATTGCAGAGATTTTGTATGGCGGTAGACTAATAACACTTGGGAAAAAAGATGGTGGAATTAGACCATAGTGAGAGGCACTTTATAAATTCCCAGATACCATACCATACCATACAACTGCATTTTATATTTCCCTCGTTAAAAAGTTCAGAAGTGCATACACAACCCACTCACAGAATATCGATGGCACTGAACAATTGTGAGTGAAAGACTTGCTAAAGATCCTTAGGCTACACAGTGCAATGACCTCCTGAGAGGAAGCTCTAACCCGTACTGTCCATGTTATAAGCTAAACGCTCTAACCAATCAGCTACCATGCCCCATATCTTCCTGATTATGGCTTGATTTTCATACCCCATCAGATGACTTGTGCATTAGATACCAGTGCAACAGAAGTTACAAATATCAATTGCATGTTTAGCATATAGTTATTTATTTATTTATTATTACGAAATTTTTAATGTGCACAAAGTCACACAGGAATGCGAATCTGAGGCATGGTTAGTCAATCACCAGAGGAAGAGCAATTAGATATTCACGTGTGAAAGCCAGTGAGAAGTAGTGAGTTTTGAGGCATTTCTTGACAGAGGAAGAAGAGGTCGAACAATAGATAAACATTTGTAGTCAGTTCCATGCCTTAGGGGCAGCAACAGGAACTGCACGAGAACCCATGGCAGTGCTACACCTAGGCTCAACCAAAAGACCCATAACCGAAGACCGCAGACTGCATGGCAAAATGTAAGGAGAAAGTAGTGGTTGAAAGTAGGAAGGAGTGCACATTGTGAAGGTTTTATAGGTCATAGTTCAAACAGGCCAGTTTAAATCTGATTCTGAATTCTACAACAAGCCAATGCAGCTGATGGACAGGCCCCTAGCCAGTCACCAGTCCACCAGTCCTTTGGACGGGTGACGATTATTTTAGACGAGCATAAATTGTGCATGATTCTCCTCCAGCACCATCCAGCTTCTTCTATAGAGCCACTGCGAGCATTCAGATGACAGTTCTGTATGGAGCACCAGGTGATATTAGGCTCTGTAAACAGCATAGGAGCATTGCAATCGGACTCGTACGGTCGCGACTTCATACGCTCACTTCGAATACTTTTGGATGGGCCACTCTTTATCTCTGGCTAAGGGCCTGCTGCTGGAGCAGTTAATGAGTTTGAACGAGAAGATACATGCAGCACCACACGAGCCAGAGAATTTTGGATGCGTTGAAGCGTGTTGACTTGAAGGTCTGACATGACTGCAAACACAGAGTTGGCATAATCGAGGCAAGTGCAGAAAAGAGAACATGCTATGGTCTGTGACATGTTGTTGGTATGATTAGACCTTATGTGATGAATTGCCCTGATATGGCAGAAACAATATTTGCAAAGATTTATTAAGTGGGATTGGAATGTGAGATCACTGTCCAAAGTGACCCCAGAGTTTTGACAGTCTTCGATATCGAAACAACAGTGCCAGCAAGGTCAACACTAGAATGAGAAAGGAAAGAGTGCAGTCGTCAATGTGAGAAAATTAATTATAAATTTGTGTGGTGTCTTCCATTGCATTGGTGCAGCATAAACAGTGAGAAAACATTCACCACTCTAAAGCATCATAGTAGCTCAGTATTGTTTGCTTAATGCAAAACACCATGCTTACCTTCAAATACTGGTCTAAGGTGTCAGGTGCAGGCAGCAGGGACAAAGTTTCAGCATTGCTCCTTGAATCGCTGATCCAGTGAAAGCAATCGTCGATTGCTTTTTGTTGAACATCGTTTCCTGTTTGGAAAGAAATGTGTAGGGGGTTTGAGTGATTCTGTTGACCAGTTATCATTACCTTGTCCAACAATTCTCTCTTGCAATAATAATAACAACAACAATTAGCAACCTCTAAAAGATTAAGAAGAGAGGCAGCCAATTAGACAATCTAATTTTGCATAAGCAATACATTTGAAAACTTTAGGTAACTACTTTGAAATTGATAATGAAATGAAAGAAGTGATTGAGCAGGGACAGAGTTTCCAAATTTAGGTCCAACAGACTAATACAATACAATACAGATACATTTGATATATCGCCCTTCTTCTTAAGTTCAGAAGTGCACTTCTGTGTGTGCACACGACCATATGACTGCCCCAGTGTAGGCTCGAACCCGTCCTCCCCGCGTTACAGGCTACCATGCCACACAAGAAAAGTTCTAGTCCCAGTTAGGAACAAAGAAAAACAATCTGGTTACCTACCAGAATAATGGCCAGCCAGGGAAATAAGCACTGATTTTGGGTAATTCGGCTAACATGCAATGTTTTGTAAACACGTTCCAATGTGAAACAAATCCTTTGCTGAAGCCTGTGCAAAGATTGGAATTTACGCATTTATTATCTTAGTTTCACATACCTGACTCAAGCGTGATGGCAGACATAGTTTTACGGAATTTGAGTCTCTGTAAAAACCGTGGATAAGTTTCTGACGATCCAATGTGTTGCTGAAAATGCCTCGTAACAACGCAAGCACATGTCACATCTTCTGCGCATGGATGCAGAGTTTAACGACATTTTTATGACAACAAAAGCCGTTGACGAAGGCAGAAATTATTTTCGCATACTGCGCATTTTTATTTTTCTCTGATTTCAATTATTTCTTCATCATTTGCGATGCATCAGTTTTAAAAGAAAATGAACAGATCTAATCCGCCATCATCCATCTTGGCTGACTAAGATGTGGGTCACAACTTCAAGCCAGTGGGTCACAACTTCAAGCCAGTGATGAGGTAAATAAGTAAGGAAGCGAGCAAAAAGATTAATTCAGGAATATAACCGTCGCCTTCGACTTCTTAACTAAGTGGATTGTCATAAATCCACTCAAATACCTAAATAACGTATCTAAATGCCCGGTTTGTTTATGATGAAGCAGCTTCATCCGCACTGGCCACGAATTACAAGTACACTCAAAGATAACTTTGTTGTTACTTCTGTTTGAATGGATTGACTGGATTTCACTCCATGGAACGCTGTTTGGTTGAACTCCAAAGACGTGTACTTGTAATTCGTGGCCAGTGCGGATGAAGCTGCTTCATCATAAACAAACCGGGCATTTAGATAGGTTATTTAGGTATTTGAGTGGATTTATTCAGTGCGAAAATCTGTATGGACAAAGCTTCGTCAATCGACTAATCCAAATGTATTACATGTAGAATGTGTTGGTATGGTTCAGTTTTAACTTTTTAAGTCGGATTTGAAATACATGGGAATAGCAAGTATAGGCCTACGCGTCAAAACAGCAACGTTGGACGGAACCTCACTCATCATCTTAAGAGTTGTCAGAGAATGCACACAGATAATTAGTGCAGGATGGATAGTCTGGGATAGATAGTAAATTTCAGCGGTTACAGAAGTTTTAACATATATGCACAGCATGATAACTTAAATATATACACGTTTTTGATTGAAGGCCTTAATGGTTTGCGGTACGTCAAACTACTTTTTGTAATAAACGAATACTTACTGGCGAACATGTTTAATTAGGCTAGTAAACTGCATCGAACAATGCAGTAGGGCCTACACAACGACCTCTTATATATAACGGCCTACACCGCCGTCACTATCAAAGCGTAGGCCTATAGGCCTAACATTCACATTTACATGTTAACGTAAATTAATATCGTAAATACCCCCCCCCGCCCCCAGAAATAAAGTAACATATTAATTTGTTATGTTAAAAATGTTAAAATGCTAAAAAGCCATTTAATGCTTACGGTTTTGTTACACAAAATAATATATTTCCTTGCTCCGGATTTGAACCTCTGACCGTGAGCTCACACACCGCACAGTTAATCCAATACACCACTGAGGACTCACATGCACAGCATGATAAAGAACTTATATAATCCATAACTTGTCTCAACGTGCTCCATATCTTATCCTGATACTAAGATGTTTGTGTTCATTACTGTTTTTATTGTGTGTAGGCTTAATTTTTTCTATCTGATTGCGTGTCGATTTAGGCGTTCTGCATTTGTAGAGAATTTGTGGTCAAATGTTACATGACCAGCAACCGTATAAATGTCTGGCTACTGAGAAAGTTGAGCTTGTAATAATAATTTCCTAAGTTTATTTTAACTTGTAGCCAAAATTGAATAATAGACAAAATGTTTAATTATTTTTTAGAATCATTTTATAACTAGATGGTCGATATGTAAATAGGCCTATAAGATGTAGCGGTGGTGTAGTGGTGCAAGCCTTTGCCTTGTAATCCGAGGGCCGCAGGTTCGAATCCACCTCAAACCACTTTGGATTTTAAGTTTGCAAAATATTTAATTAGCCTACATTCTGCAATATTATTTTTAAAAATTATTATTAACAGTTATATCTTATCCTGATACTAAGATGTTTGTGTTCATTACTGTTTTTATTGTGTGTAGGCTTAATGTTTTTCTATCTGATTGCGTGTCGATTTAGGCGTTCTGCATTTGTAGAGAATTTGTGGTCAAATGTTACATGACCAGCAACCGTATAAATGTCTGGCTACTGAGCTTGTAATAATAATTTCCTAAGTTTATTTTAACTTGTAGCCAAAATTGAATAATAGACAAAATGTTTAATTATTTTTTAGAATCATTTTATAACTAGATGGTCGATATGTAAATATAAGATGTAGCGGTGGTGTAGTGGTGTAGGCCGTTGCCTTGTAATCCGAGGGTCGCAGGTTCGGATCCACCTCAAGCCACTTTGGATTTTAAGTTTGCAAAATATTTAATTACATTCTGCAATATTATTTTTTAAATTAATATTAACAGTTAATATTAACGCTGAAGAAGTATGTTTAAGGACAAAGTATAATAATAACCTGTTAATATCAACGATTTCAGCATTGTTAAAAATATTTTTAAAAATATCCATCGTCGGGAATCGAACTGGGTTTTTTCCACGAAAGTAGACCTTCGAAACGCGCTAACCACTTGAGCTAAACATGACAACCCAACGGAACGGTTATTAACAGTCTAATAATCAGCTCTTTACTTGTGTCAAAGCAGCATCTACCTTTTATATTTTACATATCTAAATATTTATCTTTCTGCCTGACAGTGATCCCATACCTGTCTTATTATCTGTGTCGCTGCATATCTTGGAAGATGGACTCGGACCTCCTGTTGATTAATCTTTGGAAACCCCTCGGATTTGACGAGGCGCTCGAGAATAAGTTGTTGCCCTGCGCTTGGCTTTCGAACGGCGCTTTAGACGTTTGGACATTACGATTACGGTGTCTGCGTAGCTGACATGGTGCAAGACGACACCGCTAAGCTATAGTTCTGCCATAGTTTTGCAATTTCAACCGGAGATTTTTGCCTTATATAGCCTAATTTTACGGTCAAGTACCGTGAGTACAAGAACCATGAAAGATTTTTGGTGGATTACAGTAGGAAACCGTAATTGAATGCGAATCATCATTTTACGGTTACTAACATTCAAATAATACTGTCAAATACATTAAAAAAACTGCAACTTCTTACAGTGTAGAAAGAGACCAGCTCTTCAGTGGTGACACGTGAAGTTACCTGATTGCGTGTCAAATCGGCAAGATGGCAACAGTTAAATTACACGTCGTGGAGCAACAAAAAACTGCCAAGGCCCTTGTTAAACGTCTTGACAAAGTAACGAACATAATGGGCGGCCATCTTGAAACTGTCTTTCCAAGGAACGCCTGCACAATGGACTCGCCTGTGTACTGTTCGATTGTTTTGTATCAGTTGCTGTAGCATCTGCTCCAGAATAAAACTAATCACTGACGCCTGTGTGCGATAAAAGTATCTCATATGTTCGCAAAAAGCTAAGATTATATGCTACGAACCTAAATCTTTCCTGTTTACTGGCACCTTGCCCTGGAACTCGTTGTTTGTATACCTTGGAAACATACTCAAGTAGGCCTATAGTCTCGACACCTGCTGTAGTGGTAGAATTAGAGGTGAGTATACACGCTACTGGTTAGTTTTCCGAAATAAATTAGAGGCGAGTACACGCTACTGGTTAGTTTTCAGAACAAATTGGAGGTGAGTACACGCTACTGCATGGTTAGTTTTCCGAAACAAATTAGAGGTGAGTACACGCTACTGCATGGATAGTTTTCCGAAATAAATTACAGGTGAGTACACTGTATACACGCTATAGTGGTTAGTTTTCCGAACAAATTGGAGGTGAGTACAGATATTTTGTGAGGTGAATATACGGTCTCTAGAGGTGAGTAAACGCTGTATACCCGCGTATACCCTCGACTATAGGGTCTACAACCCTGCTCGACACCGCTGTAAGGAGCAGTTGCTTTCAAAAAACCAGGTCGAACAAAACGAAAGCGCCTTCATCATCCTATATAACCAGGGCTGTAGTCGAGCGTATACGCGGGTATACAGCGTATACTCACCTCTAGGGAAATTTGAGAGCGTATACTCAGCGCTCTAGACGAGGGTATACGCGGGTATACAGCGTATACATACCTCTGTAGAGACTTGAGTAATGAAATTTGGAGGAAAAAGAGAGGTTTTGACAGGTTTTTTGAGGTTTTTAGGGCGAATGACTAAAAAAAAAAAAAAAGTCATCAACTTTTTCAGAGACGAAATCGTAAAAAGTCAGAAAATTTGGAGGGAATTTGTGAAAAGTCTGAAATTTTTCCTAAAAAAAGGTCTTCTAATTTTTTTTACGCCGCTGGTCACCGGTAGCGTATACTCACCTCAAATTTTACCACTACAGCCCTGTATATAACTGTTTTGAACGCGTCCGGCAGTTGCGACGTTTTTCAGTTCGTTTCATCAAATGTTTCTGTTATCGCCCATTACATTGCGACATCTATAGAGTGGATGATATTTCAACGGTCCGTGTCTCTGTCTGCATCCTTCCCTGTCTGTTTCTCTGACTGTCTCTCACTTCTATCTTGTGTTGTCTTCTATATGTATGCCTCGCCGACAGAAAGAAAGAAATACACATAATTATATAAACATCAGTAGACAGATACACAGAGGCGCGTTTATAGAAAACGGGCCCTAGTCGAAACATTTTTGGGCCCTTCTGAACTTGTAGACTGAGAGTCTGAGACTCTGATGGGTTACTTAAAACGGGGCCCTATAGGCGCAAACATTTTGGGGCCCTTCTGAACTTGTAGACTGAGAGTCTGAGACTCTGATGGGTTACTGAAAACGGGGCCCTATAGGCGCAAACATTTTGGGGCCCTTCTGAACTTGTAGACTGAGAGTATGAGACTCTGGTGCTGTTTAGCCTATCATGTGCAAAACTCAGGACAAAGGATGTTGAACTGTAAGAAAATAGAAAATGGGTTATATATTGAATAATTCAAACATATTATTTTTATAATTGAAAAAAATATTTTCATTCGTTTGGGGGCGCGCCTAGTGCGCCTATGCGTAAACGCGCCTCTGCATATACAGGTGGAAGGATGGATGGATGGATGGATGGACGGACGGACGGACGGACGGACGGACGGACGGACGGACGGACGGACGGACGGACGGACGGACGGACGGACGGCCGGACGGACGGACGGACGGACGGACGGACGGACGGACGGACGGACGGACGGATGGGAGGTTTACCTTTTAGAGGTGTTCTGTAGATCCATATATTTCGCTCTGAAAGCCGACCTCTTCCATCTATTTTTGGTCAATGTTCAGTCTTGTTGTCAAGACCTTAAACCTCAAGACCAAGACCAAGACCTTTTACCTCAAGACCAAGACCAAGACTTTGAACCTCAAGACCAAGACCAAGACTTTGAACCTCAAGACCAAGAAGAAGACTTTGAACCTTACGACCAAGACCAAGACCGTGAACCTCAAGACCAAGACCAAGACTTTGAACCTCACGACCAAGACCAAGACTTTGAACCTCAAGACCAAGACCAAGACTTTGAACCTCACGACCAAGACCAAGACTTTGAACCTCACGACCAAGATGAGACAAAGACCAAAAAAATCACATTCATAATTTCATATCTATATTATCCAGACTTCAATTCCTTACTAGAAAAATTGTCAAGTCAGACTACTCGCTATTTTAATGAAAATATGAGTTTTATTTTAATAAAGCAAAACAACTCTAAACGCAGACTGCAGAAAATTCAGAATTCGTATTTACAAAAGTCTTCATGCGAAATGTTATTCCAAATGCCTTTTGCATTTTGATACAAACCAATTCGCTCAGAATTTTCTGAGCAAGACCTGACCTGTGAGGCCTCTTAAAAATTCTGCCATGTAAAAAATTACGTTCTACGGGTGCTGAAATCGCTGGCACACACAGGCTGACACAGCAGCTTTTCAAGCACCGGATGTAAATGTAGAAATCGTGAGTCTGTTTTGAAATCATTCCATAGAAAATAACAGGAAGGCAAAATAATTGTCCAAAAGAACAGTAAAGCCTCATTCACACCGTCTAAATACTAGAGCAATTGTATTAGTAATTATTGGATAAATTTTTAAATTGTTGCGTTTTGTTAAATGACTGTTCATATTAACAAAAGTCTTGGTCTTGCAAGACCAAGACAAACAAAGACTTTGAACTTCAAGACCAAGACCAAAACTTTTGGTCTCAAGACCAAGACCAAGACTTTTAAAAACGAACTCGAGTGCACTCGAGACCGAGACCAAGGTCTCGAGGACAACAAGACTGTCAATATTATTGAACATCTTAACATTGTAAGGGGATATTTGGCCTACTATCAAATTTCCGTTGTATTGTAGGTCTGATATATATATATATATATATATATATATATATATACTAGAAACCATAGGCCTAGAGAGGCCTAGTAGGCCTATTATGTAATTGTACTCCTCCATAATTATGGCATTAGTCTTAAGAGCTAAATTATAGAAATAATGTTTTCGTAGGCCTATTATAGGCCTATGCAAATCAGTCAACAAAGCTATGACGTAATCTAGGCCTATAAAACCGCATTATGTAATTATGCTTCATATATATATATATATATATATGTATATATATATATATTTAAGAGGCCTGCAATATATTGCTATATATAGCAGGCCTACAATATCAATATATAGGCCTATAAAAACGCATTATATAATTATGCGTATATCCATAAATTATTAACGTTACTTGCTTCATGGATTGGATTCTATATAGTAGGCTATATTCGAATTGATTGACGAATGACTGACTGACTGACTGACTGACTGACTGACTGACTGACTGACTGACTGACTGACTGACTGACTGACTGACTGACTGACTGACTGACTGACTGACTGACTGACTGATTGATTGAATGCTTGATTGGATTGATTGATTTTGGTTTCAAGTTTTCTTAAAATTCGTCAAAAATGAAGATTCCATTCACAGGCAGAGACAAACAGAAATCTGCCATTTACATGTACAATTGTACATACGTCTGTGGCCGATTATTGGTACACAAAAGTAACGTCTGCGCTTCAACCAAACGTTTCTTCAACTGACAAACTATCGATTCAACATAAACAAAATTCGACGACTGTAACAATTCTTCGTAATCGTAATCTCCAAGCTTATAAAGTGCCACTCGAAGGCCAATCGCTGGACACCAGCCTATTCACGAGCGCTGGACAATTGTAGGCATACGCGTAATTTGTGGGGGGTAAGAGGGGTATTGCCCCCCACTTTTTATACTGGAGGGTACCATACCCCCACTTTTGAACAATGCCAAACAATATTTTATAATTTTGCCTTCCCAGAGATCGCAGTCTCAGCCTTGCTTTCGTGTATGTAGGAAATTGGTACCCCCCACTTTTTAGACCAAAGTTACGCCGTTGATTGTAGGTGAGCAACTTGTCCAAAGTCGCTATATGCAGTGGCTTGAGGTAGATTCGAACCTGGTATACCTTCCGGTTACATGGCACCGAACATACCGCTACACCACCACGTCCTAAAAACAGGTGTGAATGAGTAAGTATTGGTATAAACTCCGCCACTGTCAGGGCCGGCGCCAGAGTATTTGGTGCCCTAGGCGAACCTGTCGCACTGCGAGGTCTGCGCCCTCGGTTAGTGCGAAAATTAATTAATATTAAATTAACTAAGTTAATATAGCCTTCACACAGGAATGCAGCCGAAAGGCTAGGTTTTGCATACCAAGAGCTTTCAGGAGAGGAATCAGCCGTTTCAAGATTTGCTACCAATACTGCTCTTATTTTAATGAGATGTAAATGACATCATGGTCGGCATCAATTGTTTCCCCATGTCGCAGTAGCAGCTCAAGTTCCTTCAATGACTGAAAATCTCCTAGATGTTCGGTACTTTTCTCATGACCTGATAGAATTGTGGACATGTTTTTCCAAACATTTCAGCCTTTATTGGAAAGAGAAAAGTACCGAACATCTAGCAGATTTTCACCTATGATGCTACTGGCAAACAGCTTGCAGCAGAAGCAATAAATGGAGTAATTTCTTATTTTCGTACTATAGAGTAGTTGCCCGTCATATGACGGGTTGAAAAAGATAATGAATGTATTGATAGGAAGAGAAAAGAATTTGTTATTGGGATGCTTGATTATAAGTGACATTGCTAGTGAAATTTCAAGCATCATTTAGCAAATGACCTTGACGGTCGGTTTTCATAATGAGTACTTTGATGTTTTCTCTGTTTCGTGAACGCGACAATGCAACATACAGGTGGCCATGTGAAAATACGGGTTCGGTGAAAAAAGTCCCACCTTGTCGAAGGTTTGTCCTTGCGACTATACTCGCTTTATAATTCGGCCTCTCAGGCATGGTTAGCAGCGCCCGTGTGCAGCATCAGTAGGGAGCATCAGTAGGGAGGTCTGCGAACGGTCTCTCAGGCATGATTAGCAGCGCCCATATACAGCATTAGTAGGCAGCATAAGTAGGCAGCATCAGTAGGCAGCATCATTAGGGAGGTCTGCTAACGGCCTCTCAGGCATGGTTAGCATCGCCCGTGCGCCTGTATCGGGCTTCACTCAATGCAGGCCTTATAGGCAGTGTGAGTAGGAGGGTCTCAGGCATGGTTAGTTGCACATTCCATATATTGCAGAGCGTTTATCGTAGGACACACAGATCTGGAAAACTATATGAGACTAGAGTACTTTCTCGTCATAATGACGGGGAGAGAGGGATGGAGGGAAGGAGTGAGAGAGAGAGGGAGGTAGGGGGAGGTGCTTGGAGTGGCGCTTTAGAAGTTCGGAGATTACGATTACGATTACGATTAGGGAGGTAGAGACAGACTTCTAACCGCTGTTTGTCTGCGTGTGAATAGAGTTCTTGCATTGGACGTGTATTGGACGTGACCAATACATGCTCCCCTCAACCTGCGGGTCAATGAAAGGGAGGGAGAAGTAGAGGTGGAGCGGGAGTGAATTTCGAACATCTAAGTCCGGTCGCCGCCGCCCCTTAGAAGCACAGCCCGCTTCGCTGTTATGCGGAGAGTACGGGTTCGAGCCTCGCCCGGCTACGGCCATTGAACCAGCATGGGCGACTCCAGTCACCGCCGCCCATTGGTGGCTGCAGTCGATCACCCCATCATCATCGCCTGCAGTCGGCCTACCGTCTCTAAAGCAGCATAAGTCAGAGCGTTACTTGACGACAGATGTATACACACGGAGCTGGAGAACTATATAAGACATAATTCATTATTATTTATAAATGGCGGCAATGTTGGAGAAATTTCTTTATGTAGCTTTTCTAGTTCGCCTAGAGGTGAAACCGGCCCTGGCCACTGTCCTTAATCTGGTAAAAGGATGGCGACGCTAATCACCTTTGTTTTGACAAAGCATTGTTAAACTAACCAGTGGGCTAACTAAGCCTAAAACAATATGTTGCCTACATTGTGAGTCGTAGGCCTACAGCCACTTCTGTGAACACAGTCTATTTATAGCAGGTATAAAATCATTTCTTATATCTAGGCCTGCGATTTCTAGTATAGGCGTTACATAGAATAGAATAGAATAGAATAGAATAGAATAGAATAGGCCTATTCTTTATTCAGGCGTGTGGAATACAGTGGAACATGTTCAAAAATGCTTCACGTTAACCTATTGACTTTTAGGCACTAGTAGGCCCATTATGTAATTATAGGCTACTCCTCCATGTGACATTCGTCTTAAGAGCTAACAAATTATAAAGAAATAATGTATAGGCTACGTATGCATACTATAGGCCTATGCAAATTAGTCAACAAAGCTTGAAGCCCTGACGTAATATTGATATACAAAACAAGCCAACGAAGTCTTATCAAGAAATGGCCATGAAATGTTTCTATCACGCACGCTGTTACGCCAGATATGATTGGATGCCGCGCGGCAGCCAATCAGAAAAGCTCGCGCACGTGCTGCTGCATGGTTTTTGGGCCATATACGACCTCGGCATTTCCAAGGCAGTCAAGGCGCGCAAGGTACTCGTGCAAATCGCATCAAATAGAGTACGATTTAGGTCTTTGTTGTGTTTAATAATAATAATAATAATAATAATAATAATAATAATAATAATAATAATAATAATAATAATAATAATAATAATATTTATTCTTTAATTAAGCGCCTGCAAGCGCACTGCGCTGTACATGTACATGTTATGCGATAAATCTTAACTACTAACAGAACAGATAGCCTGCAATACAGCTATTTGTGAGTGTTGTAATTCGTGACCTGAATATTGTTATAATTATTGTTAGATCCAGTTCTATAATTTCATAACAGTAATTGTACTGACGATGGTCATTCCAGGCGCGTGCAGCGCTCTACTTCCTCTCGCAATCTGGGGGTTGTCATAGTGTTTATAGTACGGCCGTTTCTTTAGAAGAACCCATCCGACTTACTACACATAGTGCAATTAATTTCTTACGTTTGTCGAAAGCATCAAAAGTAAACAACCCGAAGTGGGTCTGTGAACACATTATTTAAGTCCATCGCGATTGAGAATCTCAGGACACAGAAAAATTACAAAGATTGGCTGGTGTTATAACGAATTTTTAGACGTAATGTTACAGAGACTTGCACAATGTCTTCGGAAAGCGGTTTAGTACATTTAGTTGCTGGAGCGTAAGTAATTTTGTTCTCTTTACACGATTGGTGGTTTCACAATTATAAAACGAGGGCAATTTCGAAAGCAATTAGTGATTACCTAATAGGTCCTGTTGATCTTCTAGAATTCTCGTCTAAGCGACTGGTTCCTAAATGGGAACTTTATATGTGTTTGTTCCCTAAAGAACTGCAGCAAATCTGATGTAATATCTGCTGAGAATGATACACTTAGTCCTGTATGAAAAAACGATAATAACTTCTCCCTGCCTGTTGTTTGGCCAAGGGATGCCACAGAGATTTGAGGACATGTTCCCACATTTTTGTCTTTATAGCTAATAAGTTATGCTTCACAGCTAATAAGCTATGTGAATAAGTTTGAACAGGGCGCTTGCAAGCATATTCAACATAGTGCAGTTCCTGTTAATTACTGTTAAACGACACTGTGTCATAACAAAGATGATTAGCGTTGCTCTCCTCCTTTCTCCAGGCTTGAGACTGGCACTGCCACAGGTAGGGTTGTAGCAGAGTTTGCACAACTTTCCTGCAGATACGGTTAGGTCCTATATAGAGTTGGATTAAAAGAATTTATATATACATGAGTGGAAACTCGTGCAAAACAATTGTATATCTGGTGTGATGTAAGGGCACTCCATGATATGCTCTTGAGTGCAGAAATTAGTTAAATAAACATGGGATTATAAGAAATAACTGATTAATAATAAATGAATGATTATATAATTATATAATAATAAATTAATGATTAACTTAAACTAGTAGTAAAAATTATTTTAAAAGCATTATTATACGACAATTTAAGTAGATCTGAATCTGACATATATTTATTTAAAGCATAAATTATATTATAATAATTAATTTAATTTAATTATGTATTCTCCCACCAAGTCACGTGTGGAATGGCAGTTTGTGAAGTATTGCATCATGTATGCTGTCTGCTGAAAAGAAAATGTGTATTTTTTATAGAATTGGAGGAACAGCAGGAGCTGTATTGACATGTCCACTCGAAGTGGTGAAGACCCGGTTTCAGTCATCGATTACATCACACCCCAGTCACTTTTCCTATGCTTCGCCCTCGCCCGTGATCACTGCCGAATTTCTTGCCTGCAAGACGTGCAATGGCTGCATTGGTGGCTGTTCTTCAGCTATGTCTTTAAGTCCAAGAACTGCTTCTGTGGGAATTTACCAGTGCATGAGGTGAGTCTGTAATCAGTATCTCTGAGTGTGGCCATTTAAATTGCTGTAGTCGAAATGATTATTATTATTATGATTATTCAGGGAAAGTTAAGTGATAATTTTAAGACAAAGATGCCTTAAGGGAAAATGAGTACAACATTTTGGTTCAGCACCAAGGTGAAAAGTTCTAGATGAGGGGCCCAAACAAGGAAATCAGTATAAGAAATTGGCCTATTTGGAGTCTCTGAGTCATTCACTCGTGTGCTCTATATGCCATTTAGAACCAGAATGTTCTGAGCTTCTTGTTGTCTCAAGAGCTTGTAAAATTTAAGAAACACTAGGCTCAGTGAATGAAACGTTGTTTACATACATTGGAGTCTAATGACTGGATTGAATAATATGCTTTTCAAAGTAGGCTGAAAACCTTGAACTCGAATGATGTGTGGATAATTTGTATGCATAATAGTAACCGGCATTCTACGGGTGTTCAATAGTTAGCGTGCTGGACTGTCAACTGAAGGGTCAAAGGTTCAAATCCTTGCCAGGGCAGAAATTTGGTTCTAGATTTCTGCTTCATCTGCATTCTGCACCCCTAGCCAACTCGGCTATGATGTGTACCAGTGCCGTCTTAACGCATGGGCACACTAGGCAGTCGCTAGGGGCTCCAGGATTTTATGGCCCCATAAATTAAAAAGACCCACTAAAAATTAATGTGTGCGTGACCTCTACGCACGGCAGTGCATTGCTTTGCCTAGGGCCTACAATGCTGTTAAGACGGCACTGATGAGTACACTGACCATGGATCAGTGGGAAGATGAAATGGCAAGGGAGAGGACTGGCCACCCGCCCTCATACGCCAAGGCTTAGAAAAAGAAGTCGCTAACACTTTGTGCACATGGCTGCCTCAAGGCTGGCTTAACCCTTTAACATCGGTCAACTTTGTACAGCATATTCTGATATTGCATTTAATACTTACATACACTCTCACTACTACATATTAGTATAATGGATGCTAAGCACTTATTTATTTTTCAGGAATATCGTGCAAGCGGAAGGTTCGACTGCGCTTTTTAAAGGCCTTCTTCCAAATCTCATTGGGGTCGCTCCTTCAAGGTAAGCAAGTCTATCAAATCAGCTATCAGCTCAGTCTTCAACCTACCTAAAGCCACTGCTCAGGATCAATGCATAGTGACTGCCACTGGGGAGGCATGAACCTGCGTCCTTTTGTGACAAGGTGAGTTCTCTACCAGTGAGCTAACACGTCACACTTTAACCAGCAAGCAGGCTATCATATTTTTGCAGTAAATGCTTCCTAAATTCTCATCTGCTTTGAGCGAGTGTTGTAAATACATAAAGGAAAGAAATTAGTAGGCAGTAAACAGAATACAGTGGAATGATCACTGATAACCATAGCCATAAATTTTCTTAGTCCTGTCAAACAACAACAAACGAGACATTTTAAGTGTGTTACTACAAGTGTGTAAATTGAGGTTATTTGGGAACAATAGGGAAAGAAAACCCTAAAAGGACCAAGATCCTGCTTAGCAGGGTCACCCTTTCATTTATTGACGACATGTGCTGAAATGCAGTTTCAGTATTTACTGCAGTGACTGATTATTATTTCTGCATAATTTACTTTTGGTTATGTATGTAAATTTCTTGATATATGTTCAGTGTGCCTTAGAATGTTTGTATTTAAATTCTGTTTACAGGGCGATATATTTCGGGACGTATTCTCAGGGCAAAATGATCTTAAACAATTCTGGTCTCCTACCAGCAGATTCAGTCATTGTCCACATGCTCGCAGCTGCCTTTGCAGGTCAATTTCATTCAAATCTTCTTTATTTGTGTCTTTATTTTGTGTCTTTGTGTCTGTTTATGTATGTTAGTGTTTGCCGGTCTGTGTTTGTGTCAGTCTTTAGTGTTTGCGCTCGTTAGTGTAGTGGTTAGTGTGCTGAACTATCAAGCGAGAGGTCAGAAGTTCAAATCCCCACCAGGGCAGACATTTGGTTCGAGATATCTGCCCCACCTGCGCCCACTAGCCAATTCAGCTATAATGAGTACAGTGAACGCACACTCGGTGGGAAGATGAGATGTCTAGGGAGAGTATTGGCCACCTGCCCTCATATGCCGAGGCTAAGAAAATGAAGGTGCTAACACTTCATACCCATGGCTGCCTCAGAGCTAGCTTAAGGGACAGCTCTTCTTCTTCTTCTTAGTGTTTACTCTCTGTCCTGCTGGTTGTCCATTGCATGCAGATAGTTTCAGCTTTGTGTAAACCACTTGCTTGGCTCCCATATTGTGCAGTCTGGTTTCTAAGACCTACTGGGTTTCAATATGGACTGCAGATTCATGAGAGAGCAAACTTCAAATAGAGTTTCATTAATTTTAATTGTAATTAGTAACCTCTATTATGCCGGTGTCTAATACACAAGGCATCAACCAATGGCACACCAAAACCAAGCCATAATCAGGTCTATATCGAGAAGATACAGAGTTCTCGGATTAGATAATGTTACGTTAGATGAAGAAACAAAACTACATATGTTGTGTTGCATATATACAACTATTTCTGATTGAAGTTTCCTGAATATAATCTAGTTGATAGTTTTAGTTTCAAGTAAATAACTTCTTGCTTTAATAAGATGTAATGGCTTGGACCTCCAATGGACATCGATCTCTGGACAATCCCTCTGATACGATGAAGTGCTCATGAATACGCTGGTGCTTTGTGCTTAGCTTCAGAGTAGCGCTTTAGAAATCTGGAGTTTACGATACAATACTATTACAATATAAGACGTTACGTTATATAAGAAGTTACTAATTACAATAACAATTAGTGAAACTTTATTTGAAGGTTGTTCTCTCATGAATCTGCAGTCCACAGTCCCAAACGTTACTAGCGAATGAAGATGTGAAGAAATTAGATTCTTTGTTTAGTCCCATTGTTTTGCTTCCTGTCTTAGCTATTGTCTTCTTTCGGTTCCAGGTTTTTCATCCTCAACGTGTACCAATCCAATCTGGTTCATCAAAACTCGACTTCAGCTAGACCAGAAGTGAGTTGTAATTGTAAATGGATAATGGATATGCATAATATTATAGCTCGTGCACTCCTGTTAGAGCCTAACATAATAGCTTGAGTTTATATTCATTAATAAATGGAATAATAGATTAATATGAGTCGCAACTTTAATTACTTAAATTATTATGTTTATAAGTTAATGATGGTTGTAACAGCGAATGAACATAATGAAGGAACAGTTAATTGTTCTCTTTAGGAATGGCTTAAGTGAGCTGCTTTTATGGTAACTTTAGCACAGTAAGAAGTCATTTGATTAAATGATTAATAAAATAATTAATTAATAAATACTAATTAATTAATGGGTCTATCAGTCGGGTAAGCAGTCGTTCAAGAAATTCATCAACCACTGATCTTGTATATTGTTTTAATAATAGAAGAACATTCCCTTAAGCGAACCCCAAGAAGAATCCATTGATATGATGTTAGCAATATCATTTGCTTGTCTTCAGCATGTGAGGGTGGGTGGCTAGTCCTGTCCCTTGCTATCAGATCTTCCCTTCAACAATCGGTGAAAGAATTCATTACTGCCAGGTTCAGTTGGGGTGCAGATGGAACAGATATCTCTGAATATCTTCTGACTATACTTTAGATATAAAATAAAATTTTCTATAAGCATAACATTTGAGAGATGTCAATCTTTGTATATTTCTTTGTGCAGGGCTAATGGCTCAATGACTACATTCCGGTGCGCTCATTCTATTTACCGACGCCACGGTTTACGTGGTTTCTACAAGGGAATTACAGCGTCTTACTATGGACTTTCGGAGACTGTGATTCATTTTGTGGTTTACGAAGAAATCAAAGCCCTTTTACGACGAGCAAAGGGGCGAGCGGATGATGACGAGAAAGACGTTCGTGATTTCTTTGAATACATGGGCGCTGGAGCAACTTCAAAAACCATAGCAACCTGCTTAGCATATCCTCATGGTAGCCAATCCTTGCTTTAATTTCATAGTCTAGTTGTAATTGGTGTGTGTGTTTGAATGCGTGTATGTATATACACAGACACGGTTTTGGCATTTAAATGTCCATAGATTACATAATTATAGTTACAGATTTTATATTCAGTTCCCTTCTGTCTCCATTAATTGGGTGGCACTCGTACTTGTAATCACAAATTTGTGTAGTAAAGCTTGAAGAGAAACTCCTGAGAGGTTCCCAGCCTGACAGTTCAAGGCCACAATCAGTCAGGATGGTTTTTAACTGCTTGTGGAAAAGAGGCAAGAAAGACTGATGAGTTCTCATGAGTAGGTGACTGGACACTCCATTCCAGAAAGATGGATTGGCCACAGCTAAGCTTTGATACTTGAATGTAGCAGGTGATACTGACAGGACAATTAGGTTCATTTGTTAGAATGCCTAAAAACCGCTGTGCACTTTGCTGTCTTAAGAGATTTTAAATAGGTCAGTGCTGTCCAACGTTTCTGACACCGCGGGCCACTGAAACAATTATTCTTGAAGCCAAGGGCCGCACCATAAACTCAAAAGCAATTACCAAAATTTATATTAACTGTGAGAACAGGACGTTTTAAACTTTAAACAATTTTAATGCGTCTTGGGAACTGAATTTTGTGTTCACATTGTCAAATGATAAGCCAACTTATGAGCGACTAGCTTAATTTTTTACACAAATTGCAAAAATTTAGTGGGCTCGGGCAGGCCATTTGAAATCAGCCCGGCCCGCGGGCCATTTGTTGGACAGCACGGAAATAGGTGCATCTTAACAAACAACGAGAATGTTATTGGGCTGAGTTAACAGGAATCACGGTTACAAAGGAATGATTAGCTCGTTTTCTGATAAGATTATGTGTTGCCGCTACTGTATCATGGCTGTGTGGTTTTGACCTTTCAGAAGTCGCACGAACTCGACTCCGAGAAGAAGGAAACAAATACACAAGGTTCTGGCAGACAATTGTCCTCGTGGGGCGAGAAGAGGGTCTGCGTGGACTTTACCGAGGTCTTTCCACTCAGCTCATCCGTCAGATCCCAAACACAGCCATTTTATTATCAACGTATGAGGCGGTAGTTCATTTAGCGCAGAAATACTCATAGGCTGTGCTCAGCCTACATCTGCTGTTTCCCTTTTATTAAATGCTGTACACGGGAACCCCTTCTGACTCTTTAACGACGAGCTGCATTGGTTTCCCAGTCGCTTTTTCCACTCTCATTGATAAAGTATTAAACATATATATCATTATGACAGGAATTCTGATACAACGTGGAAGAGGACTTGTATCTCAAATTCAGTGTGGATTTAGAAAATGACCTTGTAAGACAACCTCGACATAAGACTTCTTGATTTGGTGCATGACAGCAATATAATGAGGTTTTGGCTCTGTGTGACCTTATAAGGCTGCACAGTTAACTAGGAATGACTGATCTAATGTGTCTTCAAGTACTGCTTTACAACTGGATTGTGGTTGCGGCTCTTCAGCAACTGATTTCATAAAGAATATACCTTAATTTACTTACTTATTGCGAGGCTGAGTTAAATTTGAGAGTTATGGTCATGATTGTATGATGTTGGACTTTACTTTTAATGAAGTGTGTCCAGTGGTTGTATGTGGCTATACGTGTTAAAAATCACGTGTTAGAGACAGAAACAGTGCTTTTTTCTGCCGGAATGCTC
The DNA here is from genome assembly GCA_963556255.1 of Allolobophora icterica. NCBI lineage: Eukaryota > Metazoa > Annelida > Clitellata > Crassiclitellata > Lumbricidae > Allolobophora > Allolobophora icterica. The sequence continues at coordinate 19,489,522 of OY744617.1, forward strand.
CAGAACGGCGTTCCGACACCTTTTTTCAGCTAGTAAAACTGATTTAGTTATTTTAATAAAAGAATTATTTAGTTATTTTAATTTAATGTCACGTGAACAATTTTCTTGGGGAAGATCTCGATGAAACTCCTCCCGAACCCCGGTTTTCTCGGACTTCTCCCTCGATTTAGCCCTTCCATAATTGTTCAGTTCCGGAACCTTTTCTAGAAAAAAGCACTGGACATAAACATGATGCTCTATCAAGTCTCAGCCATTATAAACATGATAACTGAACGGGCAAATGCGTAACTTATAATGTGTAGAAAATGACTTTGAACATATCCTCAAGAGGTTGCTGATTTCGGATACTGGGCAGTCCATTATGTGCAATTGTTTAGCACCGCAGCCTGATGTATAGTGGTGCTATGTGTGTACAGAATAATTATGTACACAGTACTTCAGTCAGATTGGCAGTTGGTGCTATGCTATTGCAGCTTCACAGTCATAAGTTTTTATATGGTTTTGTGTGTGTATTTTCTGCTGCTTTTTGGTATTCGTTTTCTTGTGTGTTTATGTATGTGTGTACTATAAGTAAGTAAGTATATTGTTTATTAACCAATTGCTAATCACAATTTGGTCTACAAATATCTAATAAACACAGTTAAAAGGTGTATAACATCCTAACAATAAATGATTTGCGCATCAGGCTGTCGGCTGGGTGGTTTATGCGGTCGAGGGCACAGGGATGGAGGGAGTAGTAAGTAGGTCTGGTTGGAGGTAGTAGTTGGTGCAGGATGTGGCCAGGGTCCATCAGGAGAGAGAGAGAGAGAGAGAGAGAGAGAGAGAGAGAGAGAGAGAGAGAGAGAGAGAGAGAGGCAAGCAGGCAGACAGACAGACAAGTGTGAAGTATTTTGCCTTTAAACAGCTCGTAAAAGTTGTTTATTATCTTGATCTTTCACCCGTGTCATTTTCTTAAAATTATCCCCAGTATTCCTATTTATGTATTATAGTGTAATCCTTAGATCTGAAATCAGTTAATGTACCTTCAGTTAGTCTGTAGGGGTGATAGTGTAGTGGCTAGCATGCTGGACCATGGATTCAGAGGTCGGCATTCAAATGCCCGCCACATTAACAGAAATTTAGTTTGAGATTTCTGCTCCACCTGCACCCCTCTAGTCAACTCCGTTACAATGATTACACTGGACTTCTCTTCTTAGTCTGTAATAATTTAGTCTAATTCATGTGTGACATGTATTTTGCTTTACGATGAACAAAATGTATTTTGTTTTACGATGAACTTGGGTTGCACAATGCAGGCCAGGAAATAACTGAATGTTTCGTTTGAAGTATTCATAAAGGAATGTACTTGTCTTTAAGTTTGATATGTGTGCAATAAAAGATTTTATTAATAAGTGATTCAATCTTTGTGTGTTGTATACATGTCCAGTGTTTCCTTTAATCAGATACGATCAGTGGCGGCGATCTTGTTTGACAGGTGGGGGGGGACACTTTTGAAATGATCTGGTCAACAAAGAGTTTTGAACTGAACTGGTCAAAAAAGAGGTCACAAAATTTTTTCGCGTGTGAAATTTGTTGACCTTTTTGGATGTTTCTTCAAAATTGGAAGGGGGCAAATGTATGGTGTGTCCCCCACTCTTAAAGGTGGGGGTCTTGTCCCCTCGACCCCCCCCCGGGATCGCCGCCCCGGTACCTGTGACATCGGATGCTAAAGTGCATACTGTAGTTCTGACTTGTGTGATCCTGTATATGTCTCGATTTATACATTTCTGGAACCAATGTAGAACTTGTAAGTATGGAAAGAATATTATGTCACCGATTCTAAAAGAATTGTATAAATAATTTTATTTCCTTGAAAAGCTAGCTTCAGTGTGTCTGTTTGTTAGTGTCTATGTCTTTCTGTCTGTGTTTCTGTATTTGTGTTTGCCTGTCTTTTCTGTCGGTGTGCCTGTCTGTTGGTTGGAATGAGCAGTCTTGTTGTCAAGACCTTAAACCTCAAGACCAAAACCTTGAACCTCAAGACCAAGACTTTGAACCTCAAGACCAAGACCTTGAACCTCAAGACCAAGACCTTGAACCTCAAGACCAAGACCAAGACTTTGAAACTCAAGACCAAAACCGAGAAAAATACCCAAAAAACCACAAAATCATACTATTCCTTACTAAAAAATGTACAGTCGGACTACTCGCTATTTTAATTCAACAATGAATTTTTTATTTTATTCAAACAAAACAACTCCAAATGCAAACTGCAGAGAATTCCGAATTTGTATTTACAAAAGTCCTTCATGCGAAATGTTATTCCAAATGCCTCTTGCATTTTATAAAAAAAATTCGCTCAGAATTTTCTGATTAAGACGTGACCTGTGGGGGCTCATAAAAATTCTACCACGTGAAAAATACGTTCTACAGTGCTGAATTCATTGGCACACAGAGCAGCTTTTCAAGTACCGGATGTAAATGTACAAATTGTGAGTCTGTTTTGAAATCATTCCATGGTAAATAACCGGAAGTCAAAATAAATGTCCAAAACAACAGTAAAGCCTCACTCGCAACATGTAAATACTAAAGCAATTGTATTAGTAATTATTTGATAAATTTTTGAAATCCTTGCATTTGTTAAATGACTGTTCATATTGTCAAAAGTCTTGGTTTTGGTCTTGCAAAACCAAGACCAAGACCTTGAGCCTCAAGACCAAGACCAAGACCTTGAACCTGAAAACCAAGACCAAGACTTTTGGTCTCAAGACCAAGACTTTTAAAAACGAACTCGAGTGCACTCGAGACCAAGACTTTGGTCTCGAGGACAACAAGACTGGGAATGAGACAGAGGGAATTGGCCGATCGAGTACAGACAAGGCTTGCCTCTCCCTGTCTGTCTGTGTATCTGTCTGTGTATCTGTCTGTCTATAGATCTGTCTGGCTCACTGGCAAACTCCGCTGAGCGTAACCGTATCCATGATGCTACGCCAAGGGGTCATCCATAAAGGACGTCCGCAGTGAGGGGAGGGAGGGGGTCATCGAAATGCGGACAAGGGGGAGGGAGGGTTATAACCAGTGCGGACGTCCGCATCTAAACTTTTAAATTTGATAGTTTTTTAAACACCACCTTGTTTCAGCCTTACCCGAAAGATGAAAAGGTCAGTGAAGTGATTGCCTAAAACCTTATGCATGGTATAAATTTTACTGTGACTTTAAAGAGGCTTTTATTACTGCACATCCTGCAATATGAAACCTGAACTGTCACTTAAACGTGCACAGGAACTGTGAAATAATTGTAAAATAATAACGACGACATTAAAAATTGGCTTAGGCGTGCAGACGTCCGTAAATGGGGAGGGAGGGAGGGTAAGGTCAAATGCGGACAAGGGGGAGGGAGGGGTCCAAAGTGGGTAATGTTTTGCGGACGTCCTTTATGGACGTCCCCCAAGCAGTTCTTTCTGCCCTATCTTTCATTTTGTGTTGACTCCCGAGACTAATTGTCTCTACTCGATTGACCAATTCCCTCTGTCCTATTCCGACTATTCCGTGAACAAGCATAGCTCACAGTGTGTGATTGTGGTTTCTGGCGTTTGACTCGAGCTCTCTTGTGTGATAATATTTCCCTCCAAAAGTCTGTGTTGGTCTTCAAACTCCACTAGAAACTCATTTTGTACCGGCCTGAAATTTTCCTCTCTACGCTGTTTCCATGATTTCCTTATTGGATTCCAACCGGTACCATTCTCGATATTTGAATGCACATCGACTATGCAAAGTAGCGACTGTGGGCCGATGTCTTGAGCACTTTTACAGCGGCGCTATAGAAGTTAGGCCTACCAGATTACATGTAGTGGGAAACAAGGATCCACGGAAGAATTTGCGAATGAAGATGAAATAAGAGAGAAAAAAATCCATTTTCTCCTTCCAAAAGAAAATAGGAAATAAACAGAAAAGTAATGCTTAACTGTGACGCGGTGCTCGTGTGGATTGGATATAATACTTGGTACAGACCATTTTCTAGATCTACGCCTCCGAACTTAACAAAAAACCAGTCTTGTTGTCCTCGAGACCAAGGTCTTGGTCTCGAGTGCACTCGAGTTCGTTTTTAAAAGTCTTGGTCTTGGTCTTGGTCTTGAGACCAAAGGTCTTGGTCTTGGTCTTGGTCTTGAGGTTCAAGGTCTTGGTCTTGGTCTTGGTCTTGAGGTTCAAAGTCTTGGTCTTGGTTTTCCAAGACCAAGACCAAGACTTTTGTCAATTTGAACAGTCATTAATTTTAACAAACGGCAAGAATTTTAAAAATGTATCCAATAATTAGGCCTACTCATACAGTATATATTGCTTTAGTATTTACTCGGTGTGAATGAGGCTTCACTGTTTGACTTCCGGTTATTTGCCATGGAATGATTTCAAAACAGACTCACGATTAATTTGTACATTTACATCCGGTTCTTGAAAAGCTGCTTTGTGTGCTAGCGATTTCAGCACTGCAGAACGTATTTCTCACATGGCAGAATTTTTATGAGACCCACAGGTCACGTCTTGGTCAGAAAATTCTGAGCAAATTGGTTTTTTATAAAATTCAACAGGCATTTGGAATAACATTTCGCATGAAGGACTTTTGTAAATACGAATTCGGAATTCTCTGCAGTCTCCATTTAGAGTTGTTTTGCTTGAATAAAAGAAAAAAACTCGTGTTTTCATTAAAATAACGAGTATTTCGACTTGACAATTTTTGTAAGGAATAGAAGTCTGGATACGACTGTAATTTTTTGGGTCTTGGTCTCGGTCTTGGTCTTGAGGTTCAAGGTCTTGATCTTGGTCTTGGTCTCGAGGTTCAAGGTCTTGGTCTTGGTCTTGGTCTTGAGGTTCAAGGTCTTGGTCTTGGTCTTGGTCTTGAGGTTTAAGGTCTTGACAACAAGACTGCAAAAAACATCTCTCGCCAGAAAAATGGAAATGGTCGACGTTGCTCAGCAGCGCCATCTGATGAATGCGGCGACATTTTTACTCTCTGCAGGTAAATGGGTGTGTGTTTGCTGGATAGTGTAGTGGTTAGCGTGCTGGACTGCCAATCGAAATGTTGGTGGTTCAAATCCCTGTCAGATCAGAAATTTGGCTCGAGACTTCTGCTCCATCTGAACCCCTAGCCAACTCAGCTATAATGAGTGAGTCTACACTGACCATGGAAAGATGAAAAGGCGATGGGAGAGGATTGGCCACCCGCCTTTTCGGCATAAGACTTCTGCCTTTCTGCGTAAGGGTTTTCGGCGAATGCCTTTTCGGTATATGCCTTCGGCATATGAAGGCCACCCGCCTTCATATGCCGAAACTAAGAAAACAAAGTCACTAACACTTCTTACCCATGGGCTAGCTTAAGGGATTGCTCTTCTTCTTCTGCAGGCAATAGGCCTCAGACGCGGATTTAGAGGGGGGCGGAGCCGGCGTACGCCCCCCCTAAACCTGCAGCAAATGTTCTCAAACTAAACTGACCTAAAACTAATATAACTGCAATTTGGGAATAGGATGTTTGAAGTAGCTGGACCGGCAGAATGGAGGATCATTATAGTTTTGCGTGATCTAATTTCATATATATATATATATATATATATATATATATATATATATATATATATATATATATATGAAATTAGATCATTATAGTTTTGCGTGATCTAATTTCATATATATATATATATATATATATATTTACGGGATTGGATTGGTAGTATTTACGCCCCCCTAACCAGAAATCCTGGATCCGCCCCTGGGCCTATAGATTCGTGTTTAGCGGTTGTTGTGTTAGCGGTTGCCATGTTGACTGAACAGCCGAGCGGTGAGACAGTCATTTACTTATTGAAATAGAAGATAACTTTCAGTAAGCACATCTCCACGACACATTTGAAAGTCTCGATGGCTCAACTATTTACAGAGTTTTTCAAAAGGACTACACTACACGTTTTTCTTTTAGATATGGGCGACACTGATTATAATGATGTATGTGGCCAGGACAGGTAGTACATTCTCATTTACGGTAAGACTGTACGACGGTACGACTACGACAGTAAGACTACGACGGTAGCACCTACGGTAAGACTGCATGACGGTAGCACCTAATTCTTTGTAGGAGACCGCTGGGACACGTACGGTGGATGTCGAAGCTCATGTTCACATGGCTAGATATATATGGCCTAAACTGCTGCTTATAGGGGGCCTACGTTTATGATTGAGAGTGTTCAGATAGTTTAGTAGCTCATTTTTTGCGCATATAACTTCGCTGCATTAACATGTAGTCAGTGTAACAAATCATGGCACATCATTTAAGTATAATTACAGATAGGGCCAGCTGAACAGTCCACAGCTCAGCATCACAATTCACATGTTGTACAACATGTTCCTCCCTGCATGGTGACGCCCTGACGTGTTGATATGTACATGGGGCCAATTCAGCATGTATCTAACATAATCTGGCACATAAGACTTAAGTAGTTTGCACAGATTATTTGCGTATCGTTTATATATAGTCAGGTGCCACAGTGTTACGCATGCGCAATTCATTTACGTGCAGGCCAGCTGAATAATCTTACGTCTGAGCGGTTAATTTGCATATAGAGTCAGTTGAACAGCGATACGCATGCGCAGATCATTTACATATAGGGCCAGTTGAAAGATCCTCCGCACAGAAGCATGTCCCTGATGAGCGTTTCGATTGGCGTCTTGCCAACGAGTCGAACGAAGAAGAGCTGTTCGATTACTTGAGCCGAGACGGTCCGAAGGGAGGGCAGCCGCAGCAGAAGCTTCCCGAAGCGCGTCGGTTGGTTGGGGTACTGGAGGCGGACGTACTCCTCGAGGGCACACTGAGACTTTTCCTGAAGACCCTCGATGTACGACGCGTCGGAAAGACCACTGGCGTCTGTCAAAGGAAACAACGATACCATAGCATTGCTACTTGATTTCAGTTGAGGCGAGAATATTGAGAACAGGCAGCGAGACAGACACACAGACATACAGACATATGGAGAGACACACACACACAGGCAGGCAGGCAGACAGACAGGCAGATGGACACACAAACAGATATACAGATAGACGGACAGACATGCAGACATATATACAGACAGACATGCATAGAGACATACATACATACAGACAGACAGACAAACATACAGACGGACAGATAGATAGACATACAGACAGACATACAGACAGATACATACAAACGCACAGTGTTTTACTGGAGTCAAACCACATCGAATCTGCAACTGAAGAGAGGTTTGGCCCAGTCCTGCAGAGAAGGCTGCTCAGAGTCTAAATTCTGATGGAATGGGCCCATATAGCCTAGAGCACTAAGTTCACCACTGACTGTTGTTGCTCTCTCCTTGTATACGCTAATCGTTGGTCTCTATAATATGTAAATAGAAACAGAGTCTCGTGCTTTTCGAATATGACTTGCAAACAGTGATAGATTTGTTCGCCATTAGTCGCCAATCGTAGGAGAAAATGATTCCTAACAATCGACAATTATTGAATTATCTGCCAGTGCCCACGTAGATCCCGATCCGTATTGAGGACTTGACAACTGATTGATCGATAGCCATGAAAGCACAGAAAACTGAATTAATTGAAATTGATTGTCCATGAAACGAAGAGACTGTTGACTGATACAGGTGGCACTAGTTACCTGTAGGCCTACAATGCAGGATAGGCTTACAACATTCCTCTTTGCTGGTTTCGATCATATCTGTCTGAACGAACCCAAATGATTATATCGGGCGACTCTAGAACAAAATGGATTCACATTAAGCTGGGCGTTCCTCAAGGCTCTGTACTTGGTCCTCTACTCTTTATTCTCTACACGGCTGACATTCCTTCTCTTTTCCCACTCTCGGGAGCTACTGGTCATCTCTTTGCAGATGATGTGCAAGCATTTGTCCATGGGTCTCCTTTATCTCAATTGCACTTAGTTGAGCGTATTGAGTCTCTATCAAAGTCTCTCCATTCCTGGGTGTCCTCAAATCGTCTCTGTCTTAATGCCTCCAAAACTCAGTTCATTTGGTTTGGCTCCCCTCAACAGTTGCTGAAGATTGATTTCGCCCTCCTCTTGGAAATCTTCCCTCACTACTCCTTTTCATCAAATGTACGTGACCTATAGGTGTTACGCTTGATAGCTCTCTCTCCTTCAAAGATCACATCTCTAACCTCACACGTGTTTCCTACTTCCATTTAAAGCGTCTCAGGGCTGTTCGACGATCTGTCTCTTCCTCTGTTTTCACAACGCTGGTCCATGCTTTCATTTGCTCCAGAATTGACTACTGCAATTCGCTTCTAATCGGTCTTCCTATAAGGTCCGTCTCATGCCTCTGCAGTCAGTCCTAAATGCAGCTGCGAGATTAATTGCCCGTCTGCCACGCTACTCACGCATTTCATCCTTCATGTTTGAGAAACTGCACTGGCTACCTCTCTATGCACGTATTAAGTTCAAAATCCTTATTCTGGTGTCAAAGACACAGCGGGGTCTCGCCCCCAAATATTTAATTGATGTAATTCACCGGCCTCTTTCTGTCTCCTCGCATCGTCCACTTCGCTCCTCAGAGAGATTTGATCTCTCAGTTCCTCATACTAGAACAGCTATGGCTCAGTCCCGATCTTTTGCCTCAATTGGTCCATCTCTCTGGAATACACTGTCTCCTACTCGCTCTCAAATTTTAATAAGTAACTCTTCATCTTCTTTTGCTTTCCTCAAGACTTATTTCTTTTCTCTCGGCCTTGCGCACTGGGAGCGCCTCTGAACGGTTCACCCTACTACGGGCGCTTTATAAATGTTTAAATACAATACAATACAATTCGGATCGCGAGCACGTGGAAGACGAAGAACAACTTCAATTGAGAGCATAAGGACTAGAACGGGATGCATTTACCCAAATCCCAACACGTATTGACGCTATTGGTTGAGAATAAATTTTGAAACTTCTGCACTGTATATATCCAGCTTCCACTCGCACGTATAGCCTTTTAGTCACACAAATATCCAGCTTCCACACGCAAGGATAGCTTTTTAGTCGTTTTGTGGCGGACTGGCCACTGGGCTCGAATGTATGTTGTTTTAATAATATCTGTCTTATTGACGCGTTATCCGGTGATATAATGCATCGCAGGGCGTCAGCGGCCGATGCGTAAATGGTAGCACTAACGCGATATTAAAATAGCCAATAATTAAGTTTGAGCTTGTTTTTGCCATTCAAGCGATTTAAATTATTAATTAGAATAATTTTACACACTTTTCGGTCCAATAAATAAGGCCTAAAGCTAGGGCGGCGCTTATTATCATAGGTTGATTTCGATACCTTAGACACCTGTATTTGAGAAGGTGTGCGTAGGCTAGTATATAAGGAACAAGCCACGGTATAGTGTGGTGAGGGATAAGTAAAGGCTGCCTCACGGTGTTTTGCCTATATTGTAGGATGGCGACGCTGCATCCTGCATGTACAGCGATACTGTTCTTCAGTGTCGTTGGTTAGCGATTAATACTGCACTCCGTGTGGTAGTATACGGCGAGTGATTCGATCGGGTACCGGTTAGGTTACAAATATTTATTTACAAGGCTAATCAGTGCGCTCCCGAGTGACAGCCGCTCCAAACGCGGTCTGACCAGTGCTGGCAAAGCGTCGATCCAACGAAGTAAGGGCCCACTCCGTTGTAGATCGCGAGCAGTACCGAGTCTGATCATGGAAGGCTGATTCGGGGAAAGACCGATCGTGAGAAATAAAGGCTCACAGGTCTGTATCGGTAAAGACGGGGAAGGACCCCGCAGATAAACAGGTCTGTGTCAAAAGACGGGGAAGCAGACCCCGTAGATGTTCGTTTCGATATATACTGGAAAGACCGATGGATGTCTGGTTTGATATATACGGGAGAAAGACCGATCGTGAGAAATAAAGGCTCACAGGTCTGTGTCAGTAAAGTACGGGGAAGGCGACCCCGCTGGTAAAACATTCGATAGTCCGGGGAAAGACCCGGCGGTTCCGTTCGATAAAGACTGGAAGCAGCCCCAGTCGGTGGCCGTTCGATAAAGACGGGAAAGATCCCGTGTGGTGACATTTCGATACATACGAGGAAGACCCGGTGTTGGCCGTCAGAGTTATACGGGCAAAGACCCGGTGGTACCCGTCAGAGATACACGGGCACAGAGACCCAGCTGTTGATCGTCAGAGATACACGGGCAAAGCCCGGTGGTAGCAGTCATAGATATACGCGGGCAAAGACCCGGTGTTGACCGCTGGATATATACGCGGAAAGACCGCGCTGGGGACCGTCTGATAGACACGCGGAAAGGCTCCGCAGTTGACCGTTTGATAGATATACGGTCAAAGACCAGTGGTAGCCGTCAGAGATACACGGGCAAAGTCCCGCTGCTGACAGTCAGAGATACACGGGAAAAGACCCGGTGGTGATAACTCAGTTCAAGTATCGTCCTTTTATATTGGCTAACCAGTGCGATCCCGAGTTACAGCAAAAACTAATCACTCTTGGGTATTGGATTGACCGCCGATTCGACAGGTTTGGGGCCCACCCTGCCGTTAGATCGCGAGCCGGTCTGAATGCCGATTGTGGGAGTTTAACGGGCTGAACAAACCTCGGGGAGGGACCGATCGTGAGAGATTTATAAAACACAGGTCTGTATCGGTAAAGTGCGGAGAAACATTCCGCTGGTAACGTCCGGTGAAGTACCGGAGCGATCTGGTTGAAGCTGTTCGATAACATCGGGGAACTACCGGTAAATTTTCCATTCGCGGTCCCCGCGTTTGGTTCCCTTGCAGTCATAGTTACTCCCGCGGTTTACCGGCAAATATCCGTCCGGGAGACCAACCGCACGATTCGACCGCTGGGTGTTACGGTGTTCGGGACAGTTCCCACGGGGGAAAGATACACAGGTCTGTGTGCAATAGCGGGGTAAATTTACTGATATTTACCCACAGATACCGTTAGCAGAATCGAGTGTGAGTACGAGTCTGTGCGCTCCCGGAAAAGACACAACTGTTACGTTCTCTAATGGATTCAGAGAGTCAGGTTCAAGAGATACGGCTTGTGGAGTAAGGGCCCACTCTACTGCTCAGGTCTCGAGACAGACTAATTCTGAATAGTGGGAAGATAAAAGGTTGTGTAAACGGGTAGGGATACGCCGCAACGAGAGGATACAGCGGGTCAGATCCCAGGGTGAAGTGTACGGGAGTCCCAGGTAAAAGGGACATTGACTCAGACCAAGAGATTAACCTCAAAGTTTGGATCGGGTAGTCGGGTACCCAGGTCCTAAAGAGGCACGACCGCGTTTCCCAGCGAGATTCGGCTAATCAGAGTGCCGAGGTGAGGAGTACGATAATCCCGTGTTTGAAGGGAAATAATAAAGCAGACCAAGAGAGTGATACGTGAAAGTCCGGGTTGTCGGATACCCAGGTAGAAACATATTTGCTTGTCGCAACACACAGCTCTGAGAACTGACTGAAGTGCGAGGATGGGCCCCCTCGTGCGTAGGTCGGAACGAAGTTCTGTGTGTAGATAGCGAAGGGTAGAGAGAGGACCTTCACTATCAGAGTGCCGTAGAGACCCCTTCAGGTATCTTTCGAAGCAGAATTTATCACTGTGTTGGTCGATAATTGTCAACACAGAAGACGGGTAAGGAAACTTATCCGTAAATTGTGGTGCATGATAATATACGTGTGAGGCCGGTATGCCAAGCACGGAAATGGAGTGAGAGAAACGCGACGGTGGGCAGACGAGTTGTCAAATGGACAGATGCCTAGACGACATGACGTAGAGAGTTGCCATTGACAGTTGCCCAATAGACCGGTGTCTAGAACGATATGACGTAAAGACTTGTCACATGTATTCCTTGTTCCAGATACTTAGAAAACGTTTGGTGTCCCTTATAAATGGCGATAGTTCAGGAGTCACGAGATGTAGAATGGTACGTCAAAGTTCAGATCAGGTGGAGAGTTAGAGGAAGCCCGTAGCTAAGAAGGCACACAAAAGAGGAAGACTCCTGCTGGTAAGAGAACGAACCCTGTTCTGAAGGACGGCCATCCTGCAGGACGTTGCCCATCCGGCGACCGCGGAAAAGAGCAGAGTCAGACCCCGAGATAGAACGCTATAGTGTTGCCTTTCTTAAGCGGCCAATCCTGAATCTCCTCTGATAGGAACGTTCACTATGGGAAGAGATAGAGAACAGCCATTTGACGGTGACAATAGGCAAGGCAGTGACTCTGGTGGGGCTCCAGACGGGCAGTGGGCTGGAGTCACCACCACCACCAGGAAACCCGTCCGGCGCGACGAGAGGGCAGGCGTCCGGGCGGGCGCGCAGAACGCCACAACTGGTACCAGAAGTGGGGTACCAGCGTTTTCTTATTATAGACGAGAGGAAATTCTTGAAGATACAGGTGATTAGTCGGATGATATCCCCATCATGATCATGGAGGTATAGTCACAATTGTGCGTGTAAGGCACGGCAGAACGAGCGAGAGTTGTCTTGTGAATCAGCTGCACGAGATGCGGCTAGTACAATTGAAACTGAGGCTGGGGCCCGGAATGGCCACCCTAGAGAATCGTTTTTCATTGGTATTGAAGAATGGGTGAGATTCGTTCCAAGGATTACTGAGGTAGGTTTCAGAAAATACAAATTACGAGTATGTCAGTTCTGGTAGCGAACTGTCAAAGAGACCGAGCTTGATTTATCAAGGCACTTTCGATAACGTTAGAGTACCGCGACTTATACGTTGGAAAGCGGTAGAAGGCATACGAGGACCCCTTGAGCTGATTCAAGTACTTAGTTTAAATACGGTATAAATCTATGCGTTTGGGTGTGGCGTATGGTGACCGGGAATGTATGAGGAAAGTCGTTGTAGTTGAACCAGAGTTTTCGGGCATCGTGTGGAAACTGGAATCGTTGGAGTATTCGGTAGAGTTTGTTTTTCTCCTCTTTCTATTTCTGCGTTTCTGCTAGTTGATGTGTCGGTAGTTCGCGCTGCCGTCTGCCGTTTTCATCTCGTTGGTGTTTTCGGGTGATTCCGGAGGCCAGTATTCTATGCGACTTCTCGTTGTTTTTGAGTCTCTCCGAGGTTGAGTACCTAGTTCTTGTGGGAGTTGTTTGTCATTTGGTTCCCAGGTTTCATTCGTTGTTTTTCCTGGTTTCTTACCGATCGTTTCCCTAAGTGTTGACGCTTTCTTCGCGTTTGCGTGTTGTTTCTTCTCCCTTTCCGTCCGGTCTTTTGAGAAGAGTTGGTCATTTGTGTGTCCGCGTAGTTTCTGTGTTTTCGAGACGGTTTGACGGTGATGAGTTATCCAGATCTTTTACTTCGCTAGTTTTTGGTTCCATGGTTTCTGCTCCTTAGATGCTTCCTGGTCGTTTTTTTTCGTGTTTTAGAAGTACGAGAACCACTTTCATTATATGGAGATAATTTTACGCAGAAAGCGAGTATTTGGTGTCAGGTAATCGGCGAGTGGACGAAGCATGTCCGCTTTCAGTGGCTCAGGAACACAAATACGTAATACGAGGCGTAGACCGGGAAAGTGACAAAGGTCGACTATGCTGTGAAACCCGGTGAGACACGGTTACACAAGTGACAGAGAAACAGAGACAGGAACACGAGAACATATGAGAAGCCCAACTTCAGCCTCGGTGATAGGGCTGAAGTTAAGGCCGTTGACCGAGCGCTGAAAGTGATTTACGTGTGTACGATGCAGCGAAAATAGTACTGTTCAGAAGCTTACGCTGAGACAGAGTTCTGAACGAGGTGGTAGTGTTTGGATAGTCGGTGGAAATTCCCAGAGTTTTCACAATATATCAAGAAAGTTGTGTTTCGGGCTTTTCGCGGGCGGCAACCCGCATGGGGACCGCCAGTTTCTGTGAAACCGACAGGAGACCATGAGATGTACGAAGGAATCTAGCGGCGTACTGGGAAGACGCTGTTACTTAGAAGAGAGGCGATTAACCGACTGATCGTGTCATACTAATTAAACCTGAGGTGCCGCATTTTGGTGAAGTTACAAGTTGCGCTAGATGTAACTCGTGGAGTGACCAATAAAGATACGTTTGAAAAAGGCCCATCTCAATTGCTGTGAGATTTGCTATACAGAGAAATGTAGCTTGGCAAATGAAGAGATTAACGCCAGTTACGGGTCCGAATACCAGAGAAGCCTAGTTCGAATGAAACTTTGCACTAAGGGGCAAGCTCATGGAGAAAGTCTGAGCAATGTAGTGCAAGAGATAAGGAGGCTGATGGCTCTGGTGCATTCAGGACGAGTGATATTTTCGAAACAGTTGCAAGCGATGCATTTATTGGTGCGCTGGCCAACCTAGTCTTAGCATAGAAGGTGCTAGGAAGAGAACCGGGTAACCTTGAGGCAGCTTATAAGAGTAAATAAGCATGCGAAACAGACCAAGTATGGCCGAGGAACAGTTACAAGAGACAACCGGAAAACCAACGTTGGGGACCGAGAACGAGATCGTCGCTTGGCATTTCTTGAGGTCGAATTCGAGAATGCGATAAAGGACGAGAAGTTGATGAAGGACGACTGGCGTCGAAGCACGATTCACGTTATTGATCTCTTGCACCATTAAAAAGGCTGTCGTCAGCACGGTTCGCAGGAGATGGGCTTCTCTACGGTCGCAGAGTGTTTGCTCGCACCAAGGATTATTGCTCAGGCTATCATCGTTGCTTGGCGTTCGTGCGGGGTTGCAGAGATTAAGAAGTTCGCAGTAGAGTTCACCAGGTTGGAGGCAGTGGGTAATGGGGGAAAGAGACCCCTGGAAGTGCATAGGAACCGTAGGAGCCCGGGTAATTTGGAGAAACACTGATTACGTCGTGTGTCAGTGTGGACAAAAGGGCAAATGAGACGGTGGCGTGCACAGAGAGCTGCCGGTGGAGGTGAAGGTGCGGATCTTAGGTAGGACGTTGAATCAGTTGAGGCAAGTGTTGTCGTCCAGGTAGTTCCGAGCGTTGAGGTGTAGCAGTGTGGCTTATGTCGCGGTCATTGTGGAACGCGAGCCACAGCGTTGTCTCTTGGTTTCCGGAAAGGAAAGGTCGGTGGTCCCATGTTGTTTCTTTGGGGTTAGAATTGGAACCCACAGAGTGTCGGTTGTTCGTTGCCGACACTAATAAGAGTGCAGTCGGCGGGTAACCACTCTGAGAATTCGCTCGTATCCGCTACCGAGTATAGTTACGAGTTAAGTTACCAAAGTTCTTTTGGGTCTTGCGAGGCTGGGAGGGAGTACAGCCTGATAGGACTTTGCAAGCAGCACTGTCCGCTTACAAAACGAAGAGAAACAGAGTTGCATCAGCAGTATGATGTAGTGACCGCTTAATTGCGGTGGTTTTCTGAAAAGACACTTTTGAGTTTACATTTTGATGAGAGCGTTTCTTTTCGACTGTGTCTCGCAGAATACAGTATAGTGACTTAGCGGTACTGGTTACCGCTTGATTGCGGTGGTTTTCCAGACTTTGTCGAATGACACTTTTGAGTTTTCTTTTGATGAGACCTTTAGTTTGAACTGTTTCCTAGTACTGAAATGGATAACAGGTTTATTTACGGTGTTTCATGGACTGGAGGGATGTCGTCCAAGTTTTCTTTGGTGAAAATCCTTTTTCTTTGGACTGTCTGTTGGTTCTTCTGAATAGTGATCCTAGTTACCTTTTGATAGAGGACTGCTCTTGAAGTACGATTTTGGAAATGTTCACTCGACAATGCTTTTGCGTAGAGCACTTCCAGGTTGACAATGTTTCAGTGATGCGTATGTTTAATACCGCATGAGTTACAAGGCAGTCGGTGATCCTTGTGGTACCGTTTAATTGCAGGAGTTTTCCTGAAAGTTTCCGATGGTGATTGTTAAGTGTATCCTTGGTGAGAAGATGTTATTGGGTGATATCGTACGTATATGCGCTGATACTGCGGTATTAATGTCTCGAAGCTTAGCGAGAATAGTGTGTTGTAAAGTTTCGTTACTTGTTGGACAATTGTGCAAATACGAAAATATGTTTGAAAAGAAAACTAAAAAAAAATATAAAAAAAAGAAACATAAAAAAATATGTTATCATAAGCGGCTGTCACTTCCCATGTTCGATTATTTGTGTTCCGTTGTTTTATTTTGGAGGTGTGCGTGACGTGAAGGAGTTATCGTTTATATGCAAGATCGGGAGATAGTTGGTGACTTTTCTCTCCTAGGTCTCCTGGCCATATGGGTTAGGTAGAGCTCAGGTTCATGACAGAGGGCCGGCTAAGGTTGGCGACTTGGTGGATTAGACAAGTTGCCAGTAGGGTGGTGGTTTGGATCTCTAGCACCATTAAACAGGCTGTCGTCAGTACGGTTCGCAGGAGATGGGCTTCTCTTAGATGCTCAGGCTATCATCGTTACTTGGCGTTCGTGCGGGGTGCGGAGATGGATGGGTCTGGATTGAGTACTTGACCGAGTAAGTCGTCCAGATGACCGAGGTATTCCGCCCTATAACCAGTGGTACAATGGTTCCTTGCTTTCTAAGTGGATCTGGGTTGGAGATGTTTCTGTGTCACGAGTGATTAAGATCCCCGATTTTGTCAGAGATGCTCCGCATCTAAGTAAGGTGGGGAGAGTGTGGCGGACTGGCCACTGGGCTCGAATGTATGTTGTTTTAATAATATCTGTCTTATTGACGCGTTATCCGGTGATATAATGCATCGCAGGGCGTCAGCGGCCGATGCGTAAATGGTAGCACTAACGCGATATTAAAATAGCCAATAATTAAGTTTGAGCTTGTTTTTGCCATTCAAGCGATTTAAATTATTAATTAGAATAATTTTACACACTTTTCGGTCCAATAAATAAGGCCTAAAGCTAGGGCGGCGCTTATTATCATAGGTTGATTTCGATACCTTAGACACCTGTATTTGAGAAGGTGTGCGTAGGCTAGTATATAAGGAACAAGCCACGGTATAGTGTGGTGAGGGATAAGTAAAGGCTGCCTCACGGTGTTTTGCCTATATTGTAGGATGGCGACGCTGCATCCTGCATGTACAGCGATACTGTTCTTCAGTGTCGTTGGTTAGCGATTAATACTGCACTCCGTGTGGTAGTATACGGCGAGTGATTCGATCGGGTACCGGTTAGGTTACAAATATTTATTTACAAGGCTAATCAGTGCGCTCCCGAGTGACAGCCGCTCCAAACGCGGTCTGACCAGTGCTGGCAAAGCGTCGATCCAACGAAGTAAGGGCCCACTCCGTTGTAGATCGCGAGCAGTACCGAGTCTGATCATGGAAGGCTGATTCGGGGAAAGACCGATCGTGAGAAATAAAGGCTCACAGGTCTGTATCGGTAAAGACGGGGAAGGACCCCGCAGATAAACAGGTCTGTGTCAAAAGACGGGGAAGCAGACCCCGTAGATGTTCGTTTCGATATATACTGGAAAGACCGATGGATGTCTGGTTTGATATATACGGGAGAAAGACCGATCGTGAGAAATAAAGGCTCACAGGTCTGTGTCAGTAAAGTCCGGGGAAGGCGACCCCGCTGGTAAACCATTCGATAGTCCGGGGAAAGACCCGGCGGTTCCGTTCGATAAAGACTGGAAGCAGCCCCAGTCGGTGGCCGTTCGATAAAGACGGGAAAGATCCCGTGTGGTGACATTTCGATACATACGAGGAAGACCCGGTGTTGGCCGTCAGAGTTATACGGGCAAAGACCCGGTGGTACCCGTCAGAGATACACGGGCACAGAGACCCAGCTGTTGATCGTCAGAGATACACGGGCAAAGCCCGGTGGTAGCAGTCATAGATATACGCGGGCAAAGACCCGGTGTTGACCGCTGGATATATACGCGGAAAGACCGCGCTGGGGACCGTCTGATAGACACGCGGAAAGGCTCCGCAGTTGACCGTTTGATAGATATACGGTCAAAGACCAGTGGTAGCCGTCAGAGATACACGGGCAAAGTCCCGCTGCTGACAGTCAGAGATACACGGGAAAAGACCCGGTGGTGATAACTCAGTTCAAGTATCGTCCTTTTATATTGGCTAACCAGTGCGATCCCGAGTTACAGCAAAAACTAATCACTCTTGGGTATTGGATTGACCGCCGATTCGACAGGTTTGGGGCCCACCCTGCCGTTAGATCGCGAGCCGGTCTGAATGCCGATTGTGGGAGTTTAACGGGCTGAACAAACCTCGGGGAGGGACCGATCGTGAGAGATTTATAAAACACAGGTCTGTATCGGTAAAGTGCGGAGAAACATTCCGCTGGTAACGTCCGGTGAAGTACCGGAGCGATCTGGTTGAAGCTGTTCGATAACATCGGGGAACTACCGGTAAATTTTCCATTCGCGGTCCCCGCGTTTGGTTCCCTTGCAGTCATAGTTACTCCCGCGGTTTACCGGCAAATATCCGTCCGGGAGACCAACCGCACGATTCGACCGCTGGGTGTTACGGTGTTCGGGACAGTTCCCACGGGGGAAAGATACACAGGTCTGTGTGCAATAGCGGGGTAAATTTACTGATATTTACCCACAGATACCGTTAGCAGAATCGAGTGTGAGTACGAGTCTGTGCGCTCCCGGAAAAGACACAACTGTTACGTTCTCTAATGGATTCAGAGAGTCAGGTTCAAGAGATACGGCTTGTGGAGTAAGGGCCCACTCTACTGCTCAGGTCTCGAGACAGACTAATTCTGAATAGTGGGAAGATAAAAGGTTGTGTAAACGGGTAGGGATACGCCGCAACGAGAGGATACAGCGGGTCAGATCCCAGGGTGAAGTGTACGGGAGTCCCAGGTAAAAGGGACATTGACTCAGACCAAGAGATTAACCTCAAAGTTTGGATCGGGTAGTCGGGTACCCAGGTCCTAAAGAGGCACGACCGCGTTTCCCAGCGAGATTCGGCTAATCAGAGTGCCGAGGTGAGGAGTACGATAATCCCGTGTTTGAAGGGAAATAATAAAGCAGACCAAGAGAGTGATACGTGAAAGTCCGGGTTGTCGGATACCCAGGTAGAAACATATTTGCTTGTCGCAACACACAGCTCTGAGAACTGACTGAAGTGCGAGGATGGGCCCCCTCGTGCGTAGGTCGGAACGAAGTTCTGTGTGTAGATAGCGAAGGGTAGAGAGAGGACCTTCACTATCAGAGTGCCGTAGAGACCCCTTCAGGTATCTTTCGAAGCAGAATTTATCACTGTGTTGGTCGATAATTGTCAACACAGAAGACGGGTAAGGAAACTTATCCGTAAATTGTGGTGCATGATAATATACGTGTGAGGCCGGTATGCCAAGCACGGAAATGGAGTGAGAGAAACGCGACGGTGGGCAGACGAGTTGTCAAATGGACAGATGCCTAGACGACATGACGTAGAGAGTTGCCATTGACAGTTGCCCAATAGACCGGTGTCTAGAACGATATGACGTAAAGACTTGTCACATGTATTCCTTGTTCCAGATACTTAGAAAACGTTTGGTGTCCCTTATAAATGGCGATAGTTCAGGAGTCACGAGATGTAGAATGGTACGTCAAAGTTCAGATCAGGTGGAGAGTTAGAGGAAGCCCGTAGCTAAGAAGGCACACAAAAGAGGAAGACTCCTGCTGGTAAGAGAACGAACCCTGTTCTGAAGGACGGCCATCCTGCAGGACGTTGCCCATCCGGCGACCGCGGAAAAGAGCAGAGTCAGACCCCGAGATAGAACGCTATAGTGTTGCCTTTCTTAAGCGGCCAATCCTGAATCTCCTCTGATAGGAACGTTCACTATGGGAAGAGATAGAGAACAGCCATTTGACGGTGACAATAGGCAAGGCAGTGACTCTGGTGGGGCTCCAGACGGGCAGTGGGCTGGAGTCACCACCACCACCAGGAAACCCGTCCGGCGCGACGAGAGGGCAGGCGTCCGGGCGGGCGCGCAGAACGCCACAGTTTCTCACCCGAATTAAATTTCTGCAATGAAAATATCCAGCTTCCACTCGCAGGTATAGCCTTTTAGTCGCAAAAATATCCCGCGAACGGGATTAACTGTGTGTCATTTACAGGGGAAAGCAGAGAACAGAAACATCATTCTGGAGACGGTCATGCATGGTGAATGGAGTGTATACATGGTGCGGCCAACCTTCGGAATGAAAAGAGCTCAAGACAAGACAACACAACACAAGGCAAGACAAGACATTCATAGTTCGTTGAACACATTTATTCCAGATAGGGTGGGTTTAGTCGAATGATTACCGTGATGTATTGAACAGCCTGAGGTGTTAATCAGAATGAATGAAAGAATGCCGAGTTTATAAACGGGTGATACTGATATTGGCCGACGTCACTAAACACAATGCGTTTCCTTTGCTAAGGACCTATACTTACCTATAGAGCAAGTTATTGAAATAATAACAAGGTATTGCTAATGACAGATAACTAAATAATGGAAAGTAATGGCAAAATCCTTGTTTACTCTTCTTCAGGGTGGGATATGTGGGGGTTTGGGTTCAACCCCTAGTCTTTCTTAGGACCCCACAGTCAAGTCTTCATTCCATACCCCAGGGGGTCGTTTCCAGCCCCTCAGTCGTGCTAGTGTGAGTTAGCATTATTTGACTCGCGAGTCTCTGACAAAGAGAAGACATTTCCATGGTGTATTATGTATGAATTTTACTGAATTTTCTCAACAAAGGAATTGATTTTGATTACTTCTGACTTGGAAAACTGCTAGCGCTGAAATCAGCTGCTTTCAAATTTCGTTGACATCAGTTTGCAAAATACGGATAAAATGTTCACCCTCCCCCACCCCAGTTTTTTTCCTACAATTCCCACACTGCTCTTCTCTATAGTAACTCCACAGAAACGAATGAAATCGAAGAATTACTGTAGCTAAGCGGAAACGCTACAGGTGCGTCAGATATTTCTAAACGCCTGAAGGCGTCAAACAGACGCTGTTACTATAATAGAACGACTCGGGTTGATGGTGGTCCAAATGGTCTGGTATTTCATGGACGGTCACCCATCCAAATCCTTACTGATTCAATTAACATCCTCTGTGCCCTACTGCATGTCACCGGGCCATAAGTTTATAATATATCTACACGTAGAAGTTTATATAGGCTACTAGAAGACCGGCTATAGTTAAATTCTTTTCTATAAATAGTATACTACAGTACTGCACATAGGCGTAGCCAGTATGAGGCAAGAGGAGGCAGTTGCCTCCTCTTACTTTTCGTTTGACCAATGACAAGGTGCACATATTGATGTTCTGTACCCTACGCTTAAAACCCCAAGTACCCCTCCCCAAACCTCACTACACCTGGATGTCTCCCGGAGTTGACTCCTCTTGAATTTAAGTCTGGCTACGTCTCTGATACTGTATAAGTCTACTTACAGCATGCATATTAATTTAAAAAGCAACTCATCTATTCAAATTCTGCTTTGCTTATATAACGTAAATGAACCACATATACAAGTTCAACACAAGAGCACACATAATGTAAACATACATACATAAGAAATATATAGGCTACATGCATACATACATACAAGCATAAGTATGTACGTACATACTTATGTGTATGCACAAACATATATATACACGAATACGCGATATAGGCCTATATATGCATAGGTCAGCCCCAGCTAATAAACTCGTAAAGAATGAAAAGCAGTCAAAGTTGACTTCGTACATGAACAATGCTAATATAACTCCATTTCAGGCATTTAGGTCACTTTGCAAACTGGATTCGAATAAACGAGGCTTCCCGCAAAGCCTATATCCGAATCACAAAGCACTCGAGTTCACCCGCTTCTTCATAAATAATATTTGCGATGATTAAAAAACATGCTATATATGTATAGCCTATTTATCACGAACGCGTGTAAATCGACTCAAAGGCTTCGAAACAAGGCTATTGCTATATATAGTCTAGTATGCTGTATCTAACAGCGTAAGCTGTCAATGTTTCGTGAGATGTAATTTTATTTTTAGACCAAGACTACGCTGGATAGATAATATAACTGAGGACATAACATCACTTGGACTAACATTAAAGGGGGCTATAGACTTGACAAATGACCGAGGACAAGGGAGATCATTTATTCATACCCATCGCCGCCAAATGGCTGGCGTCAGGAACTGAAGATGATGATGATGATGATGAATTTTATTTCTGGCAGAAAAGCTTGGATTTTAAATGGAACAAAATCTCTTCCAGAAGGAAATACTAGATACATTAAGTATAAATAATATTATATAGACTTACGCAGACTATATACATGTTGAACTGGGCCAGAAAATGTAAAGTACATAGATCGTGATTAATGGTCTGCTGCAGCGAAGATTGTCTTATTGGTGACACTGGCGGCGATCTTGTCTGACAGGTGGGCGGGGGGGGGACAAGGGACACTTTTGAACTGATCTGGTAAAAAAAGGTGAAAAAATTTGTTCACCTTTTTTGGTGTTTCTTCAAAATTTGGGAATGGGAACTGTATACTGTGTCCTCCCACTGTTAAAGGTGGGGGTCTTGTCCCCTCGACCCCTCTGGATCGCCTCCGATGATTGGTGAATTCGTGATATCTTCTGTGATAATGTCACAAAACATAACCTATATGGTTTTCTCTTCTGTGTATTATTTGATATGATACTACAGTGATTGAGTACAGCCTATAGAAAAAGTCCTATATGGCTCTGCTGCGCATAATTCAATATAACATGACCTATGGCCTGTTCAATGCATTCAAGCGTAAAGTCTAAACGTCCTTCTGTTTGTAACAACCCTGAAAGCAATAATATTATTTTAATCTAATTTAATAAGAGAGAGAGAGAGAGAGAGAGAGAGAGAGAGAGAGAGAGAGAGAGAGAGAGAGAGAGAGAGAGAGAGAGAGAGAGAGAGAGAGAAACAGACAGACAGACAGACAGACAGACAGGCAGACAGAGGCAGAGACAGACAGAAACATAGACAGAGACAGAGACAAGTGACAGAGAGAGAAAGAGAGAGACAGAGAGACAGAGACAGACAGAGACAGAAACAGAGACAGACAGAAACAGAGACAGAGACAAAGACAAGTGACAGAGAGACAGAGAGACAGAGAGACAGAGAGACAGAGACAGAGAGAGAGAGAGAGAGAGAGAGAGAGAGAGAGAGAGAGAGAGAGAGAGAGATTTACTGCAGAAGGTTGAGCAACTTTGTGAATAGTTTTCCAACGCTCATATTTAAAGACCAGAATCCGCGATTGTGAATGATCGATTTAACTTGCATCAACCAATTTCAGGCGACGTCGAACATGACGTCAACTTTCAACTCTCGATGGGAATTCGATGGTTTGGCTCTGCGTGTGAGTGTCATGGGAGACAACCAGAGGTGGCTCTCCTAAATTATATAGCTCTAATATTTTTTATGACTTCAACACCAGTTCAGTTGGAGTGGACAACGATTTGCGTGGTGCTTAAAAAGCATTATTAGTTATTTGGATATACATGGATGAGTGTGCAGCAAAAATAATTCTCGCCAGAAAAAAACATACAATATTGACGCTACAAGCAAAATCACGGGTCAGACATCCAACACTGATGGATGGCAATAATTGCGAACTATCACGGAGCAGGAAGCGTTAGACAGTACAGTCATTAGTGACCATTAGCCGAGACCAAGTAATCAGCTGTTGTTGTCGACAACCAAACCCATCAAACGCTTGCCAGCAGTCACACTGACAGTATACGAAACCACACTGAGAGTGTCGGAAACCACACTGTCAGTGTGACTTCTGTCAGCTACAAATTACCCAGAACAAGTCAGCCGTCACTGAGGTGGTTTAAAAAATGAAGAAACGACCCAGAAATTGAAATATTAAGTAAGAAAAGAGGAAAACACGCAAAAGCGTCATTGACGTCCGTCACGTGGGGCGTGGTGGCTCAGTGGTAAGTTCGGCGCCTTGTGACCGGAGGGTTGCAGGTTCGAATCCCACTCTAGCCGCAGCGTACGGACCTTGGGCAAGTCCTTCACTCGCAATTGCTCGTGGCGCTTCGGCGTGAAAATTCCGGCACAGTATCAAATGCTGTAGTCGGGAGCGCCTCTGAGTAGCAGTTGACTTCGAGAGGCGCTATAGAAATATCCGGAATAAATCAAATAAATAAGCTTCTGCTTTCCCAGAACAAAGAAAGTACCGAAGCAAGAAAAAATATGGATAGAGGTAAACCACAAACCATGTGCACACGTGAAACATATATCCAAATGCATGCAAGCGAAAAAAAATTAAGAGTTGCTAATGGGCTGCAGCTGTAGGCAGTAACTATTGTTTCAGACGTGGTTGCTTTTACAGTTAAATCAGGCTAAAGAAAGCCATGAGTTTCGCCTTATTGCACCGAGCATGTCACGAGTGCGAACTGATGCGCAAACCAAAACGTCTGTGACTGGATAGCTTGTCCGCTCTTTTTCCTTTCTTACATTTTTAAAGTTTTACTGTTCCATCTCTCGGATTAAAATCTTGTGAATTAAATTAATTGTTTGTTAATTAATCTCATAGCAGTTGGTCAATGCTGAATCAAAAAGGGCAAGAGTAACAATCTGAAAGGCCCATTATAACGCGCATATGCAGCTCCCATGTACCTAGTGAAAAGTAAGGGTAGACCTCATTCCCTACTCTTGTGCCCGTAAGCCGCCAATGGACGAATTTCAAGACATGGGGCCAGTAAAGGAGTCGCCGTTATAAGTTCCCAGTTCTTCGGGTACCAAATTTTACTGCTTGCCGACGAAGAAAACTGCGAGAAAACATGTCCGCCGTAACAATACGATTATAATAATTGGTCTTAGTAAATATGCTAATTGAAAGTTTGTTAAACGTTTGCGAAATGAAAATAAATTATCGCGCTCGGGCTTACAACACTGATTTTCCACAGGTGTCGAACTTGCCCATTCTGCCCTACTTTATGTATGTAGTTCTTGACCTGTATTAGACTATCCGCTAATACACATTAGCCTTGGACTTGCCACACGTACGTATACGGGGTGCTGCTAAGGCCACGGTAAGAACACAGCTGTGCACCACTTCCCTTCTGATATTGGCCTGACATAACATAGCATAGAATAACAACATAACATAGAATAACAAAATAACATAACATGGAATAACAACATGACATAGGATAACAACATAACATAACATAGAATATAGCAACATAACAAAGAATAATAACATAACATAACATAGAATAACTGCATAATATAACACCATAGAATAACAACATAACATAGAATAACAACATAGCATAACGATGGACTATCCATGGGTTTATCCTTTGAACAAAGACACATTTCTTTTTGTGATTGTGGAGCTTTTACGCAAATTTTTTACCTATATACATCTGCATGCGTATACATCGTTCTCGTTGCCGGTTCCAAAGTATTTCAATACATTGTTTCCTTCTAGAGTTGGTTAATCATAATCTTTAATCCACACTTTTCCAGCTTTTAAGTCTTAATTGTTTTGGGTAAGAATTCTATGCTTCGATGCAGTATCTCGACGTGAACTTATACAATCTGTGTAATGTATTATTATATTTGGCTATCTGAGCAGTTTTGGGGCCGCCAATTGACCTGTTTGTTCTTAGGGTCTTGCAGTTTCAATGGCTTACACTTGCTTGCTTTCCTCCCACAGCACACCACCGAACATTTGTCTGCTTTCAAAGTCATTTTCAAGTTCTATGAAATGTTTCTGCCACCATCGCATAGGTCCTCATTGAATCTCTCGCCTGCTTTATCTTCAATCACTATAATGGACAGCGTTGTATATCTATATTGCACATCTTTGAAACAAGATAAGCCGTTGCTGTAAAGCCACTCTAAAGAGTGGGCGCTGTCTCAATTGCTCCTCTTGGCCACGGTAAGAGTAGACCCTCAACGGTGAGTACTACCTCGCATTTTAGGATATTTAGCTTGAGGCGCGGTAGACTAACGGTTAGGGAGAGAGGCTAAAAATTGCCACACTAAGAATCTTCGACGTGTCTGCTCCAGTTGTGCCCCGTACCGAAATTAGAAATGAAACGAGTACATTACTGTACACCGTTGGTGGGAAGAGCAAGTGGCCATAGAGATAACTGACCAATCATCCTCGTAGGCCGAGACTAAGAAAGTGATGTTGCAAAAAATTCGTATACCCATCCATGGCTACCCTCGTGGTTAGCTAAAGGTTGGGACTGCTACCTTGTTCTTCCTGTTCTCGTTTTTCTTGTTTTTCTTGTTCTCTCTTTCTCCTTCTCCTGCTCCTACTCGTCGTCCTCCTCCTCTTCGTCCTCGTCCTCATCCTTCTTCTTCTTCTTCTTCCTTCTTCTTCCTCTTCCTCTTCCTCTTCCTCTTCCTCTTCTTCTTCTTCTTCTTCTTCTTCTTCTTCTTCTTCTTCTTCTTCTCCTTCTCCTCCTTCTCCTCCTTCTCCTCCTTCTCCTTCTTCTCCTTCTCCTCCTTCTTCTTCTTCCTCGTCCTCTTCCTCTTCCCTTTCCTCTTCCTCCTCCTACTCTTCCTCGCATCATGAGCTTATCTAAGAATACTCGAGATAACCTTTAACATTCGAACGAACGATTATATATAACCGTTTGCTTAACCAACTTTTTGCTTGTTACCGCTTACCGGAGTTGAATAAAACAACGGCTTTGAGACAGCTGTACTCGGCTGAGTCGACCCGGAGCGCCTTCAGCTTTTCCACCTGATCCTGGAAGACTCGTATATGATCCATGTAGGCAACGACCCGGTCGGCAGCCAGTGGACTGGCGTGTAGTCCAGCGGCGGCAAGGAGTGGCGCGACGTGAAGGGGCATACAGCACTGGGCCGCATTGAGGACGAACAGCTCGCTCCAGCTGACTCTCAGCAGTGCCACCTGATCGGGAACCTGGAGGTCGGGAAAGAAGGGTATACTCCGCGCCCACTCCACAGCGCTGAAGAGCAGACGGGCAGCCAGTTCGCAGATGTTCTCGATGCTTACCATGTTGCCAGGGGCTTGAACCCCGCACTGACCGGGGTAACGACCGGCCGATGTCGGGTAGGGTTCGGCGCGTAGAAGCATAGATAGGAAGCTGTTGGAGAGGAAGCTCTGATGTCCATTTACACCGGCCGTGACCTCTACGGTTCCGAGGCTACCCGTGCCTCCGTTGCTGCCGTGGTAGGGGATCTGGGTGCCGGTGAAGGCTGGCTGAGAACCAGGTTGAATCCGACCGCGTTGAACGGCTAGAATGACAACATACACGAATTTTCAACAGACACGACTTACGGGCTGATCTTCTGGATATTGACCTGATTACGCCTTGGTTTTGGTGTGCCATCGGTTGATGCCTTGTACATTAGACACTGGCGCAATAGAAGTTACTAATTACAATTACAGACACACATACGACAATAAAATTCCATTACTGTATTGGGATATTTATAGCGTCAATGGACTTTCCATGGCAGTCCAGGCGACAGAATGCCGATTATGAATGTCGTTAGTACTAAGATTATGGAAATATTCGGAAGTAGCCTACTTATATTGTACACAATTCGTTTTAGTCATGAAGTTACACAAATCTTCATCCAGGAATAGATTGACTTATTACCATTTGCAAGCGACACTCCGATTAACCATCGCAGCATGCAGATGCAACCAGACATGGTTGTTTACTGTTCTACCAGGTCCCTCTGAACCCCAGTCCGTTTTGGCCTCCCTCAGGGGTCAGTCTTGGGTCCCCTCCTCTATATTATCTTCACCTCTGATCTCAGTCGTCCTCTTGCCACCTGTTCTTTGTCCAACCATTTATATGCTGACGACATACAGGCTTACACCCACTACTTTCCCTCTGACGCCGCTGCTGCAGTCTGCCTCTTGTGCCACTCCACTGACTCTTTGACTGCCTGGATGTCTTCCAACCGCCTTCGCTTGAATCCCTCTAAGACTCAATACATCTGGCTGGGCACCCGTATATATATGCAGCTTGCCAAGATTGATCATGCTTGTCTTACTTCTGAGTTCCCCCATATCGTCTTTTCCACCTCCGTCAGAGATCTTGGCGTCATCTTGGATTCAGAACTCACCCTCTCTCCGCATATCTTGCAGCTGAGCCGCGCTTGGGCTTCCTTCTGAGCTGAGGTCTCTTCCTCGAAACTCATCCACCGCTTTCTTCTCTGCTCTAAATACTGTTTTCTTCCTCGAAACTCATACACCGCTTTCTTCTCTGCTCTAAAGACTGTTCTCTTTCGCTGGGGTTGGGCTGGGAGCGCCTCTGAATAGATTCTTTGAAGGGGCGCTACATAAATGTTTGATTGATTGATTGATTTATGATGAACGCTGTCAGACTATTTTGGCAAAACCGAAAATCTGCCATACAAGCTGCCCTTAAAGTCTTAAAAGGAAAGATAAGATTTCTGTTTGTCAAATAATTACAAGCTGTAATTTCTTCCTAGTTTGCAGTTTAGTTTACGAGTTTTATACGGGTTTTTTAACGGGACATCGAACCTTGTTCGATCCTCAGGTTCGTTTCAGAATGAGACCCCTTAGAGGCTTAGACCACGTTTAATGCTTAAAACCTATTACCCCTTAAAATGCTTACTCCTTAGCGGTTTTAAGCATTTTAAGGAGTAAGCCATTTAAGGGGTAAGGATATTTTGCAGGCATTACAGTTAATAACTTCTAGGCATCTAGTTGAAATTAATTCTCCTCTCCACATGGAGCCAGCATAATGATTTGAGAACTGAGATAATGAGATAATTTTTAGAAGTAGGCCTTTTTACGGTAGCCGAAACCAACGTGTTCTGATCTCAGTGAAAATTTGACAGAAAGTTTTTCAACACCAACCAGTAGGGAATAACAATAGGGCCTAACAAAGGCCTGAGTGCATTATGAGTGCATCAGCCGGCGACATGCACTGCGTAACTATATTATGTGGGAGTATACACAAATGTCAAGAACGCGGAAATTAGAGAATTTACAAACACGTTGAGCGTTGACGTGTTAAGCTAAATTGCAAGCACATGCTGAACGCTCAATTATACTATCCTATTACTACGAAAACATACGTATGGTATACCAAGGCCGCCGAAGAATGAGTTCTATTCTTAGCCAAAAGTAATGAAACTTTTCCCTGTATATAATTATCTAAGTGCATGAGAAGCAATTTTCTTGGCTCTTTTCCTGTGGATTGTTACAACCTATAGCATCCCTCCTGTTTCTTACTGACCCTGGCGTTGCTTTGAAAGCTGTATAAAACTGCGCTGACGGCATGACGGTTGAGAGCATAGGAGGGTGAAAGGTAGACCTGGATAAGGATGGGGAGAGAAGACAGTCGAACAAAGAGGAAGAAAAGGAACAAGATTGAGATAGTCAGCTGCAGAAGTAACTGGATAAGACAGACAGACAGAGACAGAGACAGACAGAGAGATAGACAGAGAGAGAGACATAGCGAGATACAGAGCGAGAGAGAGAGGGGGGAGAGAGAGAGAGCGAGAGAGCGAGAGAGAGAGAGAGAGAGAGAGAGAGAGAGAGAGAGAGAGAGAGAGAGAGAGAGAGAGAGAGAGTGAGAGAGAGAAGTTGTTAAGGGAAGAAGAAGGGCCAAACAGGTGCTAGATAAAAAAAAAACAGGAACACAAAGAGAAGAGCACAGAACGGGAAGGCGAAGAGAAAGATGAGTGCTGGTAAAACGATAAAAAAACGGAGAAAAACACATGGACATGAAGCTGGAACTTGGAAGACTAGAGAAGAGGACTAGCAAGAGTTTGAGAAGAAAGACGTTAAAGATAGACTGCCAGAGAAGGAGAATAACCTGCAGGACGAGCAAGAGGAGAAGCCAGAGGATGGGATGAGGGCGACACGAAGCAGCAAGGTAAACGAAGGTAAAAGTAATGACGATAATGAGAATGATGATATATTGATATGATGATGATAGCAACGACATCAGTCTTAAAGATAATAAAAATGACGTAGAAAATATGGCGACAATTATGACGATGACGAAATCATCGACGATGAAAACAATACCGATAACGGCGAAGATGACTGTGATTAGAAATGATCACGAAGACGACGACGAGGAAAATGATGACTGCGATCATAACGACGTGGATGATGATGACGACGACGACGATGATGCTAATGATGATGATGACGACGACGACGATGATGCTAATGATGACGATGATGACGACGACGATGACGACGACAATGATATTGATGAAGATGATGACGATGATGATGACGACGATGATGATGATGGTGATGACGACGACGACGATGATGATGATGATGACGACGCTGATAATATTGACGATGACGACGACAACGGCGATGATGATGATGGTGATGATGATAATGATGACGCTTACGACGATAATAACGACCTTCTCGTTTCATTCCGAGCTTGATGCACTTTTTGAATCGACAGGCCTGGCACTGATTGCGATGGTGTTGGTCAACGGGGCAGTTGTGGTTACCACGGCAACTGAAAGTCAATCCTCGACGTACTGACCGTTTGAAGAAGCTCTTGCATCCTTCGCACGTGAACTGACCGTAGTGTTTCCCCGAACTTCGATCCCCGCACACTACGCACTCGACGCCAGCCCCGCTTGCCCCCTGGGCTGCAGATTCTTCTCCGGACCGCGGTGGGGTCGCGTTCCCGCTGCTCGACGGGGTGGCAGGAGAGTTGACCCGCGGCGCGTCCCGACACTGCACGAGACCCCCAGGCCCCGGAGCAAACGCATTGCTGTAGCTGGCCTCGTTCCAAGAGTTGGATGGACTTCCGGGACGGACGGCCATGTTGGATAGTCAACTTCCGGATCCGGACACAAGATGGCGATTCTGTCGATCGACCAGACGTCGGGGCTGCTCGAACTCGTAATTTCTGGATATCGACAGCGTCAAGGAATGTTAAGTCTCATCAACCAGGTTATTAACATGCGATCAGTTATGGGAAAATCGGTGGGTAGGCTATATAAGGTAGGGGCTTGGTGCCAGGTCGAGATCCAGAGGTCACGGTCGTCTACGCATTGACCCCCAGCGGTGTCGAACTCACCCGTGTGTCAAATGTCGACGATAAGAAGTAGACAGCAGCTTCAATCTCGATGTATGTTTACCATGGTTCGGTTCAAATCTAGTCCAGTGAAACCACTTTTATAAATTCAGAGAATCAGAGAAGAAATCGTGTAGCGCAAGACTTTCGATCGCCGGAAGCACTCGACGATCTAGCTGACATAATCCTGATTCGGTATACCACCCCCTCTTGTCCTTGATCCAAAGCTTGTGGACCCTACCACAGAGACCGCCTTCAGACGACACCGCTTAGACCCCGATGTAAATGCGCAACTTGAGACACGAGCCTGTAGGCCCGTAACTCTCGCTATATAGGTCGGTGACTGTATATAGGCCTCCAGTCGTATGCCTTACATAAAGCGCACATGTACGGACCGGGTAACAAGCCGATTCCCCCGCTGCAGTGACTCAGACGTGAGCCCGAGAGGACCTCGCCAGAAAACTTCGGACTTGTCTTCAGCCAGCTGAAGCCTGGCAAGCCAGGCCCACGAAGGCGAGGCCTATGAAGGCCTGTGCGCGCGTGCACAGCAACGCGGAAGTTCAGCAAGCCTGCTTAAAGAAAGACGGTACGGACTATTAATAGACAGTCCGCAAATCACGGTTCCGGTAAAAACGAACTGAAGGATAGAGGGAAAACAAGGCGATCTTCCTTCGAGTGTACGAACCAGCGCCAATCCAGATCCAGGGGCCGCCTCCGCTTAATGCGTTCCCCGGCCAAAAGGTGAGCGCAGAGGTCGGACGCCCACGGAGGAGGCCAAGGGTCACAACCTCCTCGGCCGCAACACCCGCTGGCCCACACAGTCGATGTGCTGTCTGGTCGCTGATTGGACGAATACTCTGACCAATAGGAGCTGGAGACGGAGGCGCGTACGTTGTGCGCTACAACTTCACTCAGTCGCAAGAGGGAGACAGTAATGGGGTGTTTCTGCGAAGGGCGCTAAATAAATTTAACACTGAGTGAGAGTCAATGCCTGAGTGAATGAGCGAGCGAGTGAATAAGTGAGTGAGCGAGTGAGTTACTGAGTTGCTGAGTCAGTCAGTCAGTCAGTCAGTAGGCAGTCAGTCAGTCAGTCAGTCAGTCAGTCAGTCAGTCAGTCAGTCAGTCAGTCAGTCAGTCAGTCAGTCAGTCAGTCAGTCAGTCAGTCAGTCAGTCAGTCAGTCAGTCAGTCAGTCAGTCAGTCAGTCAGCAAACAATCAGTCAGTCAGTCAGTCAGTCATTCAGTCAGTCAGAAGATCAGACAATCAGCCAAACAGTCAGTCAGTCAGTCAGTCAGTCAGTCAGACAATCACACAATCAGTCAAAGAGTCAGTCAGTCAGTCAGTCGGTCAGCCAGTCAGTGGCTAGCCATTCAGTTAGTCAGTCGGTCGGTTAGTCAGTCAGTCAGTCAGTCAGTCAGTCAGCCAGTCAGCAAACAATCAGTCAGTCAGTCAGTCATTCAGTCAGTCAGACAATCAGACAATCAGTCAAACAGTCAGTCAGTCAGTCAGTCAGTCAGTCAGACAATCACACAATCAGTCAAAGAGTCAGTCAGTCAGTCGGTCAGCCAGTCAGTGGCTAGCCATTCAGTTAGTCAGTCGGTCGGTTAGTCAGTCAGTCGGTCAGTCAGTCAGTCAGTCAGTCAGTCAGTCAGTGGCTAGTCATTCAGTCAGTCAGTCACTCAGCAAACAATCAGTCAGTCAGTCAGTCATTCGATCAGTAAGTAAGTAAGTAAGTAGTCTTTATTTGCACATGACAATCGCACTTGTGATCTTTCTATCTATCTATATGTTACTCTTCGTTCTGTGCCTATTATAACCAACCTTTGAGGTCTATAGATTGCACAGTATATAATATGAGCTTATCCAATATAGGTTTATATATATATGTATATATATAATATATGTATATATATATATATATACTGTGGAGAGAATGAGTAATCATTCACTGAGCTTTTTACGGCATGACAAAGAGGCTGCCGTGTGATAGTGACATCTATCGACATTTCGACATTTTCCGATATCTATGGTCCATCTTTGCAAGATGGCATAATTAGGCGGCAATGGAGCGTGACGCTCAGTCAGCCATGGACGTCCCCTGAACGGCTTATTGATGGGAAGACCGTGCAGGGGAAAGGAGGAGAGGGTCGAGAAGGATGGAAGGACCAGGTCGACGAGTCGACGATGAAGCCTAAGGGTGGACAAGGAACCAGATCAAGGAAGCGTGACATTCTCGCGTGGATAGAAGGATGGAGGAGGAAGTGGAGGAGAAGATGGAAAGGAGGAAGGAGAAGAGAGTTAGGATCAAAAGATGGAACAGAGAGAGGAAGAGGAGAAAGATGTGGAGGAGGAGGGAAGACCAGAAGAAAAAGAGGACGGACAACAGAGTGGAGGAAGATGGCAAGAAGGAGAAGAGGAGAAAGGAAAGGAGGAGGAATGGTATAGAAGGAGGAGGAGAAAGAAAAAGATGAGGAGGAGGAAGATGAGGAAAGGAGGATGAGGAAGAAGACAAGGAAGAGGAGAAGAAATAAGAAGAAGAGGACGAAGAAAAAGAAGAGGAGGAGGAGGAGGAGAAGGCAAAAGAGGAGGAGGAGGAGGAGAAGAAGAAAGGAGTAGTAGATATATAAATCATATCTATATATATATATATAGTCTATGACTTCTTCCAAAAAGCCGAGAAAATGTTCAGTGTGTAGCTAATTATAAATAAAAAATACATATATGTGTGTGCGTATGTCGGTGAGTGCTTGTGTAAATATATGTGTGCGTGTGGGTGTGTATATAAGTATTCTAAATGCACATAGCAGACGTGTTGTAAGCATGTTTATGTATTATCGATGATGTATACCGAAAGACATTAGAATCATTATCAATGCCAATCATGATGCATATCCACTATATATACAAGGAAGCCGTCGACTGTGATTGACAAAACAACTGCGACTATTACTGGCATATCTCTACACACACACGTACACACACACGCACACACACACTCGCACACTCACACACACACACATTCACACACACACTCACACACACACACACACACACACACACACACACACACACACACACACACACTCACACACACTCACACACACTCACACACAACTCACACACGCACACTCTCTGTCTTTCTCTCTCTGTCTCCCTCCTTCCCTCCCTCTATCCATCCTTCCCTCTCTCCCTGTATCCTGTATCTGTATCTGTCTGTCTGTCTCTCTGTCTCTGTCTCTGTCTCTGTCTCTCTCTGTCTCTCTCTGTCTCTCTGTCTTTCTGTCTCTCTGTCTCTCTCTGTCTCTCTCTGTCTCTCTGTCTCTCTCTGTGTCTCTTTCACACACACACACACACACACACACACACACACACACACACACACACACACACACACACACACACACACACACACACACACACACACACACACACACACACACAATGTCCATCCATCTTTGTATATAATATTATCATGCATATATTTTAGGAACTCAGGAAATGCATCATTTATATATATTGATTATCGCTCGCTTAAGTCACCATTGATGAAGATCACATGGGATTGTCTTCTATAGATGACGATCAATAATCCTGAAGTGCTGTGTATGAACTCATCCTACAGTCGATAACATATTGTTTTCCGCTCTAGGAAGTAAAAATCACGACAGGACAAAGATCTCAATTGTAATCTCAGCTGCTTGTCAATCAGTCAATCGGAATTTATATAGGCTATATAGCGCCCCTTCAAAATCTCTACTGAGATGCGAGGATGATGTCGTTAAGATGATATTGATCAGATGAGGCGCTTTCGTATATCGGCCATGGGCTGGTGACACTTCCATTAAACCTCTGCGTCAAGAGTTCAATTCTTGGCGAGAAAGACAATTCATTGTACCGGTAGTGACACAAAAAATATATAAAGAATACCTGCCTAATTGTGCTCGAACTTCCGCATTGTAATGACGTATGTGAGCGAATACGTATGTGTGTATATATGTGTGTATATCTGTGTATGTATACGTATGTATGCATGTATGTATTTATGTAGGCCTATGTAAACATCAGATGTATATATTCATGTCTGTCGGTCTGGAGTCTGTCTCTGTGATTGAATGTATACGTTCGCATGAACGTATACATACGTGAGTGTCATCATCATCATCATCATCATCATCATCATCATCATCATCATCATCATCATCATCATCATCATCATCATCATCATCATCATCATCATCATCATCATCATCATCATCATCATCATCATCATCATCATCATCATCATCATCATCATCATCATCAGTTCCTGCTGCCAGCCATTTGGCGGCGATGGGTACGAATAAATGATCTCCATTGTCCTCGGTCATTTGTCAAGTCTATTGCCCCCTTAATGTTAGTCCAATTGATGTTATGTCTTCAGTTATATTATCTATCCAGCGTATAGTCTTGGTCTGCCTTTGTGTCTTTTCCCTTCGAATCTTGCATGGAGCCCACTGTGTGGGATTCTGTACGTTTGGAAATATATGTATACGAACTTATGCATATATATACACTTATGTATTTATATATACTTATGTATTTTTATATACTTATGTATTTATATATACTTATGCATTTATATATATATATATATATATATATATATATATATATATATATATACTTATGCATTTATATAGCGCCGTTCAATAGACCTTTCAAAGATGATGTGTTTGGTGTTATAGATAATACTGTTAATTTACAGTTGACTACAGTTGAAAAGAAACATAACATGTGATTCACAGCTATACTGAGCGTAAGGTCACGCTCAGATATAAACACCAAATATCCATCCGCGTTTTGGCCGTAAGTCATTGGCTACATGCGCATATATGATATATGAATATGTATATATGATACCAATGTATGTATATATATATATAGGACTGACTATATATCAATATATATATATATATACATTGATTAATGTTTTGTATTATTATGCAGAATAGATGCATGCGAGTATATGACCCGAATGATTCAAGTGAAGAAAGCTTTCTCCTACATACGTGTTGGCCTCGTAAATTATCCTACAAAAGTTTATGACTGACAGTTGGCTGACAAGAAACCCATTCTGCTCTTGACCTATGGCTCTCTCTCCGCGGAGGAAGACCGAACATCGCATTCATTCACATACATATACATATACACACGTTGGTAGGTATACGTATACGTGTATACCAGGTGATGGATGGTTGTATTAGAGGTATAATTTATGTTAGCGGGTATATCAATCTTTCGAGCGAAGAAAATGCAATTGAGACGAACAGCCGTTAGGTATTATGATGGTCTGAGCCAACAGTTGCCGTTCCCACGCAAAGTCTACAAACACATGCGCACATTATGCGCACGTAGACACACATAGGCCTATGCATTCACCTACGCCTATATAACTCTCTACCTAAATGACACAGGCGTGTCAAATATATATATAAATATATGTATATGTATGTATATAATACTATATATATATATATGGGCACGCCTGTGTCATTATATATATTACATGTGGTGGAGTAATGACGTTCCGATAGCTTATATACTTCGTGCCATATGGTATTTCATTAGCTGACGCGCGGAACGAGCACCTGTTTCGTGGGCTCTGACGGCCACTCGGGCGTGACCTGCGAATTGAAAAGCCTCGTTGGGGTTAATAATCCTCGGGTTTCTTATCGCGGATAAATTAATGGGTGCCGGGTCGGGTGCCCCGCCCCGAATCGGCCAGACTAACTGGAGATATTGGGTGTCGGGTTCGGTGTTGACTTTAGCCCCGAGGATGGCACCCTGACCGGGATTTGGGGCCTGAAGGTTGAAGCCGAAAGTCGCTGTCAAAACACGCCGGTCCCGAATGCTTCACAAATTTCTGATGGAGGTTCACATGTGTGCGGCAGATGCAGGTGGATTGCGTCATTTGTTAGCGCGGGAGTTGTTTTAGGGTTGTTTGAGATTACTTTGCGTAAATGAGTGGATGGATGAATGGACGGACGGATGGATGGATAGACGGAAGGATGGATGAATGGATTGATGGATGGAAGGATGTGCTGTTCAAAGTTGTTTATAATGATATTCTACAAGGATGGATGAATGGTTGGATGGGTGGATTGGTGGTTGTATAGATGAATAAATGGATGGTTGGATGGATAGATGATTAATGGACGGATGAACGGATGGATGGATGGATCTATGGATGGATGGAAGATGTGCTGTTCAGGGGTGTCTAAGGCTGCTTTGCAACGGTGGATGGACGGATGGATATATGGATAGGATGGCTGGATGGGTGGAGAGATGGATGGTTGAAAGGTTGGATTGATGGATAGACGGATAGATGGATAAATGGTTGGATGGTTGGCTGTTCAGGGTAGCTTAAGACTACTTTGCAAGGATGGCTGGCGGGTTGGATGGATGGATATATGGATGGATTCATCCATTCATCCATCCTGCTGCTGCTGCTGCTGCTGTTCCTCCTCCTTCTTATCCTCAACCTCCTTCAACTCTCTGACCATTTCGGTCCCGTGGTGGAGTATGCGAAGAGGGTCAATAGATAAATATCACAACGCGTAAAAGGCCTTGGAGACATGTTGGCATACAGGTGCGATGTTTATGTGTCCAGTTATAATATTACATGGAAAGGACAGAGCTTTGGTGAATCGAAATAATTCATGACTTCCATTATGTATGTAGTTGATCAACCGACAGAACGACCAACCGACTGACTGACTGACTGACTGGCTAACTGACTGACTGATTGACTGAGCGACTGTCTGACTGACTGAATGACTGCCTGATTGACTGAGCGACTGTCTGACTGACTGACTGACTGATTGGCTGACTGATTGACTGATTGATTGAGTGACTGACTGATTGAGTGACATGGCTGACTGACTGGCTGATTGATTGAGCGACTGTCTGACTAACTGATTGAGTGACTGACTGACTGACTGAGTGACTAACTGATTGGTTGACTGACTGACTGACTGACTAACTGATTGACTACCTGACTGACTGACTGACTGACTGACTGACTGACTGACTGACTGACTGACTGACTGACTGACTGACTGACTGACTGACTGACTGACTGACTGACTGACTGACTGACTGACTGACTGACTGACTGACTGACAGTCAGTCAGTCAGTCAGTCAGTCAATATTGCTGGCTAACTGATTGAGTGATTGTCTGACTGAGTGATTGAATGAGTGACCGTCTGAATGACTGGATGGTTGGATGGATGAATGGATGGATGGATGGATGGATGAATGGACTGGCTGTTTAGGATTATTCAAATTACCCCGAAGTCAACGTAAAGGGAATGCGTATCAGAGGCAGATCAAGACAAAGACCCAGACATGCATGTACAAGAGTTTGTATGTATGTTTATATGCATGTGCATGTGTGACTGTGTACGTGTCTGAATGTATACGTATGTATGTGGATGCGCATGTTCCTATATAATGTGTATATGTTTGTGTAAATGTATATGCATCATGTATATGCATATGTATATAATGCGTTGGACAATGTCAGCGTTGTTGGTAAGGGTGGGGCGCATGTCCGCAATTGGCTTCCCGCCCAATTAATAAGCAGACGACAACCAGTCGTGAAGGAAACATCCGAACAACGTCGCCACCCCCACTTCCGCTCTCCGTGACTTCGGTCATTATACACTTTTCCACTCCACTAAACGTCTTTTCCGCGTATCTCCAATATATCCCAAACCCTCCCCTTCTGGAGGGGTGGCTTCCTTACTTTAAACCACCACCATGACCCACAGCAGGATTGAATCCAGCCAAGCATTCGAGGTTGTTAGTCGAACACGTGGCAATATCCGACCGTTTGAATCAGTGTTGCTTTGTCGGCTCATTTTCGCCAATTTTCGCTTGATTACCTCAGGCGTTTGACAGTGTCTACTGGACGTCTGAACTCCTCTCAGCTGTGGTCGTTTCAATTTGTTTTGTCTGAAAACAGCCCACATAAACATGCCACGGCTCTTGGGAACTGGATCGCAGGGCCCGTGGATAGATAAGGGCGGAGAAAACCCTGGTTTCAACTAGATGGACAGGCGGTTAAATAAATGCGGATGGACTGATAAATATGGATAGAGAGAGATAGCTGAAATGATGGATAGGTTTCCTAGATTGAATGGTTAAACGAATGCAATGGATACACGTGAGAAAGACGTGGGTTCATAAGGTCATTATAGGTAAACCATTAGGTCAGTGAGTCAGTTAATTTATGAGTTGGCCGAAATGCTGGCGTAATTCAATCTTGCAATCTTTCACTCTCCACGCAATGTTCGCTCATTAATTCAATTAGTCCGCGAGTAAATGAATAGGATAGACAGATAGTAATAGTGAGTTAATGAGTAAGTGTGTGAGTGAGCGGATAAGCCAGACAGTCAGTCGATCAATTAACCAGTCACTCCGTCAATCAATCGTATCAGTCAGTCAGTCGGTCAATCAGTCAATCAGTAAGTCAGTCAATCAGTAAGTAAGTAATCAGTCAGTCAATCAATCAATCGGTCAGTCAGTCGCTCAAGTAAGTCAGCCAGTCAGTCAATTAGTTAGTCAGTCAGTCAGTTTGCTGTTTGTGATCAACTACATACACAAGAACATCATGAACTATTTCGGTTCGCCAAAGCTCTGTCCTTTCGATGTGATATTATAACTGGACACATAAACATCGCATCTGTATGCCAACATTTCTCCAAGGCCTTTTACGTGTTGTGACATCTATGTATTGACCCTCTTTCGCATATTCCACCACGGGACCGAAAGGGCCAGAGAATTGAAGGAGGTACAGGATAGGGAGGAGAAGGAGCAGGAGCAGGAGGGACAGGAGAGGCAGGAGGAGGAAGAGAATAAGGAGGAGCAGGAGGAGAAGGAGGAGGAGAAGGAGGAGGAGGAGGTGAAGAACAGGAGGACAGTGTGTCTGTGTTATTCCTGTCCTTCAGATCCTCTCCCTTCAGACCAAGCTTCGACCCACCAACCAAATTGAAGACTAGCTCTAACGGCGCTTGCATTCGAGGCCCGTTTCGGCTGGCGTGACGTGTGAATGGAGGTCACGACCCTTTCTGACCCCACTGACCTTTTAGCAGCGCGGTGGCCACGGGCTTATTGTTATCTGCGATTGATGGAAAAATTGACCATCGTGAGGAGTGGCAAACGAAACAGACGAGAAGACCAACTCTATAATTATCACTGTATTCTAACAGAAACATCAAAACTAAACCAAGCGTATGCTATGCATTCATATAATCTGTTTATATATATATATATGGAAAATATTGACACGCTTTGTTTTTATATATACGCACTTTCATTGATCCAAATTATAAATGGTTCTACACATGTACAATGTAGCAATATAGGCAGATAATATTTAAGTGTCGATATATCAGATGTCATCATCATCATCATCATCATCATCATCATCATCATCATCATCATCATCATCATCATCATCATCATCATCATCATCATCATCATCATCATCATCATCATCATCATCATCATTATCGTCGTCGTCGTCGTCATCATCATCATCATCATCATCATCATCATCATGATCATCATCATCATCATCATCATCATCATCATCATCATCATCATCATCATCCTCATCATCATCCTCATCCTCATCATCATCATCATCATCATCATCATCATCATCATCATCATCATCATCATCATCATCATCATCATCATCGTCATCATCAGTTCCTGAAGCCATCATTAATATTATCATTGCAATTCATTCCTGACGTCATCATCATCATCGTTGTCGTCTTCATCATCATTAGTTCCTGACGCCAGCCATTTGACGTCAATGCATGCGGGTAACTGTTTTTTCCCGGTCATTTGTCATATAATGTACACGTTTGATTGAGACTTCCACTTTCTGCAGTGTGTCGTATACGCTTTGCATGTATAATTAGGTATATTTATGTAGCGCGTGATTTATCGCAGATCACAAATCTCCAAAAGCGGCTATAGATCAAACTCCAGTCCAGTGGCGATAAGACTTGGTGGCAAAGCGTGACGGGATGGAACATCTCCCGACTCCCGAGTGTCGATATATATGCAAGATGGCTTTTCCTATATGGCTTACTTCAAGGTTCGGTTCTGGCATCACTCTCAAGGGGTCTTGACCAACCAATACGCCTATGACACCCAAGCCTTTACCCATGCATGGCCCAGCCAACGCAGCTGCTCTATATATACGGGTCACGAGGGTCCTTGAGGTCACCACGGCGCTGGATCTTTAGATGTCTTCTAACCGTTTCCGCCTTAATTCCGATAAAAACCCACGGAGCCCAACTCGCCAAGGTTGACAGAATTTCTCCGCATTATAGTTTTCCAGACGTTCACTACTCGTCCTCAGTCCGCGATCTGGGTGTTATATTGGATCCAGTTCCCCCATTAACTGACCGTGCACCTCAATCGTATCTCTCGTACATGCCTTTATCATCTACGTCAACTCCTCACCATCCATATACTCACTCTCTCCTCACGCTGTCATCAGTCTCGTCCATGCATGCGCTGATCTGTCTAGAGTCGATTTTGGCAACACCATCTACGCTATAGTATCTTCTCGCCAAACCTTTCAAAGCTGCCCGTCTTAATGGTGGTCGCTCGAGATTTGCCCACATATCTGCCTTGATGCGGGACACTCTCCACTGGCTTCTTGTGCATCCAGTTCACAGTTTTAATTGACTTGTCGGGTTGCTCCTTCATAGCTGGACCTTCTGTACCTCGACCTCTTCACTCCCTGCCATGGCCTCTCCGTGCACTCTCAGCTCGGCCGCCAGAAGCTTTGCTTACGTTGACCCCTCTATAGTTGGAACCGTCTTCCGCATGAAATGCGGCTTGAGATACTCAGCCTTTCTCTTCCCTTATTCCAAAAGCGCCTGGAGTCCATTTTATTTGCTAGCGATGGCACTCACTTGGGTCGGGAGCGCATCTGGGTCGTTGAGTGGTGCCTTTATGAACGTTCGATTATACAATTACAACTACAATAAAAAATGACCGTCAGCAGAAAAAAAGAGAACTATCGTTTAGTTGCCGTCTTCCTATGCTACATATATATTATATATATATATATACATATATATATACATATATATATATATATGCGTTCATTAAATGTATGCAGTGAATATGCAAGCACACACACCTACACACACCTACACACACACACACCTACATACACACACACACCTACACACACACACACACACACACACACACACACACACACATGTATGTATAATTGTATATATGATATATATATATATATGCGTTCATTAAATGTATGCAGTGATTATGCACACATTATATATATATATATATATATATATATATGTATATATATTCACGTGGATCATTCTTTCTGATATATACAGCGGTGTCATGGAAGAAAATTCCCCGGAGCAGCTGTTTTCTCAGCGGACCAAGACGGACGTAAAAGCAGACCGTATCCGGTATTGATAATGCATGGAGTCTGCCAGAGGACCAGTCTCGTCGAATGCGCAGCGTAGGGAATC
This sequence comes from Allolobophora icterica, assembly GCA_963556255.1. Lineage (NCBI taxonomy): Eukaryota > Metazoa > Annelida > Clitellata > Crassiclitellata > Lumbricidae > Allolobophora > Allolobophora icterica. The sequence continues at coordinate 19,532,065 of OY744617.1, forward strand.
AGCGTCGACCGTTTCTCTCGTGAGGGCTGCATGGTATCTGCTTTCTGAAATCCTTTAGAAAAATATTTGCAAACACGTGTATTATTTTTGTATATGCATATATAATTCAGAGATATTGACACGGCTCAAATCATGCCAGGCATAGCGCCTAAGTTATTGGGAGGGCTCGAGCTTATTTGCCTTATAGAAGTTTACACCAAGAGCGTAATGATCGAGTATACTTATGGGAAGGAGCATTGTCTCCAATTAAAGTGGATAACTATAGACAATAATTAGGTCTGTATACGTGTATCGATACCGCAATGCGTATGCCCTGTAAACGGAAAAAACGAACTCTACAATTCACTCCCATAACCCCTGGAATATTCCTGATAAGCCCTGTAATTACTCTAAACACTCATAAAATCACTCCAATATCCCATAGAATTATTCCAATAATTCCTGGAATTATTAAAGCAGTTTTACATAACGCCCCTTCATTTATCTGACCCCTTGAACTGACCTGAATGCGAATTTATTTTGTAGGGCCATCGACTGATAGAAGAAGAACATGAAGAGTAGTGCCTTGAGCTAGACTGAGAGGCAGCCATGGATAGGAAGTGTTAGCGGTTTCATTTTCTTAGCATCGGCATATGAATGTATGCATGTATCTGGACTTTGAAGAACCATGTTTTAGGGGCTCTCAAAAGCGCAAGTGGTCAGTCTTCTACCTCGCCGTCTCATCTTCCCACCGACAGTGTACAGTCAACGTGTTGGAGTGTCAATCGAGAGGTCAGAGCTTCAAATCCAGGGCAGAAATTAGTTGTTAGATTTCTGCTCCACCTGCGCCCCCTAGCCAACTCAGCTATATTGAAGAAACTGGCCGTACATCGTCGGTGGGAAGATGAGACGGCGGGGAGAGGACTGGCCACCCGCTCTCATATGCCGAGACTAAGATAAAAATGAAGTCGTTAACACGTCATACCCATATCTGCCCTTAGGTGCTAGCTTAGTTTATTCCTTTACTTTTTCTTGTAAGAATAATATTGGCTGTTATTAAGTTAAAAAACTGCTTCAAAATTCCATTCTAAAATCTGAGAATTGTTACGTCAATGTAGCAACGAGTCCCCGACGTAGCTAAATCATGAACCAGATGGACGATTGGTTTTCAATCCGACAGACATGTACAGCGTCAAGACCGCAATTCCGCAAACAGACACACACACAGCCAACAGAATCGGACTGCCATACCCATCCGCAATAATTACGCACGTCCATGCACATCAAAGTCCACATATCTACATTCACAGACTGCGTACAGAGAGACGTTGAAAAGGGCGCCCACTAATGGCGGACCTCAGAGGATGACAGGAAAATTGTGGTATGAAGAGTCGAAGCAATGTACAGTGACAGCGGAGAAACTGACCCAGCGTGAGAGGCGGAGTGGATCTTGGCTGACAGGGTTCAGCTGAGGTCACCAAATGGCTGACCAGTACGACCGATCCTGCTCCAGATAAATGACTATTATGCTGTCACTTTAGACGATAATACGGGGTTTAGAGTGGAGTGTTTAGGGACAGAGAGACAGCGAGCGGAAGTGGGAGCGCGTCAGAGAGACAGACATGCAGACAGACAGCCAGACAGCCAGACAGACTGCCAGACAGACAGACGAACAAACAAACAGACACACAGGCAGGCAGACAATTTTGGAACGAAACAAGCTTCCTATATGTAAGGTAGAAATGCGAAAATTCTAAGGAAGAAAGAATTTCTTCTCCCTCTCTATGTCTCTCTCACTCTCTCTCTCTCTCTCTCTCTCTCTCTCTCGCTCGCTCATTCACTCGCTCACTCGCTCACTCACTCACTCACACACTCACTCACTCACTCACTCACTCACTCACTCACTCACTCACTCACTCACTCACTCACTCACTCACTCACTCACTCACTCACTCACTCACTCACTCACTCACTCACTCACTCACTCACTCACTCACTCACTCACTCACTCACTCACTCACTCACTCACTCACTCACTCACTCACTCACTCACTCACTCACTCACTCACTCACTCACTCACTCACTCACTCACTCACTCACTCACTCACTCACTCACTCACTCACTCACTCACTCACTCACTCACACACTCACTTACTCACTCACTCACTCACTCTCTCTCTCTCACTCTCACTTTCACTTTCACTTTCACTTTCACTTTCACTCTCTGTCTTTCTCTGGGTCTCTCTCTCTCTCGTTGTATAGGCATATTTATGTGCAATATTTATGTGTATATGATAATTTATTAGCGCCTTTTTAAAACTGCACACCGCTGTGTAAATATGTATCTTTGGCATTTCTCCATGTATACCTCTTTCCCGTAAGCGCTTGAAAACCATTTTTTCGATCGTGGTTTTGTTCTTAAAGTGGCGCTACAAAAATTTGTACCACAATTATAATGACGTGCGCTCGTGATGACTCACGTGACCTATATATCTTAATTAAATCGGCTGCACCGGTGGCAATACTGTTAACACACTGATTGCTGTGCTGGAAATGTTAATGTAAATGTTAATCTCCGAACTTTCTCAGCGCCACGTAAAAGCCACGTCAGAGCGATTAGCTTAATCACCGACGCTATATGAAACCAATGACCACAGCCAGGTAATCGCCGATTGTACGCAGGCCGGATGGGCTTGTGAAAAGTGGTCTACAGGCGGTAAAGGGGCCAATTTCTACTACTTTGGCGTCTATTGGGGAACGGAAATAACGAAATCCTTACCGTCATTCTAATTTTGATTATGTAATTCATATACAATTTTTAAAAATCAGGACTTGGAGAGTCCATGTGAGCAAGCAACCTCTGATTGTAGGTGCGTAGAACAGAGTTCAGGGGGTATAGACAAGCAGAGGCAAGAGAGAGAGAGAGAGAGAGAGAGAGAGAGAGACAGACAGACAGACAGACAGACAGACAGAGACAGACAGAGACAGACAGACAGACAGGGATAGACACAGACAGACACAGACACAGGGACAGACATAAAGACACAGAGACAGACAGACATACAGAGACGTTTATACAGAAACAGAGATGCAGAAAGACAGCAGACGCATATACAGGTACAGAGACAGAAGCACAGACATATATGGGCTCCAAAGCAATGAGAGTCATGAAGACGATTTTCCGGATGTACCGTCTGGCGAGACGGCGCGAGGTCATTTCCATCTCCCATATCTGTGTATGGAGAGAGGTGTGAAGTTTGATGCCCCAGTGACAGTTCGAAGGCGGATCTAAGTCGAAGGGTAGAAGGGAAGGTGTACCAAAAACTGACAACCGACCAAAGCATGGCGCACTTACATATTCACGACTGGAGGCGTTGGAACTGTCAACGGACACGCCCGACTTACTCTTCCAGTGCTGATCTGGGTGGCTGCAGGGAGATAGTTAGTCATGCGTGTTCGATTTTAATAACCACAGATGCGACTTAAATATGCGCCGATATTGGAATACAAGGCACTTCAAACTCTATGCATCTATTCAATAATAGGTATGTCGTGATAAAAAAACCTCACTCTTCAAATCACAGTCCTTGATATACCGGTACTGTAATATGTTGTATATTTTTGCTGCAGATTTTATGATCGCATGCTGTAGTGACTATTGTGCTTTATTACAAGACAACTGGCGTTTTTACAGTATATGCATTTTGAATATATTGTAATTTGGAAGTAATAAATTTATTAGAATTTTTCGCGGACACGAGCCTCTGTCACCAAGCAGTAGAATTTGTTTGACAGCGTATAAAAGCTGGGAAGTAAACGCAAATCAGCGATGAACTGGCCTTGAGTCCAGGACCATATAGGATTCGTGCATTTGTCAATGCTTTAATGTGTTGTAAGCAGTGCTTTTTTCGCCGGCACTTTTTTCAGCTACTAAAAAAATAATTTATTTATTTTAATAATAAAAACAATAATTTAGATATTTTAATGTAATTTCAGTGTTGTTTATTGAGACCCCTTCCCAACCCCCAATCCCGTTTCTCTCAGGATATTAGTCCTTCCGTAATTGTTCAGTTCCGGAACCATTTTTTCTTCAAGAAAGCATTGGTTGTAAGTAACATAGAAACATTACTTATATGGATTCTATATATAGGGTAATACTTATTAGAAAACCGGTCTTTCCTTACTTGCAATAGCTCTGCCATGGACAAGTGCGATTTAGTTACATTGGTATTTGTTGTCACCAGACATGACTGATGTAGGATACGTGTGGTCGCGACTGACAACAAGCGAATCGCTCGTCACACAGTCTGACATACTGACGTCCATCAAATCAAATATGAATTAAGGAGATTGGTGACCTGTCCATCAACTCATCCGTGACGGATTAGAACAGTGCGCAGATGACCAGCTGACCGTTACATTCGGGCGGCCACAGACAGATGTGTTCTTCTATGCATGCCACTGTGAGGCTGAGCATGCATGACCATCCGTCCATCCGTCTGTCTGTCTGTCTGTCAGTCAGACTCTAGCGGTCCATGGAATCGCTTTCTCAAGACGTCGGTGCACGACAGGCCGAGTGTCCCATATTTCTCACTGATGCGTAACCGGTTGACATTCGACTGATTTGACGTGAGTAGTCGAAGATGGCTCCAGCGATATCCACATCCCAGTGATAGTTAGAGTCTTCCACTACGAAGTTCACAGTAGTTTACTGCGTAATGTTGCAGTTTACTACTGCGATTTTAACAGTAAGTTACTGTGAATTACAGTTTTAATGAGACTCAAAGTAAGTTAATACAAGTCACAGTAGGTCACTGTCAAATTACTTAACATTAGGCCCTACTTAACATTCTGTGAATGTTGCATACGTAACTTGATCGCCTCTGCTTGCACAGTAAATTGTTGTTAAATTCGATAGAAACTTCTCTATAATACTGACTGCAAAAGTTGGATTTTAGCCTGAGCGCGCGCATGCAGACACAATATATGCAAAGTGGGCACAATGTGATATACAGTGGGTATAGGCCGTATAGTCGTCTAATAGTTTCAAATTTCGTTATAGGTACACTTTGTCGTTTGTAGAAGCTGCATGCAGGCTTCTTAGCATTATCGACAATTTGCGGCGGTCGAAAGTTTATATCAGGAACCAAGTACATCTTTCAAACGGGTGTTGTCCAGGTCAACGCAGCAGAGGTGGATTTAGGATATCAGGGCCTAGTTAGAGTGGCTATTGCAGTGGGCATGCGTGCCGAAGCTATAGCGAATCTGGGACGTAGAGTAATTAAACAGGTTGATCTAATGTAATCTACTCTAATTACCTCGAAAGGGTTAATATCATAGCGCAAACGGCGTTGGTCGCTCCAGCAGTAAACAATCACAATTCTTTTTAGAAGACCGGTTGAAATCCTATAGCTCATGCAGTGAAACCAAATGTCAGGCTGTGATGGATGGGAAGGCTTAGTTAGGAGTTTATATCTCTCAGTATAATTACGTTGAACTATATTATCTCTGTTTAATTTATAAGCTTATTCGTAGGCAATGCTATTCAACCATCCTTTTGCATTTTTTGCATTTCTTTTAACACGTTTCAATTTTTTTGCATTGTTAAGGTACTTCTCCAAAACGTCAGATGTATGTCGTTGCTGTACAAAATTGTAGCCGAAATTTCGCGTGATATTGAAGAAAACACCTTGAGGTCATTAGGCCAGAAAATGAGAAATAAAAACTGCTCATAACACCTTAAACATACCCGTACATATACAGTGCCGTTTTAAGGCATAGGCACGCGAGGCCCGGGCCTAGGGCCCCGCGCAGCGGGGGGCCCCGCGGCGGCCCAGAAACAAAATAACAATATTATAAGTTCTGTTCTAACAAGTAACAATTCTGCAAAGTAAAGTAAGAACAATTACACATTTTTATTATTTTTTTCAAACAAATGTCTGCGGTCTGCATTTTTAGTTAAATATAATTATTGGTAATAAAATCAGAGCGCTATAGAAATAAATCAATAATTTTAACGCATGGCGACGATGGCGCACAACTTGCTGTAGGCTATTGGCTATTATGTTTGTTTTCATTTGTCTGCTTTTTCACAACGCTATTCAAGGAATTTTTATGTCTTGGTAACTTAATATTAATTTTTAATATTAACTCTCTCTGTCCTAAAATCTAGTCATTTAATAAATTGTTTTAAACTTTAAATTATAAAAAGGGCAAAAAGCGTATCAAATTTCGCAGTTAATAGGATAAATAGAATGATGTTGGCGTGTCGACGCTCGGTAGGCCTACTGAGTCGGTAGTGAACTTGGCAAACTTATTTAACTTAACAAAATCACTTCATTTCCACCTCATCTAATGTATAAGGTTGAGGGTTTTTGATAGTTTCTACCCTTTTTGTTATGCAGATTAAGATTCTGATTGTCAGTTATCACCGTCGTTCACGGTAAATCGATTTGCAACTTTTGGCCAATTATCACTAGGCCTACGATCAATTAAACGAAATATCAGACAACCCATCAAAAATGCGTAGAAATTATATGAGTGGTGCCGCGAAGAGAAAAAAGGAAGCAACTGAAATTGAAATGTCGAACAAACATCAAAAAGTATCTTCTTTTTTTCAAAGTCAGAAAACACAATCATCATCGCAGTCCGACATTGTTGAGACGTAAGATAGGCCTACTCTTACGTTGTCTTACTCGTCTACTGAATCACTGATGTCATTGTTTGCGATAAAGATGAACAGTTATTGTCGCTGCAAGATGATGGTCTACCAGTCGAAAGTACAGATGTTGTCACAACTCACAACACCAAAATTCGAAACCTATTTCGCAAGATGTAAGCCCTGCGGAGTCAGCGGACTATCCAACTGATGCAGCCTTATGGAGTCCAATCACGGAGGAATTGCGATCTTATTGGATTCGTAAAGGTCCTGCTAGTTGCCAGCATAAAGAGTCTGACTTTAGTACGACTCAACGCGTGTATCAAACGGGAGATAAGTTGCATAGACGTTGCTTAACTGATTCCTGTTTCCGTCGTGAACTGCGAAATGGTGACTCAGTTTGTCGCGAATGGCTGCTCTTTTCTCCATCGCAGAAGTCTGTGTATTGCTTTGTCTGTCGCTTCTTTTCAACAACAACGATGGGTCATCAATCTTTCTGTCAATGATGGTGACAAACTGTAGCCTACGGGTGAACGTTCTTTCTCAGAACTTAAATTAATCAAGAACGAGCTTCGTAGCCGTATGATGTCATGAGCATAGAATCAGATGTGTTGGAGTCTTTGAATTTCGATGATATTATAAAAGACTTTGCTCAGAGCAAAACACGAAAGCGATGTTTGTAAGAAACTGTCGTTACAAAGTCACAATCCATGTATAGCAAACATGTACTCATTATAATCACACTTTCAGTTTGTATAACAAATAAACAATGGAAACTGTAAAGTATGTTAAACTAAACTTTTATTTTACACTTGTAGTACAAAGATTGATGTGTTAGCTGTGTTATTATGAGTTTAGTAAGAGTATACTATATTAATAAATTTAACAAAATGACACATATGCACGTACAATGCACTAATGCAATACTCTGTATCTGAGACTGAGATATTGAGACGGAAATCGGATTACGTTTAAGGTTATTTAGGGTTTGTGCGGGTTGTGCCTAGGACCCCCAAACTCCTTAAAACGGCTCTGTACATATATGCTTAAGGGATCGCTTCAAATGCGTGGATATATGGAGGAATGGACGGACGAATGGATTCTGAGCGCGGATATAAGAACGGTCCACCGTCCGACTAATTGCACCCACAAAATTATACGGTATGCAAGGAAAATCACCACTCAATTATCAAGTTCACTCAGCCATAACGGACTGCACCAGGTATCCAACACCTGTACGTGTATATATGTATATACGAACACGCACACACCCTACACTCAAATACACACACCTACACACAACATATAGAGTAGGTAAGAGAGATAGAGAGACAGAGACAGAGACAGAGAGAGACACAGAGAGAGTAAGAGAGAGAAGAAAGAAGAGAGACAGAGAGAGCAAAATACCATAACGTGAATAAATATAAATATACATGTGTGTAATATATGTGTTTAATATATATATATTTATATATATATATATATATATATATTCACATATATCTTATGTATGTATAAATATATGTGACACCCGTTGTTCAATCACGTTATGGTATTTGCTCGGAGGAGCTCCATAACTCACGGTGCTCACCAAATGACAGGTCCTTGAAGGCGCTAGAACTGTCCTTTGACTTTAATTGGTGCCTAAAATTTTTCGAAGGCCTGCGTGTCAAGAGAGGGTCTGTGGTATTCGGCCACCCGCCCCTTAACCCGTCCATCCATCCGCCCGCCCACCCGCTCCCCATAATTCACTTAAAGCATTCAGCGGTCGAGGGGAAGGGGCACAAGGCATGGCAGGGCCGCTGAGTAACGCACCGGTCTATAGAAGTCGGCAAGTCAGACGTGACCCGGTAAGTAATCATGACTAATTATGACCAGGTTCCGCTTGGCTGAGGTGTTTGGGGTGGAAGATGACCTCGTGTAAGAGCTGCGGGTGCTACGGGTGGTAGGGACGGGGGTCAGTGTGGAGCAAAACGAATAAAAAAACAAACTATATGAGAGACAAAGAGTTACATTATTTTTATTGCTACAGGTATCCTAGACGCCAAATCAGGCAAAATACGCCCACTGATATGTCACTTTCAACATGATGCATGATGATGCATATACATAGCCCCGGTGAGTAAGCTGGTCTCCCTAACCCAGCTTTTGTTTGGCGCTGAGAAATTTCGAAGATTTACATATACATTACATTACATATAATTGACATTTATATATAATAAAATTAAAGCACCGCATATACATGTATAATTACGAATCCAATAGCCACTCTAACTAGGCTCTTATATCCTATATAAAAATTACAAAATTCTTTATAACACTAATCATGATTATGATGATTATTAGCCAGAATTTAAAAAAAATTCTAATAATGCACTATACAATTACGCAGTCGCTGTGACTGCTACATTCTAAAAGAGTGTCATGAAAAAGCTAAGAAGAACTCTTAGCAGTAAGAACTCGAAACACAAGGAAATATACTGGATCAATTAAAACACGGAAGCAATGAGAATACTAATTATCATCATCAGTTCCTGACACCAGGCGTTTGGCGGCAATGGGTGCGAAGAAATTATCTCCATTGTCCTCGGTCATTCGTCAAGTCCACTGTCCCCTCCCCTAGCGTTATTCCAAGTGATGTTATGTTTTTATTTATAATATTATTGTCTATCCAGCGTTGCTTGGTCTGCCTTTGTTTATTTTTCATTCGAATCTTGCTTGCGGTGCATTGTGTGCGATTCGGCCACCTGGCTACAGTGGACAAAAATGACAATGATAATCTAAGATCTATGAAACAAAGTTAATTTTGTTTGCACTATGGATACACTTTGTTTACACTTAGGCTATTACAAGACCAAAATGCAAAATAAAAACTGCAAACTGCAAAATGATGACATTGTCTGTAAGCCATTAATAAAATTAATTACCAATGCTTAACTGCAGACAGTGTGGGAATTGTAGAAAAAAGACTGGAAGCGGCAGGGTGAACATTTTATCCGTTCTTTCAAACAGATGTCAACGAAATTTGACAGAAGATGATTTCAACGCTTACAGTTTTGCAAGTCAGACTCGAATCAAAATCAATTCCTTTGTTGAGAAAATTTAAAAATGCAAACATGATGCACCGTGAAAATTTCTTCTCTTTGTCAGAGACTCAGAGCCAAAAATGTTAAATCACACTAAAACAGCTGAAGGGGTTCAATGGAAACTGTGGGGTCCTAAGAAAGACTAATTCCCACCCTGACTGCAGATATCTGTCGAGACAGAGTTTCAGGTTTCACCAGTTCACATGTTTCACTTATCTAACGGTTCAACGGTGATTGTGAACCGCAGTTTCGCCATAGAAGCGACATCGACTGAGACCTTGTGAATTAGGTTAACAGAGATCCTTAAATGTCAGATTGCATTAGATTGGAATAGATTAGAGTAAACGGCTATCAGTACTTATTCAGTTGGCAGAAATAAAGCGAGCAAGCGAGCCCCAGACAGGTATTAAGTAAAGGTAAAAGGTGCTCGATAGTGCAGTGATTAGCGTGCTGGACTGTCAATCGAGAGGTCGGGAGTTCAAATGCTTGCCAGGGCAGAAATTTTGGTTCGAGATTTCTGCTCCACCTGCATTCCCTAGCCAACTCAGCTATAAGTACACTGACCCACGACCGTACACTGTCAATGGGAAGATGAGTCGGCGAGAGAGAGGACTGGCCAGTGTGGCCACCCGCTGTCATATGCCGAGGCCAAGAAAATGAAGTCGCTAACACTTCATACCAATGGCTGCCTCAGGGCCAGCTTAAGGAGCTGATCGTCTTCTTCTGAGGTAAAAGGTATAAGATATAAGGTAAGGAAAGTAAGTCAGTTGAGGTAATGTTACTGGTAGAAGCGTGACATTCTGGGGTTACATTTAGCCTTAACGGAAAGCTGAAAACAAGCAAGGTGTTTACAGCACAAGCCTCAGAGTCACAATGGCATAGCAGACTGCAGGATGCGATTAAGGGGAACTCTCCATTTAGTTAGAGTAGCTTTATACCACTGTAACTACATTTCCTCTTACATTTCGCATCTGCACTTAGATGAAGTCTACTCTCCACTGTTGGTAACCACAAGTCGCATTCAGCCCACTCACCTATGATACCACTAACAACGATGATGAAAATTAAGAAGAGAACAGCAGAAAAACAAAAAGAGGAGCAGGTGAATGAAAACATAATGACGTAATCGTAGTCGTAAACTCCAAATTACTAAAGCGCCACTCGTAAGCTAACTAGCCAAGTGCAGGGCACCAGCTTATTCACGAGCGCAGATGATGATGACGACGACTACGACGACGATGATGCATGTATATGTATATTTAGATGGTGGGCTCAAGTCGTTTTTTGACTGAGCCAGTGCATATTTTAACTGTATAACTAGTGGGACAAATGTCCCAGTAGTGTTAGGATTTGTCATAGTAGCTATAGGCTGGTTTGTCCCAGGCAATGTATGGTTAAAGTATAAGTTATGGGACAAAATGTTGCAAGAGTTTTAAGATCTGCCCCAGTAGTAAAATCAGGAAATTCCCAAAAAAGTCATCAACTTTTTCTGGAGATGAATTCCTAAAAAAAGGTCATCAACTGTTTTTCGGGAGATGACATTTTCGGAGATGAATTCCTAAAAAAAGTCATCAACTTTTTCTGGAGAGGAATTCCCAGAAAAATGTCATCAAAGTTTTTAAGAGACGAGTTCCAAAATTTTGTCCCAGTAGTCTAAATTCCTTAAAATATGCACTGGATTGAGCGCCTGTGAGGCTGTGAACAAGCTTTTAGGCGCTCTAGAAATCTTGAGATTGCGATTACGATGTGAGTCCCCATCTTTCGAATGTTTCCATGCTTCTACCGGTGGCTTCTAGTATATCGTCTCTACGGCTTTGACCGCCATCTAGGGAATGAAGGTGAATCACGATGTCTGAAGTAGAGTAGGCCTATACGTTTTTGCCAGAAATTATGATATACTATAATACTAAAGCTTTGTGGACAACCAGAGGCTTAACTTTGGTCTAGAAAGTGGGGATTACCAAATTTTGCATTGTTTAAGCTTCACGACCGTTAAATTATTATAACGGCATCATTTGTGTTACAAGCATAATAATAATTATAGCTTGATGATGATGATGATGATGACGATGATGATGATGATGATGATGACGACGATGACGATGATGATGTTAATAATAATAATAATAGCAGCAATAATAATAACAATGAGATCGATGATAACGCTGATCATACTAATGATAATGCTCGTTAACTGTGTTTAATCTTGAGGCTTCCTCAGACAAAATAGTAATTGGCCGAAACATTGGGTATGAAAAGTGGGGTTTATGGTACCTTCCAATCAAAAAGGTGGGGTACGGGTACCCCTCGTAGCCCACGTAAATTACGCCTATGCTTTTTAGGTGAATTCAGCTCTTAAAGAGTTTTGTTAAAATAAAATTTTCTCTCAACTCTCATATAAAGTGACTCCAAAGGCTCGAATTCTTGTCCTTGTAGCTAATCATTAGCTTTCTCTCTATAGCAGGCTTCCAAATGTACCTCTTATATCAAGATTTTCGTGTGGTGGCCGTGCACGACCCATTTCTGCTTAAGTAAATGAAATGACAAGCGCCTACAGAATACAGTATACTACGGTAATATTTCTGTTTTTTAAACGGCTAACCAGTCAGATGGTCGTTGCCTCAAGTGTATGCCTGCATGTGTGTTTATTTGTTTTCGTTTGTCTATGTCTTTAGCTGTGTGTCATTGTCTGTGTGTCATTGTCATTTAACTGTGTGTCATTATTAACTTCATTTTGTCACGTGAAGCTCAGTTTTCAATAAGTTACATCATGCATTGGCTCTATGTCTATAGGCATGACAACATAAAGGATGCTTGTGCAAAGTCTCTTGGCCTCGCCATGGGCGTAAAAGACCTGCCTGGATGGTTTGTTTTTAGCTGTTTCAAGCCTTGAGCTTAAAGTACGTTGAACCGGGTTTTAGCCCCAATTAAAGTACCTTGAACCGAGTGTTCAGCCCCTTGAGGATCGATGTCGGGTGAGAAAGTCCATCGGTGTCATGTATAGACCAGAGTTTCCAGATATAAGTTATATCTGCTCTGGCAAGGGATCGCAGATGTACATAAACAAGGCGTTCCGACAAACATAAATTCACTCTTCCATAACTTAACCGAATCTTTTATGGATCATCTGCGAAACCAGAGCTGCAGGCTTTAGGTCTTGCGCCCGGTAACCCAACTATAGAGCACCATGTGCACTCACCAGATCCAATTTCAGGCTCTACAAATTCATTTCGGTAAATCAGGACATGTGCATACGCTCCTAAATAGTGAGGCCAAAGTCAAACAGTTTTTAAAATATACTACTGTTTATACAAAGATGTTATATGGATATATGACATAGGTTAAAAATTAAAAGTACACAAAATGTACGTCTTGCAGTCAATACAGTGTTTCCGAGTTGTATCTGGCTTGGCTCATGGCGCATATTCCATACACGATTTACACACACACACACACACACATATATATATATATATATATATATATATATATATATATATATATATTGTGTTTTTTCTGTCTTCTGCTGTTGAGCAGGTTTGTGACATGGACGACCTCGTGTTCCCCTCCGACCTCCTCCATCCTGTTTGTGAGGACTTCGCTTGATGACGAACGTCAGTTAGGGTTGCACTTGATTTGTCCATAACATGTCTTGGGAAATAACCGAGGTGGTTTCCCGTTGCCTTCCTCGCGGTTTGAGTAGTGGCCTTCTACGCCGCTCACGTTAGCCAGCTGTTTCAGGGTTCCTGCTGAGCCTTTCCACCCAGGGGCGCCGCCAGGCTTTAAAAAATTGGACGCACACCCTCCAATCCACACCCGTCCCCTATCTGTCACTCGTAGTCATACACTGAAAGTGACTCAGAGTGACTCATAAAAGTGTAACACATGCATATGATATCATATGATATTGTTTATACATACTGTACGGTATACCAAAATTACACAATGAAATTGTCAAAAATATCGATACTATGAATAATCCTTGTGTGGATTTTATTCGGTGGGTGGACGCACGTGCGTCCAGTGCGTCACGCTGGCAGCGCCCCTGTTTCCACCTCTCGTAGCGCCCAAGGTGGTACTTCAGAAACCTTCACCACTGATGGCATAGCCTCAGCAGGCAATCCCCTACTCGGCTGTTACGCCCCCCTCCACCACGGCGAGGTGTGAGACGGACTATATTGTGTACATATGAGCATATGCATACATGTAACAATACGGAATATACACGTATATATATACTTAGACTATATATATATAGATACGTATATATACATCCGCTCGTTATAGGTTATCCGCTCGTATCCACTTCAAGATCATAACTCATAAATAAACTGATTCGCCTCAGATACCTTCCAAGCGACAATCCGACATATGAACAGTTAAATATGCAAGCTGACACCCGGCTGTTTTCCGATGTCTTGGCCTGTCCACAGGCACGTAACTAGGATTTTTCGTTTGGGGGGCTTAAACCTTGAACATGGCAACATTTATACAGTGTTCATACGAATTTTAGCCGTAAGCATACAACGGCTTGACTTGTTTGGGGGGCTTCAACTTCGTTTGGGGGGGCTTAAGCCCCCCCAAGCCCAACGCTAGTTACGTCCCTGCCTGTCCAGGGCATGTTTTGTATGGGTTCTAACCTTCAAGAAAAAAAACTGTCTATATACCCTTCGGCCAAGAAAACATGACCGGATATTACCCAAAGCTGATAGCTTAATGAGAAAGACTATCTTGGTTAGGATGTTGTACTTGAATTAAACCGGAAATTGTAACTTGTAACCTGTTAATTTACATGTAATGTGCACCAGAGTGCGTTCTGTCAGCTGGTTAAAAGAAGAATATACTTATCTTATGTTATCTTATCTTATCTCTAAGGCGCAACAGGGCTTTGCTCCAGCCCACCTTTGTGACCTAATGCGCAAACCTATCTCTCTGCTTCATCTCATCGACCCCTGAATCGGCTTGATCTGTTCGCTCCCCGGGTGAGGTCTGCCCTGGCCCAGTCTCGCTCTTTCGCTGTCGTGGGCCCATCCCTATGGAACTCCCTTCCTTTGGTACTACGTGGGATCCTACTTACTAAGTTCTCTCTGTGTTGTTCATCGTTTGAAGTCTTTTCTGTTTCCGCGAGGCTCACATGCTGAGAGCGCCTCTGAATAGTTCGCACTGTGAGAGGCGCTTTATAAATTCTCAGATACCATACCATACCATATACCAGGACACTTAATATACCGAGTTTTAAGTACCTCACAAAAGCGCTTATATATATATATATATTTATATAGCTATACAAAGTTAAGTAAAAAAGTCAACTGGTAAAGGAGACGTCAACAAGGCATCGACAAAGCACTAAGGAACTTTTGACAGGGCAGCGAAGTAAACTGACGTAGTTAGCTATATTGGTTAGAGGGCAGGCTGCGTCTCATGTGCCTCTTTGTTATACAGCATGCGGATCGCGGTTCGTTTGTTTCAGAGATTATTTCGGGCTAGCATGGTCCTAACACGGGGACCTGAAATGGCTCGGCCCCATTCAAACGGTGGCGAAGGATCTCACTCGATCAAATCATTGATAAATGAGCAGTGTTGACTGTTTATCCAAATCTTTTAATATCACCGACTGATCCATTAGTTCAACCCAATATTTCCATAAAATTTTGATTTGGTGCTTGACATTATTACACTTACACGTACAAATATTATTGTGAACCGTACATCAATTATTTCTTAATATATAAAATATTTTGCAACATAAGAAAGAGCAGTTAGCACTCATTGCAACCATAAAACTGAACTGTATATTTTGTATCCCGAAAACGGCGTTTTAGATGTTTCTTCTCTCATTAAGCAGACAAATACGGTTGCCACTTTATTTTCCACTCTGCAATAGCGATTTTTAATCAATAAACTTGAAGAACAAGACGAAGGTGATGATGATGAGTAATGACGACGACGACGTTCTGAAATAACATTGACGATAAAAAGCGTGTTGTACTACATATTCTAAAAGCCTTTATATGGTTCAAAGTTCTCTCATTTCTAATCTAAAACAGATGTCAAAAAAGCATCAACAAAACACGAAGGAACCTTTAACACTTTAACGACGAGTTTGACTAAAAGTGACATGGAACTAACTCAACTAGTCGTTAAAGTGTTAACAGGGGAAGAGAAATAAACATGTACAAAGGGCAATCAACGCTAAGCTCATACGCGACTTAAAGTCGCAGTTATTTTCCATTTCATGTAGAGTTAGCAACTGATTACCTTTGCAGTAGTAAGTAATGGAGTTTCTAATCATATCCGTGCTCGCCTCTGTGTTTTTGTTCCGAACAAGCGAAGTCTTTGGATCGAAGATCATATTTTCCGGTCCGCAAGCTCCAAGTCACGTCATGGTTCAAACTACAGTAGCATCAGAATTGATCAAGAGAGGTCATGAAGTCTACATGGCAATAGGATCGCGCATTGACAACCCCCAAAAGCTGGAGAAATTGGGTATTAAGATACTATACTACCACATACCAGAAACAGAAATTTTTGGACTCACCGAAGATTTCCAGAAGCTTGTTGCAGAGTTTTCATTCAAGCAGGGACATCCAGAATATCAGGGATCGATCATTGTAACGCGCGACTGTTCCTTGATGATGCAAGACGAATCATTCAAGCGTAAAGCCAAGGACTTAAGATTCGATTTGGCGGTCGTCGAACCGTTCATTTACGCTCCATGCAATCTCATACTGGCTCGTTATTTAGAGATACGTTTCGTTTCTATGGCAACCATATTGGCGCCGTGGGAAATACGAATTCCAGCCCTGCCCTCCTTCTATCGTATCCTCGGATGGTATCCCATTGCGGACGGGACAACTTTCACCGGTAGGATTACAAATCTAGTTTCTTTAATTGTTGCTGAGACTTCCGTGTTATATCCGGGTCCTCAAAACGCGACCCTGCTTCAGCAGTACGCTCCTGAGCTACACTCGTGGAAGGATCTCATCCGGAAGTCAGAACTGATCCTGACGGATATCGACCACCACATGGGAGTCGCGTTGCCAGCCTTTCCATACCTCATTACGGTGCCTGGACTAACAGCCCTACCTGCAGGGACCTTAGAACCGGCGTTGGCATCTCTGTTTAACGAAAACAAAAATGGGATTATTGTTATGAGCCTCGGTTCGATGGTATATCACATCCCGAGCGAAACGATCCAGAAATTTCTCGAAGCCTTCTCACGCTTAAAACAGACCGTGATTGCTCGAATGCAACCACCAACGAATGGGATCACCGTTCCGAAGAACGTAAAGCTGTTTTCTTCACTGCCACAGAACGACCTCCTTGCTAACGCCAATACCAAACTTTTCATTACACATTGCGGCAACAGCGGAATGCACGAGATGCTCTATCACGGAATTCCCTTCGTCGGGCTTCCGATGTTTGGTGACCAAGACATGAACTGTCAATTAGCCTACGAAAGGGGTTACGGTATCAGGCTGAATACTTTCAAGTTCACGTCCGAAGAGCTCTTTCGCGCCATAGAAGAGGTTTTGAGCAACGAAAATTACACGAAGGCGATCAGCAGGGCGTCCGAGATATTCCGAGACGAACCGTTAGCCGCGCGTCAAAAAGCCGCCCATTGGATCGAGCACGTTATCAAATATGGCGGCAGCCATCTGCGTTCAAAGGCCCTAGATTTGCCATTTTATCAGTTCCTAATGCTGGACGTTCTCGGAGTACTGGTGATCATGGGCTTAGCCTTTCTCGTGCTTATTAAATATCTGGCATGTCTTGTTCTTGGAAAAATCTGGTACAAGAAACGTGAGGTGATAAAAAACGAAATTGTGCCTGAGAACAAATACAGCTCGAAAAAATTGAAAATCCGTTAGCAGAAACATACTATGCTGATCAAGGCTCTTAACAAAATGGCTTATTACAGAGAAACACTCGTAAGAGCTAAATGTGAAGTTAGAACATCCTTTACATATCTTCTGTGAACATTTTTTGAGGCTTGAAGGGATCCTCTCCTGAAGTGGAAAACACCACGCAAAACGACACAGAGGGTCCACAATGGCACTGTTAATGGCAACAAAAAACAACCCAAAAACAAGAATATTTTCGCAACAGCAATATAACTACAACAAGAATGCCTTTGAGAACTTTTACTCCGCAAACGACAGTATGTTATAAAGCTATTTCAGATATATTTTCTAATTTTCTTGGGTCATTTCTATTGGACTATCATCTAGTCATTGTTTACGAAATAGCCTTGTCCGTTAGGCGGTCAGATACGTTTCTCTCGTTCCCTCCCTCTCTCTGTCGCTGTCTCTGTCTCTGTCTTTCTCTATCTCTGTCTGTCTCTGTCTCTCTACTGGTCAGAAGTACTATTAATCATAATAACAATAATATTAAAAATAGTAAATTATTACAATAGCAGTAGTAGTGATAGTTTTAGTAGTAGTGGTAGCAGCAGCAGCAGCAGCAGCAGCAGCAGCAGCAGCAGCAGCAGTAGTAGTAGTAGTAGTAGTAGTAGTAGTAGTAGTAGTAGTAGTAGTAGTAGTAGTGGTAGTAGTAGTAGTAGTAGTAGTAGTAGTAGTAGTAGTAGTAGTAGTAGTAGTAGTAGTAGTAGTAGTGGTAGTAGTAGTAGTAGTAGTAGTAGTAGTAGGGGCCTAGTAATAGTAGTGACGGTGGTGGTTGTAAGAATAGTAATCTCCTTTTTAATAACACATATCTGTAGCGACGTCCTGGGCCCACACATACCTTTCTTAGCTATATTTTGTTATGGACTGTGCAATGTTGTTTTGGATACTGTGAATGTAAATTAAATGCAAAACGATTTATTCTATTAATGATAATTAGTAAACCGGCATCTTATACATGCTTTATAAGGGGCAAAAATATTAAAGTAGGTTCGGGGTTACTTCAAAATTCCGAGACTCTGATAAATGAGAATTCGTTTGGAGAAGCTACGACGAAGAATTGGCACAAGTTGGACGCCAGTGGTGGTCAACATTGATCAAGTGTACCGAAGTCAAAGAACCTTCAAAGAACTACTGCTACAGTGCTACAGGAGTTTAGAATAGGTAAACGTAAAAATAGATCATGGTTTAATGCAGATGCAGTTAAGTAAGGTTCAGAGACACTTTGAAATATAAATTGATCTGCTAGACAGGTGATCTAAAACTCTGACTGTTTGCATACGATATATGATGTTAGCATTACTAAAACAGAAGTTTGTACATCCGAAAAACCTTATCCTAAGAGCTCTGGCATGCTTATGATGATGGCCTACTGAAACTGACTTTGGGGGCTAGGATTGATATTACAAGTGATCTTGGTATGAAATCCAATACCAAACTCCTTTAATCAGGAGACGTCAAAATCTCTTAATAAGACTTGTCATCTTAATAGGTTGGCGCAGCTTAGTTTTAATATTTGGTTTTTGAGTGGCGCTATCAAAATATCAAATTAGAATTGAAGGGCTTGCCTCAATAACGACATACCTGACGACAAGTATTGTCGTTTTTTTCTTCTAATATTTGTATTCAAACAGGTGCAACAATCAGGTTATTTGACATATCCGGTTAATGTCACTTACTCGAAAATTGGGCTATGTCCGTGCTATCAAGAATATTTTATCATAAGGTTTTCGACGAACATGTATGTCGACATACCTGGTTATTGAGGTAGGCCCTTCAATTATAATTGCGACTTCAATTACAATTGGTACAAAGACATTTTCGAGCAGACAGCCTGAAAATGAGATAGGTTTTTGTAAGAATAATCAGCTTAATTTAGTGATCAGTGGCAGTTTAATGTTAAGTGTAAATTAAATTCAGTAAGTCTCTTTATCGTGCCGCTAGTAATCAATATTACAGGCATTGTTATACGCCTTATTTTAGTCATTTATTACCAAATAATGGCAGAAAACTACAAGTCTGAGAAAACTGAGTTCATACTCTTGGCGACCATAAGCCTATGCTGTGTTAATTTTGAAAACGGCGATAAAGAAGTTTTGTTCTCATTATACTAACAGTTGTTTGCATGGTTGATTACATTTCTGTGAGAGTTTGCCTAGACAGTTAGGATAAATAGACGAGATGATTGTGTTAATAATGATGACAATGACTAAGACGACATTGTGTGTAATTGGCGACAGGGGCGTCGCCAGGCTTAAAAAATCACACGCACACCCCTCCCGTCTCCTCCCATCGACACCCGTCCTCTGTCTATACCACTCGTAGTCATACACTGAAAGTGACCCACAGCGACTCATAAAGTACAGTATAACACGTGCATATGATATCATATGATATTATTTATGCATACTGTATAGTAAACCAAAATTACACAATGAAATTGTCAAATATATCAGTGCGATGCTAAGCAATCCTTGTGTGGATTTGATTTGGTGGGTGGACGCACGGCGTCCTTAAGATTTGGCGATAAAGATAGCGAGCTGCTCTCAAGAGGTTGTCTGGTTTCGGATCTAAAGCAGACGACAAAAATAAAAACATAACAGAAATAAATCTTTAAAAGGGATAAGCCAAATGCAGTATGGGAATTGTAGAAAAATGTCTGGAGGGGTAGACTTTGAGTTTGATCCATGTGAATATTTTATCCGCATTTTGCAAACTGAGAAAGTTAAAAATACAATAGAAAGCTTAAACTCCTCAAAGGGATGACATCATCAATTTTATTAGTACACAATTCACATGTTCACAAATCTCACAAATTTGCAATGAAGACTTTGAGTTTGATCCATGTGAAGTTGAATATTTTATCTGCATTTTGCAAACTGCGAAAGTTAAAAAATGCAATAGAAAGCTTAAACTCCTAAAAGAGATGATATCATCAAATTTATTAGTACACAATTCACTTGTTCACAAATCTACATGTAAAAATAAACATAGGCATTACATTTTTAGAAACCAAGAAAGTGAATTGTGAAAGAAAATGTTACAATACATGCACAATATAATCGCACTAACATAACTTACGGGGTTGCAATGAAGACTTAACTGTGGGGATCCTAAGAAAGACTAGGGGGTTGAACCCCCAACCCCCGACAATTCTCACCCTGGCGAAGTGAACATGTATACAAAAGGCACTCGAAGAAAAGCTCCTATGTTACTTAAGTCGCAGTTATTGTCCACTTCGTGTCAAGAATCAAGCGCCGAATACTCTTGCAGTAGTAAATGATGGTAGGGTAAACACCTAGCTTCGTATTGTTCGATGATAACCATTTTTGCCTTACACTCGCTAGGGGCAGCAGTAAAATGAGCGTGCATCTAGCTGGCTTTCAAGACGTGTGTTCAATAAGATCTTGATAATTGGTTTGTAAGTGAGCTTGTGAATAAGGCTGGTGCCCTGCCGTTGGCCTTCGAGTGGCGCTTTAGAAGTTTGGAGATTACGACTACGATTACGAGATTACGATTACGAAGTATGAATATATATATATGAATATATATGTATATATATAAATATATATATATATATATATAATATCTCAATAGAACGTTTGTCTAGATCTTTTGGTATTGCAGACTTTGGCCTCCTTTCGCTCCGTTCATTTCTGTCTGACCGTTTCTCTCTCTGTCGTCTTGGGCCCACACGCTCTGCCCTGACCTATATCTCATATGGCTTACCTTATGGTTCGGTTCTGGCAACAACCTTTGTATACTCTATACCGCTTACTTATCAGGCATACTGACTCTGAAGGGTCTTGGCTAACCAATACGCTGATGACGCCCAAGCCTCTGACCAGAAAACGCAGCTCCTTACTGGTCGCGAAGGTCCTTAGGGCCACCAGAGCGCTGGACCTCTGGATGTCTTCTAACAGTCTCCGCCTTATTTCAGATAAACCCAATTTATTTGACTTGGTGGTCGAGCTCAACTCGCCAAGATTTACGTGGAATTTCCCCGGGAAATTTTTCCAGACATCCAATACTCTATTTCAATTGGCGATTATGGGCGATACATTGGCTCCAGTTCTTTCATTTACAGACCATCTCAGTGGTATTTCTCGAACTAAGATTTATAAACTACGTAAAATCCGCACCCTCCGTCACTCGCTCTTCCCTCACGCGTTCACCACTCTCCGATATGCGCTCGTATTGTAGACTTCACTTCGGCAACTGCATTTATGCTGGCCTCACCCACTAAACCTTTCCTAACCTCACTTAGCACTTAACGCTTCTCCTTCCGTTATTGGTTGCCTCCCAATGTTTGTGCAAATATCTTTTTTGTATTGTATCTGGAAATTTTTAAAGCGCCTCTCGCAGAATAACTATTCAGAGGCGCTCTCAGCACAGAAGCCCCGGGCAGTCCCCCTCTTCTGGGAGGGGAAACCAGGTTTCTGGGGGGACCAGCCAATTTGTCAGACTTTGTTTAACTTTCATCCAGACTTTTTCAACTTTCATCTTCCAAAAAAGTTGATGACCTTTTTTTTTTTTTTAAGTCATCGCCCAATTTTCCACTTTAGCCATAGGAATTTAGCCTCTCAAACAACTATACAAGTACCTTACTCACCTCTCGGGGGGAAACCATATCTCACCATGTATCCTGGGGGGAATTTGCCTCCCCAAAAGCTCTTAACATTATAGTATTGCCGGCCTCTGGGGGGAAACATCAATCCTGGGGGGAACTTTACCCCCCCCCCAAAGACGTCTAGATTAAACACTGAGCCCCGGGGAAACAGAAATGCCTTTAGGGAACGCGACACCGATGAGGAAAAGCCAGTCATTAGTTTGGCCCTGAGCACAGGAGGAAGGTCATTTCAGATCGCGGGACCCACTACAGCAAACGCCCGATGCTGGGCCAAGGCAGTTTTAGCCCTGGGAACAAAAAGATCAAGCCGATTTATAGAGCGCAATGAGTGAGAAGAAGATGCAGATAGCGGTTTTCGCAGGTATTTCGGGGCAGCAGGCTGCTGAGATTTAGAGACAAGGAAAAGGATCTTATATCGGATGCGCGCAGCAATAGGGAGCCAGTGAAGGACATCAAGTATGTAAGTAGAGATTTGGACAAACCGAAGGAGTCTAGCGATGAGCCTAGCAGAAGCATTTAGAACAGATTGAAGGGGGAAAGACGCTGCTTGCGGAGACCCATGAGGAGCGAGTTGCAGTAGTCCAAGCGTGAGCAGACAAATGCGTGAACTATGGTGGTAAAGACAGAAGGTGAGACCTAACGTCTGATGGCCCTGAGACGCCTCAGTTGAAAGAAGCAGGAGCGAGTCATGTTGGAGATATGCTCTTTGAACGTGAGGGAGGAGTCAAGTGTGACACCCAAGTCCCGGACGGTGGAAGAGTAGGTGTAAGCAGGAAATTTCTCACTCAGCAAATGGAAAGTTGAGTTTAGCAAGCTGCTGTCTAGTCCCAAACCAGATTATCTGAGTTCATTCAAGACACCTTCGACACGCTTCCTGTGCCCCAGTGCATCCAGTTCCAAAGCTCAACTCATATATGCGCAATTGTTGGGTCGGGTTAGCTTCTTCATCCCTCAAGACCTTCTGTACCTCGGTTTCTTCACTCCCTGGTCGCTCCACTTTCAGCTCGACCGCCAGATGATTTCTCGTTGTTCCCCGCAGCATAGCTCAGTCTAGAAGTTTCGGGTATGTTGGTCCCTTCAGTTGGAACAATGTTCCGCAAGAATTTCGGTCAGAAAATAGGCCTACATTATTTTTGGTCGACGTTCAATTTACGCATAACTTGGAATTGACGCTGATAATTAAATTAAAGAAATTATTCTGACCAAACTCACTCACAGGCTCATCTAATACACGTTCAGTTTGTTAAAATGTGTAGTTGACTTTTAGGAGTAGGCAGTGTGTAGTATACATTTCTGAGAGACTAGCTTAAGATTATTAAGGTAGGAAAATGGAATGGAGATGACAGGATTGTGATGGATGACAGGGAGGTGGAATCTGCGGATGCTTTCTGCTATTTCGGTAGCCTAACAGCAGCGGGCAGCTGCTGGGACAGGGAAATGAAGATACGCATAAGAAGGGCAAATGCTGCATTTGGGAGACTTACTAAGATCTGGAAGAAAAACGGATGTAGTATGAGGACTACGATTCTCCTGTACAAGAAGGCTGCCGTATGGATCTTTGAGACATGGCCAAAAACGGATGTAGTATGAGGACTACGATTCTCCTGTACAAGAAGGCTGCCGTATGGATCTTTGAGACATGGCCAATGACGGCGACAGTGAGGGAAAGACTGGAGGCAGCACACCATAAGTGGCTGAGAAGAATTCTAC
This sequence comes from Allolobophora icterica, assembly GCA_963556255.1. Lineage (NCBI taxonomy): Eukaryota > Metazoa > Annelida > Clitellata > Crassiclitellata > Lumbricidae > Allolobophora > Allolobophora icterica. Next base: position 19,556,031 of record OY744617.1, read on the forward strand.
ATGTTTCAATGCGCGACAAGATAGCAAATAAATTATAAGTGAGAGAACGCGACGAAAAAATATAGAAAAGATCACCAGAAAGACTAAAGTGGATGGGGCAGTTTGTCGTATGGATAAAGATATAAGAGGCATACAAGTGATATCCTGGAATTCTGGAAAGAGAGGAAGATAACGATAGAACTGGCCGGAAACCATCACAAACGACATGAGATGCCACTGGGATGTTATGGGACGAGGCAGAAGAGCAGGCAATGGACAGAGACGAGTGGAGGAGATGCGTTGCCAGATGTCCAGACCATATGGGAAGGACTAAGTGCTAAGATAGTAAGCAAGCTCAAGTTTACTGCACGCGATTTATTCTAATTGCTAAAATTCTACTTACCAGTTCGAACATAGTTTGAGTTTGAGTGTGGACTGTGGAGTTGATGTTTCTGAGTATTTTAGACACTCAATTAAAATCAATATTTTCATTTCTTTTTGAGCTTGAAGTTATTGTATATATATATATATACATATATATACTGTATAGAGCAGTGGTACTTAACCTTTTTGAGGCTAGGGACCGGCGCCATCTTTATGTTGTTTATCGGGACCATTAATGGGAAGTGCATGATTGCAAATACGTACATAAAGTATGGGGGATTCGTAGGACTTTCTGCTAAAGTTGCTAAACTAAACTAAATCGCCTTTTACAATTTACTTGATCATGATGTGATTAACAGTCTCACATTATTTCTTGTTTTTTCATATGTCATTGAAATATTTAACCCCTTTCACACTGTTCTTATACTTATTTATGCATGGATACAGCTCACGATAAAAGCTACTGGCAATGATTTGACTAAGTATAACAGTTTAATTATCTTATAACTGTTAACAGTTAACAGATAGGTTATTTGTTCACTTGAGTTGCAAATGGTTAAGCTTTTGCAAAACACTAGTCTATGCATAGTAGTATAAGCTTATGACAAATAATGCCATACATGTTTTAAAAACTGTCAGAAAAAGAACAAAACAACTAAAAAATTGAAGAATAAACTAATTCGAAACACGGGCTTGCTTATTCTTGGCAAGCAATCAATGCGAGGCTTGAGGTCAGCCAGAGCGATTTGACTGCGGGCATCCAGACGATTTCTGTTTTTGGTCTTTATTATTGTCATCGACGAAAATCAAGTTTTTACTACTTACAAAACGGTCGAGACTGGATTGTTTACTAGTATTCCTAAGAATTAGATTTTTAAAGAATTTCGAAATAACAAGCTTCTGTTCTACTATGTCTACTCACAACAAATGAACATGAAATGTTCTTCATTCTCTTTCCCCAGATGGCCAACTTCGTAGTTTTTCGTAGTGATTTTAATAAAAATACGTATGAAATATTATACATTTTCGCGAATAAGTTGAAAAATTATGAATTTTTAAGGTGTTTCGCGGACCGGTGACCAGAGCTACGCGGACCGGTGCCGGTCCGCGGACCACCATTTTAAGGACCGCTGGTATATTTATATGATTGTGAACCGTACCGTAATTATTTACTAACATAGCATGTTCTGCCATAGCGGCAGAAAACAAAGGGCAGTTAGCACTCATTACAACCATAAAACTATGCCTTGCGCACCCTGAAAACGGCCTTATAAATCTTTGTTATCTCATTAAGCAAAACAAATACGGTAGACACCTTATTTCCATCTTTGGAATATTCATTTTTAACAATGAAATGGAAGAAGAAGGCGACGATGATGGTGAAGATAACGACGAAGACTTTCTGAAATGATTTATTGACGATAAAGGTCATGTTGTACCACATGTTTTTCGTTTCTGGGCTCAATGATCGAAAGAAAGGGAAGATGTGAGCCGGAGGTGAGACGGAGAATAACACTATGAAAATCCGCAATGCAGGGAATGGAAAAGATATGGAGAGACAGGCATGTGAGCATGGAGACAAAACAGGGTTGGTGAAATCAATGATATTCCCGATAGTGCTATACGGAAGCGAGACGTGGACAAAAACAACAGCGACAGAAGATAAGATCGATGCGTGTGAAATGTGGATCTGGAGAAGGTTGCTGGGAACATCGTGGAGAGAAAAGAGAACAATGTATCTGTAATCCAGGAGATAGGACAACTAAGAGGAGACATGACACTACAACAAAGGGCCATCAGACAGAAATTGATGTACTTTGGACACGTGATGAGAGCAGACGGGATGGAGAAGGAGATGATGCTGGCGTGCGGAGAAGGGGTGAGGAAAGGAGGTCGTCCGAGAACTCGATGGATGGAGGAGATACACAGGAGGATAGCGATGAACCTTGCACAACTAAGGGACGCGGTACGGAACAGGCAGGAATGGAGGAGGCTGGTCATGACGGTCGCTAGAGTTCCACGAACTGACGGCACAAGGTGTACCATATGTACTAAAAGGTTTTCATATGGTTCAAAGTTCTCTCGTTTCTGATCTAAAGCAGACGTAAACAAAGCCTCGAAAGAACGCAAAGGAACCTTTAACCCTTTAACGACGATCTTGACTACAAGCGGCTGGGAACCATGGCAAGTCATCGTTAAAGTGTTAACAGGGCAAGCGAAATAAACATGTACAAAAGGCATTCGATGAAAAGCTCATACGCGACTTAAGTCGTAGCTATTTTCCGTTTTATGTAGAGCGTTAGCAACTATATACTGTTCCAGTAATAAGTAATGGAGTTTCTAATCATTTCCGTGCTCACCTGTTTGAGTTTGTTCCCAACACACGGAGTCTTTGGATCGAAGATCATATTTTCCGGTCCGCAAGCTCCAAGTCACGTCATGGTTCAAACTACAGTAGCATCAGAATTGATCAAGAGAGGCCACGAAGTCTACATGGCAATCGGATCACGTATCGCCAAACCGGAAAAGCTGGAGAAATTGGGTATTAAGATTCTATATTACCACATACCAGAACACGAAATTTTTGGACTAACCGAGGACTTCGAAAAGGCATTTGCAGAGCTTGTTTTCAAGGGCTTTCCGGAATATCAGACATCGATCATTGTAACACGTGACTGTTCGTTGATGATGCAAGACGAATCATTCAAGCGAAAAGCCAAAGATTTAAGATTCGATCTGGCGTTCATCGAACCTTTCATCTACGCGCCATGCAATCTCATACTGGCTCGTTATTTAGAGATAGCCTTCGTTTCAATGGCTACCATATTGTCGCCGTGGGAAATACGGATACCTGCCATGCCCTCCTTCTATCGTATCCTCGGATGGTATCCCATTGCGGACGGGACAACTTTCACCGGTAGGATAACGAATTTGGTTTCCTTTATTATTGCCGAGACGTCCATGCTAGTTCCTGGGCCTCGCAACACCACACTTGTCCAGCAGTACGCTCCTGAGCTACACTCGTGGAAGGATCTCATCCGGAAGTCAGAACTGATCCTGACGGATATCGACCACCACATGGGAGTCCCACTGCCAGCTTTTCCTTATTTCGTTACGGTGCCTGGACTATCGGCCCTACCTGCAGAGCCTTTAGAACCGGCGTTCGAAGCTCTGTTCAAAGAAAACAAAAATGGGATTATTGTGATGAGTCTCGGATCGATGGTGTACAACATGCCAAGCGACATGATCCAGAAATTTCTTGAAGGCTTCTCGCTCCTGAAACAGACGGTGATTGCTCGTATGGACCCTCAGATTAAAGGGATCATTGTTCCGAAGAACGTGAAGCTATTCTCTTCGCTGCCACAGAACGACCTGCTTGGCCACGAAAATACCAGACTTTTTCTAACCCACTGTGGTAACAGCGGAATGCACGAAATGCTGTACCACGGAATTCCCTTCGTCGGGTTTCCGATGTTTGCCGATCAAGACATGAACTGTCATTTAGCCCACGAAAAAGGTTACGGTGTCAAAATGAACATTTTAAAATTCACGCCCGAAGAGCTCTTTCACGCTGTTGAAGAGGTTTTGAATAACGAAAATTACACGAAGGCAATCCAAAGGGCGTCAGAGATATTCCGAGACGAACCTTTAGCCGCGCGTCAGAAAGCAGCCCATTGGATCGAGCATATCATCAAATATGGCGGGGGCCATCTGCGTTCCCAGGCCCTGGATCTGCCATTCTATCAGTTCCTGATGTTGGATGTTCTCGGAGTACTGGTGATTTTGGGCGTAGCCATTGTCTTCCTGATTAAATATCTGATGGGCCTTATGCTTTTGAAAATCTGGTACAAGAAATCCGAACTGACAAAAGATGAACTTGTTCCTAAGAAGAAATACAACTAGCAAAAATTTAAATTCGGTTAATAGAAACATGCTTTGCTGATAGCGAATTTTCATAAAATGCCATTAGTACAAATAAATAGTCCAAACTCTGTAGCGTTAAATATGAAGGTGGTACATTTGTTTTATGCATTTTTAAACCTCTTCGGGGTTGGGGGATCCTCGCCTGAGGTGAAAACACACCACGCAAAGCTACCCGGAGAGGTCCATAGACTCCATAATGTCACTAGCAGGTAGACGTCATTTGCTTCAAAATCAAAAGAATATCCGTATGTGGGAGGGAATATATTTTCTCCAAAAATTTCAGTTAGTGCAGTTAATGAAAGCAAGTTTGACCACCACAACAACAACAATAACAATAGTAAGTTTCTAGCGAGAGATTGATAACTAATTACCTTCTTTTCTGACACCTTAGCTATGTACAGAAAGGGTATACGCCTGAGTAACAATGTTGTGACTACATTTTACCTCGACAGCAAAAGCAATATAAAGGAACTGCACATATCAGGGTCTACAATGATACGGCAAGATACGGCCACTTGCACAACCGTGCTCAAATTGCTGCCAAAACAATCGGCGATTATACTAAGTTTTAAATCTTATCCTAACATATTCATTTTACTATACACCGGAATTAAAAATCTGCATCTACCTAATTGAAATATAATTGTACACGACCTACTTCTGCCGCTTCCTATTGTCTCTATTTCATGTCAGCTTATCGCGTAAATGAGCGTGCAGACGATATATTGTGGCTCGATTAAGTTGTATAGGCCGACAATAATAAGACCAGGGCCGTAGTCGAGGGTGTACGCGGGTATACAGCGTATACTCACGGTCACCTCTAGAGAGCGTATACTCAGGGCTGTAGTCGAGGGTATACGCGGGTATACAGCGTGTACTTACCTCTGTAGAGACCGTATAGCCACTGACCAATGAAATTTCCCCAAAAAAGAAAGGTAATGAAAGGTTTTGAGGGCGAATGACTGAAATAAAGGTTATCAACTTTTTCAGAGACCAATTCCTAAAAAGTCATGAAATTTCCTGAGAATTCCTAAAAGGTCATGAATAATATTTCTGCGAGACGAATTCCTAAAAAAGGTCATCAGATTTTTTTCAGGGTGACACCAGCTTTAGTGAAGCCGCTGCTCACCGGTAGCGTGTACTCACTACTCACCTCTAATTTTACCACTACAGCCCTGTATAAAACCTAATAACAGTCAAGAGTATTTTAGTGGATGGTTACAGCAAAACAAAAAGGACTGTATTTGTTGTTTTTACAAAGTAGCTGTTGTCTGATCTGAGCGTCAAATATCGGAACGATTTTCAATGTAGATCTATCTGTTGTTTATCAAATTTAAGTTTTGAGTAATGTAATGTAATGTAAATCTCCGAAATTTCTCAGCGCCACAGAAAAGCCACGTCAGGGAGACCAGCTTATTCACCGGCGCTATATCAAATCAAGTCCGCAATAGCCATGGCCGCCTTATCCGTTCCGGTGCCAGGTCAGAGTCCGGGGAGGTGAAGCCGAGGAGACAGCAGGGTGCTACGGTGGTAATCGGTGATGATGGCGGTTGTGTGGTGGCGTAGGAATGGAATCAGGATAGGATAGCTTGAAGAGTTCGGTTTTCAGTCGTGAGTGGAAAGCAGCGGAGGACAGTGCGAGCGGAGGAGAGGTGATGTAGCAGCAGTTGTATGTATATTTCTAGGTATCTGGAATCCTGGATATCGGCAAAGAGCTTATGAGAAACCTAATACAGGCGTCGGAGCAAGGCTATCTAAAAGTTCTGAAAATAAGCGCAAAACGATAATCTGAAGTGTATGTTGCACATTAGTCAGAGAAGTTCGATTTTCTTCCTCCAACACTTTTCTGTTCAAAATAAGTGAGGCTTTCCGGACTTCATATTGGCCGATAATTAATCAGCACCTTACTCAAGTAAAATATTAATGATGCTTTCCCGCAGCCTGGTGTAGTTATGACTTGTTTGAGGAAAGGTAAAAGTTAAACCCCAGGATATGTGACGGTTTTCTTTAAGTGACGACGGTGTAATTGGATCTAAGTATTCCGGTGTGTTCTTAAAGAAAGAGTTCGAATTGATTATAATATAGGAAGTGCGAACAAGCTGACGTTGGTATAATTGGATCTAAGCATTCTGGTAACGACTTAAAGAAAGAGTTCGAATTGATGGTATTCTAAGAAGAGAGTTGCTAGTTGACCAGGTCATCTGTCTTGATTGTGGTAATAAGAAAACAAACACAAGCATAAAAATAAATTAGTAATAAATTAAAAAATTTAAATAATTTCATAATAATTATCTGTTATTATATAATTATATTACCTAATCTAAGACTTTTACAGCGCAACTGTCATAATTCACAGGTCAGCAAAGACTGAAGATAAATTTGGTTAACTGAGATTTAGTCTTGTATACAATGATTCCAGTCTTGAAAGTTATCTTTCTACAGGCAGCCAATTGTAATGATTTAAGTACCGGTGACATATGTTTATATTTTGGAGTTTTAGTGATAGATCTGACCAAGGTATTCAAGAACTATTTGAAGCTTCAGGAAGCTAGCTGTAGAAATGCCAGTATGAAACGAGTTTCAGTAGTCGAGACGGCTGGAGATCAGGGCATTAACTAGACAACGACAGAAAAGAGAATGTGCCATGGCGTCTAATCCTGCCGATATCATAGATGTGGTTGAATGATAGATTGAAGTCAAA
>OY744617.1:19565518-19588018 GCA_963556255.1 Allolobophora icterica
AAAACTTCCTTAATTTCCTTTAGCTAACTCGAGAGGCAGCCGTGGCTTAAAGTTAGCGACTTCAAGTTCTTAGCCTCGCCACATGAAAGTGGTGGTCAGTCCTCGTCCTCGCTGTCTGATCTCCCCACCGATAGTGTACGGTCAGTAGTCATTATAGCTGAGTTGGCTAAGGGGCGCAGATGGAGCAGATATCTATAAACAAATTTCTGCCCTGGCGAGGATTTTAACCCCGTCCAGTACGCTAATCACTGCACTATTGTTCACCCCTTGCTTGTACTAGTAGTTGCTAATCGTGATCCTAATCGTAATCTCCAAACTTCTAAAGCGCCACTCGACAGCCAAGAGCAGGGCTCCAGTCTATTCTCGAGCACTGCGTCAAATCAGAGGGAGGTTTCCAGAGAGTAGTCCAAAGGAGGTCCGGGTACCAGAAGTTCCAGATCAAGAGAGGATGCAGAGCCACTGTTAGGGCGGGTGTCGTTTAGGGCGAGAATAATTGTAAGGCTGAGGGTCAGATGAGTCAGGGTAGGAGTTCTTGGAAAGGTGAGATTTCAGTTTTGAGTTGAAAGTCCGGGGGTGATGGATAGAGGAGGATGAGGAGGAGGAGGTTGAAGGACCGGTTGCATTGATGATGGAGGAGCCGAAAATCTGCGGAACTCAAGAGGGAGATCGTTCCAGAGGCGTGGTGCTGTGTTGGATATGGCTCGGTTGGAGAACTTGAGATGAGTAGTGACCGGGGTCGAGAAGTTAATATCGTTTTAGGTTGCCTTCAGCTGCATCTATCGTATGATGGCGAATCAAGAACCTTTAGCCAATGGTCTCATCAGCACCAAATTATGATAAAATGTTAATTTATGTACAATTATAGTAATTTAATTCTGATAAGTCTCTGTAAAGAAGTGAGGCTTCATCATCTTCTCTGTTCTTAATGAGTTTATTAAAGTAAACTATTCTTGTGACCTTTTGGCTCTCAAGTTTTATTGAAACACTTGGATTCTGAGGCTTGAATGCTTGTCTTTGTTACTTTGTACTCTTATCGCGCCTAAGTGCCCAGATTTATATGTTCGAGTCATATCCTCTAGTGCCGATATTAATGAAGTATGACATTTGCGGCAGAGCTGCCACTGTTATAATATTTCTATTTTACATGACGGTTAACCTCACGGTCAGTCATTGCCTCGAGTCTGTATACCTGTGAGTTTATCTGCTTGTGTGTCTGGGTATGTGTATATGTGTACATGCATAAGTAGGCTATATATAGCAGACGAAGCTCAGTTATAAATAGCTTGCATTGTCCTGTAGGGCCATATGTCTAAGCATGACGGCAGAAAACTTGTTTATGCTAAGTCTCTTGTCTTCTTGGCGTGGCATCCGATCTGGATAGTTTGTGTGGCCTTCACAATTTTAAAGTACTTTGAACTACTTTAAAATGACATATATATATGAACGGGTCGTGCGCTTGTGTCAATCCGTCCACAACTTAAGACATGTCTTTTTCAAGTTGCTTATCCTACATATATGCTGCCTCTCAGTCTTAGCGTATTGAATTAAATTCTGGATGTCGATCTGATTACTGCATGGCTTTGGGGAGCCATCGGCTGGTACCTTGTGCACTAGACACTGGTGCAAGTTGCAAATCAAGAGTAATAGCTCAAACAGACGGAACGGGTAAGGACTACGAGTTATTGGTATGCGAAACGTCACAGTTTGGCATTTTTTCCATTTGGGTATATAAGGAAATGTCCAGTGGGTGCTGAATTGTCTCAATAAATATTTATCCGCCTACTCACTGGGGACTGAGGGGGGGATTTGTGACCGAAGGCAGGCGTCATTCAGAGCGAAGGCACAAAAAACGCAATGTTAAGATCCTGTATAGGAACACCAAAATGATCTAGTGTGCATTTCTAGTATTTTACAAGAAGAGAAGAAACAGAGCAGTTCCTTAAGTTAGCCCTGAGGTAGCCATGGGTATGAAGTGTTAGCGACTTTATTTTCTTAGGCTCGGCACATGAGGGCGGATGTCCAGTCCTCCCCTCGCCGTCTCATCTTCTCACAACCATTCTATGGTCACGTCGGTCAGTGTATGCTCATTATAGCTGAGTTAGCTAGGGGGTGCAATTGGAGGAGAAGTCTCCCACCAAATGTCTGCCCCCTCGGGGATTTGTACCTCCAAACTCTCGATTGACAGTCCAGCACGCTAACCGCTACACTATCGAGCACCTCTCACAAAACAGATTTTAAAAAATAGCTAGACATGTCTTCTATTTATATCCGTATAGAACCTTTGCGTGGCATTTTTTTAAACTTCATCCTTGCTTAGGCAGCAGGGTAAGGAGTCAATCCGTTCGAAGAAAATATGTTACGACTGTAGACAATGGCTATTTCGTAAATGCCTTACAAGGTTATCCTTGTTTGAATGCACACGTGCATGTGTAAGCTGCCAACAGCATAACAGTGCGCATATTAGAGGTACGTTTATTTGTAAGATTGACCTAGTAAATGATCCTCGTTAGTTTATAATGAGATATAAGTCCAGTTAAGTGCATTTCCATTTATCTTGACGTTTGGTTTTATAGGCCTAAGATACAATAATTTATTATTTTTTCGCCACAGCAAGTCAAATTGGAAAAACTCTTGATACTTACAGCTACATTTGACTGATGCCCTGATCATTCGGACAACTGTGTTGCAGAAGTTTTCAGCATTAGGTAACATTTAGACTGTATTGTAACTATTTTTTAAGAAAACAGTATTACCTAATAGCAATCCAGGCTCTGCCTACTTTTATTTGCATATGGTCTTATGGTCTTTGTGATGATGATGATGATGATGATGATGATGATGATGATAAAAAAACGACAAGGACAACGTCAGTGTCTTGCAACTGGCATCAAGGGTCACTTGATGTTAGCAAGAGGCCTGGTGCGGTTTAAGTATGTCTGGTTTTTGACCTATTGCAGCCGTCAAACAATGCTTTTACAAAAGACAAAGGAAGTTTAAATAGGGCAAGAAAAGCCAGCATGTACAATGACATTCGAAGAAAAGTCTTAACCGATGTAAGAGGGAATTAGTTTCCGTTTTGTATAAAGAATAGCCAGCTGTTGCAGTAGTTTGAAATGTTCTTCCTTGTCTTCTTCGTCGTCGCCACCGTGAGTGTGTTCGGATCACACGTAGCTGCTGGATCGAGAATCCTAATGTCCGGTCCACACATCAGAAGCCACGTCACTGTCCACTCAGCGGTAGCGTCCGAATTGATCTCCAGAGGCCACGAGGTCTACATGGCAATAGGATCGCGGATCAACAAACCGGTAAAGCTGGAAAGACTTGGTATTAAGCTGTTATATTATCACATACCAGATGACGTTATGTTTGGACTGACTGAGGACTTCGACAAGACATTTGCTGATCGTGCTTTCAAACGCGGTTTTCCTGGATACCTAGCATCGGTCATGGTCACACGTGACTGTTCGTTGATGATGCAAGATGAATCATTCAAGCGTAAAGCCAAAGAATTAAGATTCGATCTGGCGTTCATTGAGCCGTTCATCTATGCGCCATGCAATCTCATTCTCGGTCGGTATCTGGAGATTCCTTTTGTTTCTATGGCGACCATGTTGTTGCCATGGGAACTAAGAATACCTGCCATGCCTTCCTTCTATCGTATCCTCGGATGGTATCACATTGCAGACGGGACCACCTTTGTAGGCAGGATAACGAATTTGGTAACCTTTATTTTATCCGAGACGTCTATATTGACCCCGGGGCCTCGCAACACGACCCTTCTGCAGCTGTACGCCCCTGAGATACATTCGTGGAAAGAGCTCATCCGGAAGTCAGAACTGATACTGACGGATATCGACCACCACATGGGACTCCCGTTACCAGCATTCCCCTACCTCGTTACGGTGCCCGGACTATCCGCAAGACCACCCGTGCCTTTGGAGCCGCAATTCGAAAGTCTATTCAACGAAAACAAAAATGGGATCGTAGTGATGAGCCTTGGGTCGATGGTCCATCACATCCCGAGCGACACGATCCGGAAATTTCTCGAAGCCTTCTCGCGCCTGAAACAGACGGTGATTGCCCGTATGGAGCCCCCAAATGGCGGGATCACCATTCCGACGAACGTAAAGCTGTTCTCTTGGCTGCCACAGAACGACTTGCTTGGCCACAAAAATACCAGACTTTTTATATCTCACTGTGGAAACAGTGGCCAACATGAGATGCTCTACCACGGCATTCCCTTCGTTGGGCTTCCGATGTTTGGTGACCAAGAAATGAACTGCCATTTAGCCCACGAAAAAGGTTACGGTATCAAAATGAACATTTTCAAATTCACGTCCGAAGAGCTATTTCACGCCATGGAAGAGGTTTTGAGCAACGAAAATTACACGAAGGCGATCAAAAGGGCGTCCGAAATATTCCGAGACGAACCGCTAGCCGCTCGTAAAAAAGCCGCCCATTGGATCGATCATGTTATCAAATATGGAGGGAGCCATCTGCGTTCCCAGGCTCTGGATTTGCCAATCTATCAGTTCCTGATGTTGGATGTTCTCGGAGTGCTCGTGATTTTGGGCTTAACGATTCTCTTGCTGATAAAGTATCTGGCAGGTCTTACGTTTCGGAAACTTTGGTACAAGAAACCCGAAGTGACAAGAAACGGAGTTTTGCCTGAGAAGAAAAACGGTTCGCGAAAATTGAAATTCGGTTAACAGGAACATGCTTTATTGACATCATAAAATATTACTGAGGCAGACATACTACAGACATGTCATGTTTCTAGCTAAGTCATCTAAAGGGTTAAAGGTAAAGATTGCACGCTGCTCCCACCGCGACATTTAGGAATACCTGTTTCTCGGGTTTTAGTTTATGATCAATGTTCTTGACTTCTTTGCCGACGACCTGTGTGCTATTACCGAGGAGGTGATAAAACAATGCAAACTACAAGTTAAACATCTCAAAGCCTTCGGAAAGGCTTTGTCAAGGAAAAAGCCGTACTTTGGATCCTCCGGCACGTGATCAACTCTGGTGGAAGTCACTTTCCCTCGTCTGCCATTATCAGTCTTTTCGCCGGTTTCTGAATTTGGACTATGTAACTGTATTGGTCGTTTCTGCTTTTGCTATGTTAAGCTTTGCAAAGCTTCTGGTCAGGGTACTTCTAAGCGTCTGTGCCGTTCAACCCATTGTCCTCAAAGTTTACGTCTCAATGGTTCTGTTTATTGCATGCATACTCGCATACTCTTAGAAGTAAGGTCTGGAATATTACTGTACCCAGCTGTATAAATTGAATGATATGAAATATAGGTGACTGTGGCCTATAGACAGAGTGCAGTGTCTGGCTAAATAACTATAAATAAGTTGCTTATTCGCCGACCACAAACTAGGACAGTCGATTTATACCAGTCAATAGCGTTGGCTGATAGCAGACCCCGTTTAAGTATTCGTGTTTGTTTCTGCAGGCGTACATTTTAGCGTTTGCATCTCAGAGAAGATAGATGTGCAGACATAATCTATAGAATCAAGCACATTTTTAAAGATTAGCATGGCATCGTACTATAATGGGCGCTACATATTGGATCGAATTTTTTCATCGACAAACCATGTCAATTGTATCTCTCGAGCATGTCTTTTCCTCATCGACGTAAACTCCGCACCATCCGTCACTCGCTCTCCCCTCACGCGGTCACCACTCTCGTACGTGTGCTGCTCTTTACTAGGGCTGAATTCGGCAACTTCATATAAAAATTATGCTGGTCTATCTCCACTAAACCTTACCAAGCTTCAGTCAATACTGAACGCTTCTGTCCGGATAATTGGTGATCTCCCGAGTTTTGCCCACATATTTGTCTTCATTTCGGACACTCTCCACTGGCCTTCCTTGCCCCAGCGCATCCAGTTCAAAATGTTAACTCTTATTGGTAGGCCTAGTGGTAGCTCCTTCACACCTCAAGACCTTCTGTATTTCGGGCTCTTCACTCCGTGGTCGCTCCACTTCCCGTTCGGTTGCCAGAGGCCTTCTGGTTGTTCCCCGCAAGCGCGGGGCTACTGCTCACAATCCAGAAGTTTTGCATATTATTTTGGCCCCTCAAGTTGGAACCGTCTTCCGCAGGAATTACGACATGGGATCCTCAGCCTTTCTCTTCCTCTGTTCCGGAATCACCTGAAGTCCATTTTATTTGCTAGTGATAGCAATGACTTGGGTCGGGATTGGCTCTGAATCATTGAGTGGCGTTTGTATAAATGTTCGATTACAATTACAATTACAATATGATCGCTAATAGAACGAGCCTTGTTCCATATGAAGATTATTTGCTCTCGAATTTTCGAAAAGAGTAAAAGTGCAAAAATAAATCAACTGTCAAGCTTGTTTCTGAAACTAATTTTAGAGATGTAGGATTGTTGATATGCATGAAATTATAGCGAGTCTCGTTTAAAGGGCCGTAGATTGGTTTAACAGCTGTAGCCACGATATGCAGCCTTTCTTACAGAGTATGCCATAGCATACACTATACAGCATAGCATGGTCCGTGCATGGGAACATAATCTGCTTGGCGTCCCTTTAACACCTTATCGACGAGAGTGTAGTAAAAAAGAATGGGAAACCAAAGCAGCTCCTCGTTATAGTGTTATACGAAAGGCGACGGTGAAGAATCTTACTTGATCTAATGGGATTTAACTTTCTTGGTGCAGCACAGGCTTATGCAGTGATTTGGCTTTCGCTGTCCTAACATTCCACTTAAAAAATCCGTCCTTAAGTAAAATTATATCATATAGGAATATTGCTGTTTGCTGGTCTAAGACTTACTCATTTCTGTTAGACCCATACTGAAGCGTCGTTTAGTAGTTTTATTGAGTGAAAGTGCTATAAAAATGTTGCTACAACATTGAACTATAGTATAATATAAAATAATGCAATGCAAAATAATATAATATTGTGAAACGAGAGAGGTGAAGTCCTCTACTGTCCCAGTCGCTATAGCAAAACTGAGAATAACCTACAATGAAACACTCATCAAACGTGTACTACAAATTAATGTATGGGCCATCCATTATATTGCTGAATACTCAGTAAACCTCGTATGGAAAAATGACACCCCATTGAAGCGATTACATACCTCGAGATGCATTCAGACGGTTTCTAAACCTTCTAACTTGAGCTTTGAAACTAGGCTGCAACAGATGTTCCTCAATTACACAACGTATCGATTCAACATTTACCTGCGAGAAAACGTTTGAAATAGGCCTACCGTTCGGCGCAGTGACAAGCCAAAGCGTTTAGCCTACAAGGCAATCTCTTTCTCTCTGTGTACCTTAGCAAACACATTTGACTGCGTACATGTATACACAGAGTTATGCAAATAGACGATTAAGATGACATAGGTAAATTTAGTTTATCCTCAGAATCACGATCATACTGAAGTAGCTCTCTTCAAGTAACGTAGTTAACGATGAAGCTGTGTCTTTGTATGGCATATCTTCTTCTGACATTGTTATGCCTCCTTCGAACAGCCTTCGGTGCTAAAGTTCTTATGACTTCGAATCAGATTCCAAGTCATGTCTTTCAGCAACTGATGTTGGGGTCGGAGCTGGTACGCAGAGGTCACGAGGTCCACATCGCAGTTGGAACGCGTTATCCCAATCCTGAATCCATCGAAGAACTGGGCATAACACCGGAATTCTACTACATACCAAATGACGTCATTTACGGCGTTTCAAGAGAATTCGAGAAGTATATAGCGGAGACCATATTTAAAGATGAGTTAATTGGTTTGGAATTTTCAACGATGGCTAACAGGGACTGTGCGTTCATGATGGCGGATAAGCTATTTCTAGACAAAGTAAGAAACCTCAATTTCGATATTGCTATAGCGGAACCGTTCCTTCTTTCCCAGTGTACTCTCCTTTTGCCGTACTATCTAGAAATACCTTTTGTTTCGATGTCTTCTTGCTTTCGGCCTTGGCAGATCAGGATACCCGCGCTGCCATCGTTTCACTTCCTGATCAACCCATACAAGTTATTCGACGACTCGACACTTCTTGGAAGGATGGAAAACCTGTTAGCGTACGTCCTTACCGAACTTCAGATTTTCTTTCCAGGGGCTCTCAACACAACTTTACTCGAACACTTCGCACCAGAGCTCAACTCTTGGACCGACTTAGTACGGCAATCGCAACTGTTCCTCATAGATTCTGACCATCATATGGGCAGCGCTTTGCCGACTTTTCCAAATGTCGTTTCGATTGCTGGATTGACTTGCAGTCCATCGAAAAAGCTAGATCAAGATTTAGAGACGATAATGAGCAAGAGCGATGCAATAGTCATGAGTTTTGGTTCGATGGCTTACGACTTTCCTAAACATGTGATCCTGAAGTTCATGCAAGCTTTCTCAAGGCTGAACGAGAGCGTTGTGGCAAGACTACCCCAGTTGGATGGTGTCGAAGTTCCAACGAACGTGAAACTGGTGTCTTGGTTACCACAGAACGACTTGCTTGGTCATAAAAACTCCAAACTCTTTATCACCCACTGTGGCATCAGTGGGCTCCACGAGGCGCTTTACCACGGCGTTCCTATCGTCGGATTTCCTCTGTTCGCTGATCAACACCAAAACTGCCGTAGTGCCTCCAGAAAAGACTTTGGACTTATACTGGATATTCATAGTTTCACAGCCGACGAACTTTATGCAACCATTATCGAAGTGATTAAAAATTCGACGTACAAGCAGACCATGAAAAGAGTATCCAGGATATTTCGGGATCAACCGATGTCGCCGCAGGAACGGGCCGTCTACTGGATACAGCACGTGATCAAACATGGCGGAAGTCATCTCCGTCCGCCTGCCATTGACTTACCCCTTCATCAGTTTTTGATGCTGGATATCCTGGCCGTGTTGTTCATTTTGGTGTGTGGCATGTTTTTCCTGGCAAAGAAAATTATCACGAAGTTATGCAAACAATTAATGCGTTCCGACAAGCAGGTGGTAAAGTTGAAACCAAATTAGGGTTATAGCTGCTTGAATTTCGACGCATTCAAACGCTGAATAACGTGTGATTACATTACATGTGCACACTGAAAGTGTACACTGTGACAAAAACGTATACATCTTTGTTCCTTTTGAGATTTCGTCTAGCAATGCATGAATGTAACAGACCCGATTTTTATTCGTCCGAAGTGATAATTGCTGATTTGGTCGATATTAGCCTAATTGCATTTATAGTATGCTGAAAGTTTTCTCGACTTCGACGAATCTGAGCTTAATGCCTTGAAAATGCATTTAAGCCAATCTGCGTGCTCGTGGCAACTTGTTTTGTCTAAAACAAAAGTAAATAGGTCTGCTCTGTGGAGTGTGGATACTTAGACAACCATGCCGTGGAGCCCGTGTGTATTAGGCCTACTTAAAGGACATTTAGATGCATGTATGCATACATCACATACATACATATATCTATACATACATATATATGCAAGAAACACATACATACATACATACATACATACATACATACATACATACATACATAAATACATACATACATGCATACATACATACATACATACATACATACATACATACATACATACATACATACATACATACATACATACATACATACATACATGCATACATACATACATATTCAGTTTTCCTTTTCTCAAATGATTGATGATCATATGACTTTGTTGGATCGATCTTATCTTGATTATTAACATCGATTGTGTGATATTGTGTGTATTCTAATAAAAGTTATTTGATTTGATATGATTTGATTTGATATATGCATACATGTATACATAAATATTAAAAGCAAGGTTTCACATGGACTTCATATTGTGTTTCTGCGTTTCGTTCACTTGATTGATCTGTCATTAAATATAATATGTAATATTGCGCAAATATGGTTCTTTTATAATTACATTCGCTTTGCAGTGTCGAACAAGTAATTGGTAGCTAATGTTATTAATTGTTTAATTACTGTAATGCTTCAGCCATTGGATGAGAACGCAAACGACTATAGTGAGGTTATTGATTTTGCACTGATGTATGCAATATTTTTTCAAGCGTTTTTGTAATTACTTTCTCGTCTCAACTAGAAAACCGCATTTCTCGTGAAATATATGTTCCTCCAAAGTTCCTCTAATGTTATAACATTGGGGAATTAATTCTTTCTACGAGCAAGGGCATATATCGTCAGAAAAGAAGGTGGGATGAAGGAGACAAGAGCTCAAACTTTTAGCAATGCTACATTTTAATAGTATTGCCACTTAACTCCTTTATGTGTCGGGTGATTATACAAGCTCAGTAAGGCATTGTATGCGTCGATACAACTGAAAATGTGTGTAGGGAGTTGAAAGAACTTCACTAGGCACGGAGAAACGACTGTATAACAGATCGAAAGGACCCACCTTTTGGATCTGTTATATAGTCGTCTTAAAACGCGCCTTTTTATAAGATATGATAACCGGAGAAATACAATTCATAAGTTAGAAATCGTCAATTCAATATTCAAGCACTAATTAAACAATACAAGGCATTACCAGATGGTGCAAAGAACGCGTTTCAAATGTTGACATTTCATACTCCGCTAATTACAATGGTTTCCACGCACTGGCGTAAACTTGTCCAAAATATTGGGGGATTTGGCGATTCATTCTACACTTATTGCATTGGGTGTATAGTCCATCTTAATTATTGGGGTGGAGCACGTTCCCCGGCTACCCCCAGAGTCTACACCAATGTTTCCATGCTGGCATTGTCTTCAGAGAACTTTGAGGTCATGCAAAACAGACCGACCCAAGGTTGAATGTAAGCTGGAAATAATCGCAGCACAGAAGTACCAGTGAATAGACGCAGAGCAATCGTAATCGTAATCTCCAACCTTCTAAAGCGCCATTCGGAGGCCAACAGTAGGTTTCCAGCCTATTCACGAGCGCTGTGCCAACTCAGAGGATTTTTCAAAGAGTAGTCCGCCGTCCGGTTTTCATGGGGGCAGATCAAGAGAGGAGGCAGAGCAGCTGTTAAGACGGGTGTCATGTAGGGCGAGAATTATTTGAAGGCGGATGATCAGATAAGTCAGGGTTGGAGTTCTTGAAAAGGTGAGACTTCAGCCTTGAGTGGAAAGCCTGGGGTGATAGATAGAGGAGCATAAGGAGGATTATGGAGGACGTGTTGCAATGATGATGGAGAATCCGAGAATCAACGAGCAAGAGAAACATAACTTCGGGTTTTGTTCAATTTTACTTAATCAGCAATAAAAGACTTTCGTGCATTTTCTTGTGTTGTACACCAGGCATGGGAAACTTCTTTTAACAGAGGGCCGACCTAAGATTTTAAGGGCAGCTCAGGGGCCGCATGCCAATCGCGGGCTAATTTTTGCAGATTCATTTGCCCAAGAAAATAAGGCAATATTAATTTTATTCAAACGAACTAAGTACTTATTGCGATATAACCGTTACTGTTGAATTTATGTTAAACTAAATGAAGAAAATTTTTATGATGAAAAAATAATTATCCTAATTACCTACAGTCCTACGCTACAATAAAATACTAAATATGTTAAAAATTTCTTCAGTTTAAAAAATAGATATAAAACTGTTAGTATACAATGTATCCATAGGCCTATGCTTGGTGTGCTATATTTAATGATTAATGTGAAATCTGACACTTCTTGTCACGACACAATTTATCCAGCATGGTTGATTTAATGTTCGAAGCGGCAATTCAAATTTCATTTAAAAGATTGTCATTTGTTAGTCTGCATCTGCTTCTGTATTTTTTTTATTTCATCTTTGAGAAGAACTGTTCACAAATACAGGTGCTTGGAAACAGTGCAACCATTTTCAGGGCATGAAATCTAAGTGAAGATGGCTTTCAAAGTTTCGAACCTACCCACTCTGTGGTATTGTTTCAGTCATAAAGTAATTACATTGAACTAGTTGACTAGACAAGAGGCCGGATTCTTAATAAATAAGAAACAGATGTTTTAATGTCGGCCTACATACAGAGATTCAGACATTCATGTATACGGCCGGATAAAAGTGCCAGATACAATGCTAATATTAACCCTCTGAAGTACCCCTGGGGGTATTTTTGACCCCCACATATATTTCTTATTATATATTTCCTCAACTATGCAATACATGCGTATTAACTTCTAAGACATTGATTCTATGTTTCTGCTCAACAGATTCATTCAATTTAGTACGTCATTCTTGAAGCAGGGAACCAGTGTTGGTGTTTGACAGAGAAAGTAAACAAATAGTAGTGCAAACATGGCGACCTATTCGCATAGCGCGGTGATGAAACATATTAATGAGTAAGCGCGGATCAAGAAAGAGACTATTCCTTCTAGAGGCAGGTACTGCGATGTGTTGGCCATGGATACTAACCAGACGAGCGGATCCTCGGATCTATGAACAGGCGTCTATGAAGCGTTGCTTTCTTGCGCTGGGAATTCCTGAGGCTGAGAGACCCGCACCAGACGCCAGCAAGAAGAGAGGAAGGTGTCATGTGTGTCCCAGAGTGAAAGACACTAAAGTGAATTATAGATGCAGTAAGTGTCAGCAGTTCGTTTGCGGAAATCATGCAGCGAAATCATTCGTGTGCGATACATGCAAGGACGACTAATTGAATATTTTCGAACACGCTTCCTTGTCAAGAAGATCGATACGAACCACAGACCTATATCTTCTTATGATATATTATAATTTGGATGCTATGACTTCAGATATTATATCTACTATGTTGATATTGTGCATTAGTTGTTTCATTGGAAATATGACACTCAAAACATGCTTAAAATAGTGGGGGTCCTTTTGACCCCCAGGGGTACTGAAACGTGTTTTTCAAAAAGGGGTGCCACCGAGGGTTAAAGACATGTCAAGGGCCGGTTGAAAAGTCCCCGGGGCCGGATCCGGCCCGCGGGCCGTATGGTGCCCACCCCTGTTGTACATTGACAGGATTTCTGGTGCAAATTACCATAATGACATCGCAACAGTTTCCAGGCCACGTGGATTAAATTTTAGACGCGTGTTTTGACCTGAATTAACGCTAAAACGCTCTAACTGGACTCTGCGATGAAATCGTACACGCTGATTGGTCAAACCTAGGTTTCTAGGCAAATGTGCTTGTTTAGGCTATGACACGCAGGCCTACAATAAATGCTGCTCAGTTATAAACTGGCCAGATTATTTAGTGCGACTGCATTTGATTAAGGTAACTTTAAGCTATAATCGCTTGTATTTTAAACGCCTTTCGATTATAGGAGTGGTAGAATTTAAAGATACTTTGCCAGGAAAGATAAAAATATTTACAACGTAGGCCCTATTCAACAACTTGCAACTATTACTTAGTCAGGCCTGTCACGCATCGTTAGGCCCACGGTAACAAGACTCTTGCAAACTTACCATTATTCTACTCATAAATATTTAACAAAGGAACACCGTAGACAATGAGATTTTACAGGTGGCGACAGATGAGGAAATGCTTTTGTCCATAGTTTTCAGGACATTTTACAGGTGGCTAATTTACGTGACAGCCGTCAAACTTGTCCATTAATAAGCTTACTTCTCTGTTTCGTTAGTAAAACGCTACAGCCGGAAAGGGGCGGTTTCGTGCTTGCAACGTTTTCTATTATTTTTGGCACTTAGCCTACTTTTGACGGGTCACTGGTGAATTATCTCTTCGACGATACAGCAATAAAATCAGATGTTCTTTGTTTTCACAGCACTCATTCGGAATCGACTAGCACGCGATCGCAAACGGCGGCTCTCAGACCATTCAATTGCATGAAGTGCGGAGTCCCTGCAGTAGAGATCATACGGGATTTGGTAAGAATTGGTTCCAAAGCAACTGAACGTTTTGTTAATCAAAACTCTAACATTTTACTAACAGTGACTTACTACATCCAGTGCAAACAAAGCTGTGACTGTATCGGGACTAGATATCTGTTTGAAGTAATGTCATTGTAAATTAAACTTATAGTAGCATAAACCCATAAGCTTGATCTAGTAATAAAAGGTAGCCCTGGCCCTATAGCCCGTGCCATAACAAAAACATAGCCGTGTATCTCGTGGGCGATAAAAAGCGACAGCTCTGGTCACTGAGTTTCTAACACTGAGAGAAGTAATAGTCAAGTACATACGCGTGGATGCATGTATGCATGCAACAATTTGTTAAAAATATTGGACTCATCAAAAATAATCAGTGACATATCCGATCACCTGCCAATGAAAACATGGATTAACTCGGTACCTCAGTGCCCAGCTAATACCACTGTTACTTCACGCAGAATCAATGATGAATCATGTACTCGATTTGAATCACTATTGTCGCCGACACTTTTGATGCGTGTATTGTCAATGATCCAAATAAAGCCTGTTGACTGTTTTTCGATCAATTTAAAAAGCTCTAGGCATTTCCATTGATACACTTAAATGCAAGAAATCGTAAACTGCCGAAACAACCTTGGATGACACATGTTTGTTAAAATCTTGTGAAAAGGAAACAAAATTATATCTAATTTATATAGAAAATCCTTCTGATGTGAAAAAAAACAAATCTGTAACTTATCGAAAGAAATTTAAAACGCTACAAATTAAAGCCGAATAAAATTATTACGTAGGACTTAAGTGAATTCATTAAACATAACCATAATCTAAAACAAACGTAAAAAAACACATGTATGTATGTATTTATGTATATATATGAACGTATGTGTGTATGTATGTATGCATGCATGTATGTATGCACGTATATATCTATGAAAGTATATTATGTGTATGCGTGTATATGTAATATATATGCCTCGAGACATAACATGATCCCTTTTAGGTATCTTACAGTAGCGTTGCATAACCTTTACCTTAAGTGATATCAAAGTAATTAAAAACACATTTTTCAGAAAGTCAACAGTCGCCTATTATAGGTAAGCACCTCAAATCCAATTACTATCATGTTCGTAGTTCGTTGTTATTAGTAAGTTGACGCAAAATCGATTACATGGATGACTCAACCCAAGCAACCGTAAATGGTGAAAGAAGTAAGGGACTGTCAAGAGTGGTAGGGGCCGGTCACCCAAAGTCCATATTTATTTTTAATTATGTCGTGTCGTGTCATTTCACCATCGTTGCGTTGCGAATGTATACGGCTGCAGGAATGGATCGACGTTGCCCTGTGGTTTCTGTCTCATGCTGGTTCCTGATTGCCCAGTCCAGCTCATGATGTTGTCGATCCAGGATATTCTCGGACTTCCGCGGCTGCGAACCCATTCTGTGAGACCCGTCATCAGTTGATCCAGAAATGTCGCTATATTACCTTAGCCTGCTGAACCGACACTGATAAGTCCATCCATACCCTTAAACTCAAATTGGCCTATACGTGATGTGAGAGAGCTAGTGACACGAGGACAAAAATTACCTTCATCATCACTACATACCCGTGGGTTTGTTCCCATTTCCATCAAGTCTGTCACTATCCCTTGAGGAAAATGCAGAGGCGTAACTTTGGTATAAAAAGTGGGGTACCAATTTTTTACATACACGAAGCAAGGCGGAGACTGCGATTTCTGGGAAGGTACAATAATAAAATATTGATTGGCATTGTTCAAAAAGTGGGGGATACGGTACCCTCCAGTCCAAAAAGTGGGGGGTACGGGTACCCCTCGTATCCCCCACATATTACGCCTATGGGGAAAATGGCTACTTCTCAATCGTGCCTTCTTTCTCGACGTACGGGTAACTAAAGCGCGAATCGTTTTCCAGTACAGGTTTACTTGCTTCATTTTTGTCCTTTACGGAGTTCATGAAACTAGCGATCTTGACCGAGTCAGAGAAATAAAATTTCTAATAAAATAAACGTGCTCACAGTTTAAATAGTAGGCTATTGGCTGACAGGAAGGCGGAAAGACATCGAATACTCAAGCATTTCAATTATGTAGCGCAATTAAACAAAATTGAAAAAGCAGACACCGTTTAGAGTGAAAACTAATTATTTGAAGAGTAGGCAGTGTTAAAACCGTTGCCGCGGGAATTACCGTGTTAGTGTTTTCGTCTCCGACGGCATCACCCGTAGCTCTTTATACCATCTCGACAGTATCACTCGTAAACCTTTAGCCTATGCCATCCGGACTTCAAAGGTACATGTATGCGCTATTGATTCTATTGAAATTAACAGACAACTCGCAGCCTTATTTATTGGTGAGGGTTCTGAATCTTTAACCTGTTCAATGTTGAATAAATATTTAGATACACAAGAATTTGATCAAAAGCCAGTTGTTATGGTATTATAGTCCCGGTCTTTTGCCTCAATTGGTTCCTCTCTCTGGAATACACTGTCTCCATCTACTCGCTCTCAAATTTTAGTAGGTAACCTCGTCTTCTTCTGCTTTCCTCAAGACTTGTCTCTTTTCTTGTGGCTTTGCGTACTGGGAGCGCCCCTGAACGGTTCATCCTACTGCAGGCGCTTTATAAATGTTTTAATACAATACAGTACAATTAAAAGGCGTTGGTGCTTACTTAATACTTATGCCTAGTTCGGGGTAGGCCTAATTGCGTTTATCTGGCCTTCCCTACATCTCGCAAGTCAACCCTAGTTCATTCAACTTCTTGGTTTTTGCATCCCTCGTAGAAGCAGTCTCTTTTAAACGACCCTGTATCATAACATAATATTATGTGAATAGCGGCTCTCTCCTCATTTAACCAGGTTTGGGACTGGCACCGCCGAAAAACAGCAGTGGCGAGTTACATCCCTCAGGGTTTTTGACTATACAATCCTGGACAGTGGCATAGACACCAATTTTGCACAGCAGCAGACACCAACTGTTGCTTTAAGCATAGGCCTGGTTAGAATGGCATTTAAGAGGTTTTCAGTCTAGACTAGAAGTCTAGAACCTATAACCTTACACCTACATCTGACTGCATTCCACAGCGGTATAAACCGCAGACTTGGATCATAATTGTAATCCAGACCCACAACGCTAACCCATACCACACCCAGTGCTGTTTTCTCTTGTCCCGGACGTCTGGCCACCGCTACATCCTTCGGCTACATCAAATCGCGGATCCATGGACCGACCTCATTCAGCTGCGCCAGGATTTTACGACCGTTCAGCCGTTGCAGGGAGCGTCATCACGCGGCCGGTGTGAAGCCAATAAGGCACCAGCGAAAACAGTTCCGAGATATGTTGTGATTGGTTCACGTGACCAGGACGAGGAAATCTATTTCTAAAAATAGAACTGTTCCGTCGCAAGCTTTGCCGTTCTTTCGTTCGTAAACGTCATTTCTTGTCTTAATTATGACTGGTCAGGCTTCTGTTACTCACTTACTAAAATAGTATTCTCTATTAAATTTAGCTCTCAAAACAACAGGATATATATATACAAATCATCATCATCGTCATCATCATCATCATCATCATCATCATCATCATCATCATCATCATCATCATCATCATCATCATCATCATCATCATCATCATCATCATCGTCATCGTCGTCGTCGTCGTCGTCGTCGTCGTCGTCGTCGTCGTCGTCGTCGTCGTCGTCGTCGTCGTCGTCGTCATCAGTTCTTGACGCCAGCCATTTGGCGGCGATGGGTTCGAATAAATGATCCTCATTGTCCTCGGTTGTTTGTCAAGTCTATTGCCCCTTAGTGTTAATTCGAGCGATGTTATGTCCTCAGTTATATTATCTATCCAGCGTAGTCTTGGTATGCTTTTGTGTCTTTTTCCTTCGAATCTTGCATGTAGAGCACTGTGTTGGATTCGGTCAACTGGCATTTTCTCTATACGTCCAAACCATTGAAGTCTTTGTCGAACGACTGTGTCTGGCACTCTGCTAGACAAAGTAGTTTGGTTACGTAATGATTGTCTAATGTTATCGTTTCTTATTTTCTACAGTCTTGAAATTCCAACGATCTTCCGCAGGCACCTAATTTCTGCTGTAAGAATTCTCTCATCTTGTTTTCGCATTGTCCAACATTCCGATCCATTTAGGAAAATCTGTTGTATCATCGTCTTGCATTTTTTGTCTTGGTTTTCTTTGTTAATTCTCTGCTTCTCCATACCCTGTTAATTATTCCAAATGCTTGTGAAACGCGTCCAATTCTCGTTTGTATATCTTTTTCACTGTTACCATGAAGTTGATGAAGACTTTCTGGTTGTGTTCTATGCTTTCAATATTCAAGTATCTGTCTCATTGTGAATGCTCTTCTCCAAGTGCCCTCTCAACATGCTGTTTCATTCTGTGTTGTATCATTTTGTAACTATCTTGTGTCAAGCGTGGGCGGAGTGGGAACGTTCCTCGTCCTGGGACATATTTAACACCACACCGGCGTGCTCGTGGGCGGGAGCAGCGATGGGCGCCCGCTTCCTAGCATCCCTCAGTGGTCGACATCGTATTTAAGCAGTGATCGAGTTCTTCCCATGCTGCTGCCGCCGTATCTTGCGTCTTCTTCCGGGAGGTTGCCACGCCGCTTGCTGTCGAGATGGCATGGTCAGTCAAGGCTAACGAGATCCTAGAAAGGATCAAAGCGTATGAGGCTGATACTGACGGATGGAAGGAGGCGAAGAAATTGGTGAGTTTTACAATGCAGATCAGTAATGTACAATACAATACAAGCAAAACAATGCAATATAATACAATGCAGTGCAATACAATATAAGCAAAGCAATGCAATACTATACAATACAATGCAACACAACAGAAGCAGTACAACGAAATGCAATACAATACAATTCAGGCAATACAATACAACACAACACAATACAAGCAATACAGTGCAGTTCGATGCAATACAATATAATACAATTCAAGTAATCCAATACAATACAACATAAGCAACACAATACAATACAATGCAACGCAGTACAAGCAATACAATACAATACAGTACAATACACTTCAACTGAAATATGATGACAGCCCATTCATTTCAGACGTGTAGACTGAAGCTGAGCAGCAGAAAGCACCAACCATAAACAGTGCATGGGCATACATGTAGCGACGGACCACGCATGACAATCACATCGCACTTAAAAGCATCATATCGAATCAGTGTGCATGCCTTATTGCAATGCACTCATCGCATTATCTCATGATGAGCAACAGTTCATCACATATTATTACCTAGCAATATCTTGCAATGTTTATTTATGCAAAAGAACACTGAAATAATAATAACTGATAATAGCTCTATGTAAAATTAAACTTTGTGCGCAATGTGGCATTTGTGTTTCTCCCTTACACTGGCTGCATATAAATTGTAAATGTAAGCTGAACGCAGCATTTAACTGGCCCTTTTCGTTCTTTCCATGAGCAGACAACAAATCTTAAAATTGGGACGCCCTGTCAATGTACAGGACGTCAGGCATGAAATGTTAGTTTTCCTCCAGTCCCGCAGTGCCAGTCCCAAGCCCGAGAAAAGAGGAGGGAGGCGCTGATCATCTTTGTTATGAACAGTGTCGTTAAACAACCGGTAGCCTATCGTATCACAGGAATGAATTACAAACCTATACACGAGAGAGAGAGAGAGAGAGAGAGAGAGAGAGAGAGAGAGAGAGAGAGAGAGAGAGAGAGAGAGAGAAAGAGAGAGAGACAGACAGACAGAGACAGAGACAGAGACAGAGACAGAGACAGAGACAGAGACAGAGACAGAGACAGAGACAGAGAGACAGAGACAGAGACAGGGAGATACAGAGAGGAACAGTTCAGTCGTAGTGGTTCAACGGAGTCTAACTGTTCCGTCGCGGCGTTGTTTGGGATTTTTTACGTCGGTGAGAAAGTTAAATTGATTGTGTTTCTGCCTGGTTATAGGCCTATCATTGTTAAAGAAACGACAAAACTGTAGGGAAACTTCCATTCATCATAACTAATACTCCCAAAATTATATGAGAAATCACCTGGAACCTCAGCAACTAAGCTACACTTAAAGTTTTTATCCAACAGGAAATCCAAGCCAAATAGTTCCAGTTTAAATATTTCTTCACGATACACTAGATTTTGAAACCCTTATCCCTGCTCAGAAGGAACCATAAAACTATTTGGGAACCATAGCTAGCAGGTCTGACACTATGAAATGTACTACATACGTCTGCGCTCCACTCATAGGCGTAGGAGGCAGGGGTCAGAGGTCGCACTTGCCCTCAAAATTTTCGGGCGTAAATGTTTTTCCGACAAGTTGGCGCCGGGAAAAATGCTGAATAAACTAGCTCCAACTTGGCGAATCGAAATAGTGTTAGACTATTAGTAGCTACTGGGTCGCAAAGCGCCATGACATTTACAGCTTTATTCGTTGTTGTACTAAGTGATTAGTTACTTACTATAAATGCAAGACGCCAATTATTCGGGATTTGTTCTGTTTCGGTTAGAAGTAGAATCTTGTCCCATCATGAAATTTCTCCTACGTTTGTTCTGCGGTCGTTAAAGTCTTCACTCGAAACAAATTTTTGTCGATTGGCCAATGATCCGTTTGTCTGTTCCGCGAAGGGTTCCGCATAAGACCTCTCGAACGTCACTTGATCTGCCCAGCAGGTAACGAAGCTTAGCCGTGGTTTCCCTTAGAAGCGGTAGTGTAGTGGTTAGCGCGCTGGACTGTCAATCGAGAGGTCGTGTTCAAATCTCTGCCAGATCAGAAATTTGGTTCGAGATTTCTGTTTCACCTGCACCCTCTAGCTAACTCAGCTAGAATGAGTGCACAGACTGTACACTGTCAGTGGGAAGATGAGACAGCGAGGGAGAGGACTGGCCACCCGCCCTCATATGCCGAGGTCAAGAAAATGAAGTCGCGAACACTTCATACCCATGGCTGCCTCAGGCTAGCTTAAGGGACTGCTCTTCTTCTTCTCTTAGAAGCACCAATGGACTTAAGCCTCTTCGTTCTGGTAATGGCACTAAAGAATTGTTTAGCTTAAGTTAACCATACCAGAGACACTAAACGCAGCATCTTCAGACGGCTCTGCATAACAGTTGGTTGTGTAGAAGCAGCAGCTTACTATATATATGCGAAATTATTCCTGCATACACGTCATCACAGGCTAGTCTCTGTGCTTCCATTTCCCCTCCGGTATACCACATTGACGCCTGTGAGACAGGTGCTAACATAGCGTCAGGTTGGCTCCAATGCAGATGGAAACCGAAGTGGAGTTGCTGATGCTGCTGCTGTTGCACATTGATGCCGAATTTTTAAAGATGCTGGCAGGTGTTCGCATTTCTAGATCGTTGAATCAGGAAAGCATGTGCTAAGTGAACCACGCCTTGTGTGCTGAAAGCCATGCGCTAGAACCGTCGTATCATATTATACAGTATGTAACCCTGCTCTACTGCAAGTTCAACGGCTTGTACTTGTCAGTGTATAATGCACATAGTATCCCTGAACTGGAGCATTATAACACGGTGCCCTCTTCTGACACCACATAATGGTAAATGATGTTTCATCGTGAAAGTATTAATACCGTTTACCGCTTTATGCAGACGTGAGTCACGTGACACTATTCCTGAAGTCATAAAATAGTATTAGGGTCAAATGAAGTGTGTATTGATATTTCTTGCCCGTTCAGTGTTATCTAGAGGAAGCGATATATGAATGTTCTGAATGAATGAATGAATGACCGAAGGAACAAACGAATGATTGAATGAACGAGCGAGCGAATGAATGAACGAACGAATAAATGAATGAACGAACTCTCGAATGAATTAACAGATGAATGAAATAATGAACGTATGAATGAACGAATTAATGCATGAATGAATGAACGAACGAACGAACGATTGAACAAGTGAATGAATGAATGAACGAATGAATAAACGAATGAATGGATGAATGAATGAACTATTCATGCGATTACGGTATCTGCTCCAGTTGCCATTGAAGCTCTTCACCCTATACGTGTCGAGAGAGCGGAGTTTTCTCAAGAGCTGAAATGTCTGTCGTCTATAGCAATATCCGGAGACCAACATGGAGCATATTTCCCCTCCAATGTCTTTTCCTCTGTGTTTTTATTATTCCCTCCAGAGGTTGCATTTCAATTATAGGCTGGTTCCGTTTCTCGCAGATACGCCATTTCTGCCCTTTATCTGTTCTTCTTCCAATTGCTTTGGGTCTAGACAAATAACAATCGATTGCTGATTTGCATATTACTATAACGGTGCTGTGTAAGAGGATACGCTGGTGTAGTGGTGTGTTCGGTGCTACGTAACCAGAGGGTCGCAGGTTCGAATTTAGCCTACCTCAAGACACTGCGTAGCGACCCAGCGCCATCGATGCTCTGTCGTATCAATCAATCAATCAATCAATCAATCAATCAATCAATCAATCAATCAATCAATCAATCAATCAATCAATCAATCAATCAATCAATCAATCAATCAATCAATCAATCAATCAATCAATCAATCAATCAATCAATTTATTGATCCACAAAGCAAACGTGACAATATACAAGAAAATATAATTTAAATAGCCACTATGATGATGAAAAGGTTTGAAACATTAAGATATTAATGGGTTTAGA
>OY744617.1:19593018-19755518 GCA_963556255.1 Allolobophora icterica
TCAAGAGGAGTGATTGACTAGATTCTGACGAATTCTTAGAGATTCGTAAATATTGATTCACTTGAGAAATTGTTTCTTAGAAATACGTAAATTCTGACAACTTCTTAGTAATTCAAAATTATTGATTTACTTGAGATAGGCCTACTGTTCTTTTAAAACTCAAGATTCTGACGACTTCTTAGCGATTCTTAAATATTGAAGAAAATTGTTTTTTTTAGAAATATCTAGATTCTGACGACTTTTCAGAGAACCTCAAATATTGATTTTCATAAGAAATTGTTTCTTATAAATATTTAGATTCTGGCGACTTCATAGAGATTCTAAGATATTGATTCCCTTGAGAAATTGTTCCTTAGAAATATTTCAGATTCTGATTACTTCTTAGAGATTCTAAATATTGATTCACTTGAGAAATTGTTCTTAGAAATTTATTAGATTCTGATGACTTCTTAGAGATTCTTAATATTGATTCACTTGAGAAATTGTTCCTTAGAAATATTTTAGATTCTGATGACTTCTTAGAGATTCTAAATATTGATTCACTTGAGAAATTGTTCCTTAGAAAAATCTAGATTCGAATGGCTTCTTGTGGATTCTTAAATAAAATAGTGTGATTCAATGGATAAATACTTCATTTCGTTTCTTACTTGCACGCATACGTATCCTTCCCTTTCAACACCATAAATCGACATCCGTATTAAGCGCGTATGTATTTCCGATCAGCCATTTCACCAACATCTTTCTTTTATTAATATCTGCCAGTGCATGAAGACATGCACACGATGGTATTTAGTCATGATCTCATCCAGACATTTTCCTTAATTCCATTTTGTGGCCATTTTGCGTCTGTCAGTTTGAGTCTTACCCGCTGCCTCGTTCAATCATCTACACATGCAATATAATTTTACAGCTTCATCGTTCGCCGAGTTTCGTGCCAGAAATCTTTTTACGACGCAGGCCAAACAATGTAGCAGCAGGTAAGTCAGGGTTTTACGACCCCAGCGTCGGCTCGGCTCTGGAGCGCCGTCCTAACCAAGGTGCGGCCGGGCTCGTAATTCCCGGCCAACACGGCGTGGTTTATTGTCGCTGCGGATGAGGCGATGCTCTCAGCAAAGGTGATTAACTAATCACTGATTGTGCGCGCTGCTGGCTTTTGGTAGGGCCTTGCTAATGGAGGCCAGAAGGAGAGGAACGGTAGAGGAGGATGAAAAGAATGAGAGACTTATTGAGGGGAACTACTTTACAAACGGACAACAAGACATCTGGGCAATGAAACAGACCGGTTCACCAAGAGTCTAAAGACTCCGACAAGGAAGCTTCAAAATACAGACGTTTCGAGACAGCCGTAGAGGAAGATAGACCCATAGTTAGAAGCCTATTAGCAGATAGAGACAGACGCCTGAAAGAAGAAACAAGGAGCCAGAAAGTATTTACATTTAAAGATAACAGTGATGCAGTTCTGTGGAGATTGAGGGAAGTCAGAGTCAGAGATAGTGTAATTAAAAGAGAAAGATACAGTGATAGATAGGCAGAGACAGACTGATATAGACAGACCGAAACAGCCAGATGGAGACACACAGAGACTTGCAGATAGAGATGGGAGAAGCAGACTGACAGAGACATAAGTTTTAGGTCAACAAAACAGGCAGACAGAGGAACAGATAGAGGTACAGACAGAGGGGCAGACAGAGGAACAGACAAAGGAACAGATAGAGGTACAGACAGAGGGGCAGACAGAGGAACAGCCAGAGGAACAGATAGAGGGACAGACAGCCAGAAAGAGCTAGAAAGAGGCAAGCAGATCGATAGATATGTAAAAAATAGACAGACAATTATAAGACAAGAGTAACAAGAGATATACAACGACATACTGAAGAAAGATTTTCAAAAGGCAGACAATTAGATACACGCAGAAAGACAATACAGAGACAAGCAGTTAGGCCAACATACAGACATACAGAAGACAGACCGACGGTTAAAAAGAATCATACAGAAGCACGTTGACATAAGCGAATACAGATTAAGATAGAGATACCTATAAACTGACAACAACAACAAATATAGAGCATTGATAAACGAGCCAATAATCCCGCAATAAACTGTCAGAATAAACTTCACTTCTAAGAAAGCCACAAATGATGACGATGGTGATAACAGGAATTTTCGATATGATGCCAGATCTATATTACGTTAGTCTGCGAATTCATAGATTTTCTTCTTCTAGCAAGCAAGCATATGTGGCATTCCTCACGGCAACCAAAAACGTCTTTATCCAGACGATTTTATCAGAAGCCAAAGAAAAACTTATTTAGTCTTCTAAGCGATTTTGATACGGCGCCGAAAGCGACCTTGATTTAAGAGTATTATTCCAAAGGAGTGTAACTACATAGTGTTTCATCTGTGCGTTTTTTGTACTTAGATCAAGTTAGCTGTATCTTTCTGGCTATCCGCTTTTCCATGCGTCTTTTTCGTTTTATGTGTCTTGGTGTGCCTGTGTCTTCCTGCGTATCTGTCTTATACAGTCCAGCGATCTTAATACCAATATAAAGCAACGCGGAACATACCACGAACAAAACACTCTGTTGGTATGTTTCATTTCCGATTCTTTTATCGGCGTGTGTATCGAATTACCATTATTAGCGGCTTATACCTCATTTTGCAATTATTCCACGTTCTTGATACATGCGCTGTTAAAGCCAATTCCTGGAATACCAGACACTAGAGTAGTAGTAAGGGAGTATGGTAGCCAGTTGACAGACAGCATGGTGGCCACTTTTAGTTCAGAAGAGCAATCTCTTAACGCTATAGCCGCGAAAGGCAGCAATTGGCATGAAATTCTAGCGATTTCTTTTTCATTGGCCTTAGAATTTGCGGACAGGTGCCCAGCCTCTCTCTCGTCACCTGAACGTCAGAGTGTACAGTCGATGTACTCATTTAATGGCCGATTTCGCTAGTGCGCGAAAGTTCTGTAGAAATCTCGAAACATCTTTCTGTCATGGCGAAAATTTGAATCCCGAACTTCGGGTTGACAATACAACACGCTAACCATTATATAAACTATCGTGTAGCCTAGTCCTTTACAGTACGGTACTAAATAAGACAAGAAACTGTACGACAAGAAATTTGAATATGCGCTATAGAAATATACTGTTTCAGGACACTGCGGTAGGTGCACTATCGGTTCAAATGTCATAGGGGTAATTACTGGAAGAGGGCAAGCACATAATTTCTGGCAGTGAGCATATTTTTCTAGGGCTTCACTCATGTATACATATGCTACCATCAGACATTGTGGCGTGTGGCCATCCATTGCCTTGTGACGTTAGCTATTTCGTCTACTCTCTGCTATCGTAAATAACCGAATGTTTTTTTTCTGTTTGAAACATTACAGCCGGAGGTTACCGTCTGGGAGAAGCAGTCGCCGGATTGGAACGGCATGTTGTAAGTATCGTCTGTCATTACCATAGACGCCGACTTCTTGGGGGCCTTGGGTGCCAATGCACCCAGAGAAAAAGTTCAGTGGGGGCCTGGCCCCCAGAAGAATTCGGACCTTAAATTCAATTTTTTGGTAGTAATCCTAAAAAAAGTCGTCAAATTTTTTCTGGGGATGAATTCCTAAAAAAGTCATCAAATTTTAGGAGACATGGCCCCCCATTTTATGTGTAAACACGTAGTAGACGATGGTAAATGACCAAATAATGTGGAATTTTTCCGGATGAGTAAAAAAAAGGTAATCAGTTTTTTTCGGAGATAATTTCCTAAAAAAAGTTTCGTTGGTCCTGTAAAACTTTGATAAACCTACTGGATCCGCCCCTGACTGCACCCAGAGACAAAAGCAAAAGTCGGCGCCTATGGTCATTACTATCGGCTGTCATTACTCTTACGCAGCATATGTGCCGCATGGATACTGCAGCCTAACTGCACGAAATATGATGAGAAATGTATACGCCATTGGTCAGAAAGTCCTTGCAATGACGCAAACTGTGTGTTTGGAGGCACATACAGTAGTTCCCAGACGAAACGGAATTACTGGCTGGCAAAATGTAGACTTCTAGCGTATGGTGTCTGTGCATGTAATAGGTTCGTTGTTTTACGCGTGTAACCGAATATTGATGAGAATATACCGTTTGACGGATCGAAAAATCATCTCATGAGTAATTGAGTTTCAAAACGAGCGCTTAGTTTTTTAAAGTCGTATAATTTTTCCTCTCGAGTGGAGAGGAAAATATATATATATACTAGTACATAATTATAAGCATATCTAT
Source organism: Allolobophora icterica (assembly GCA_963556255.1). Classification (NCBI taxonomy): domain Eukaryota; kingdom Metazoa; phylum Annelida; class Clitellata; order Crassiclitellata; family Lumbricidae; genus Allolobophora; species Allolobophora icterica. Next base: position 19,597,284 of record OY744617.1, read on the forward strand.
ACCGCTCTGCCACCCGTGGTGACCTTTCGGTTCCTTTCGCACGCACCGCTATAATACTATGCAACGCTACTATGCAGCAGCGCGCTTTCTCCGTCGTTGGACCCACAATTTGGAATACTCTTCCTTCTGAGTACGAGTCTCTTCCTCGAGACTCGTCCACTGATTTCTTCTCTGCGCTGGGGTTGGGCTGCCATGGGAGCGCCTCTGAATAGTTTCCTTGAAGGGGCGCTATATAAATGTTTACTTGATTGACTGATTCATTGATATATATGCATATGGGACTCTGTGGTGTAGCCCTGGGACGCGGTGGTGTAGTGGTATGTTCTGTGCCTTGTAACCGGAGGGTCGCAGGTTCGAATCTACCTCAAGCCACCGCGCAGCGACTTTGGACAAGTTGCTCACCCACAATTGTCCAGCGCTCGTGAATGGGCTGGTGCCCTGCGCTTGGACTTCTAGTGGCGCTTTAGAAGTTTGGAAATTACGATTACAATATATATATATATATAAAAATCTGTAGATGTATACACAGTATACACATCCATACATACACGTATTAATAATATGCAAACAAACAAACATCAATATAAGCTGATACCTATATACCGAAGCATACATACACAGATACATGGGCCTATAAGCCCTATATACATAGTTACATACGTATATGCTGATTCATCCATGCATTCATACATACATACATACATACATACATACATACATACATACATACATACATACATACATACATACATACATACATACATACATGTACATGCCATGTACAAATATATAACGTTGTTGATGCTCTGTCAATAAATGGCTTACTTACTTACTTAGAGGTCAAGCGCCAAATAAATCAGAAGGTGTTTATAGGTAACCGGGTGAAGGTGTTTTCGAAAAACTGACAGGACTTGTGTTTTATTCTGGAACAGGTACAGGGTCGAAGGTCTGATCAACACGGATCCAGAAACAGCTTTCTCCTACATTGATCCAACGCCGACGAGTCCAAGAAGTCAGTGGGACAAAGCGATCAAGGAATTACAAATCGTTGATCAAATCGAACCAGTAAGAACAGATTCTCAATCGAACTATTGATTCAGAAAGTATACCTACTCAGTTTTTTTACTACATGCGCATGTATAAATACGGAGGTACGTTTATGTATGCATGTATGCATGTATGATTGTATGTATGTTCGTATGTATGTATCTGTGTTTGAAAAATTATTGGAACGGCATGTGGTAAGTATTGTCTGTATCAGGGGCTGTCATTGATATTACGCAGCCTATATTTGATTGATTGATTGATTGATTATGGTGTACGTATTTATGTATGTATGTATGCATGTATGTAAGTATGTCTGTATTTATGTATGCATGTATAATAATAATAACACGGACAATTTCTAAAGCGCCGTAACGCAACCATGCCGCTACAAGGGCGCTGTACAGACACCACCTATATACAACCTATACATAACAACCGGTCCTATTTAGCAGACGGATAGGCTCTGATGAAAAGATGACGCTTGAGCCGGGTCCGGAATGCCTCAGTGTATGTATGTATGTATGTATGTATGTATGTATGTATGTATGTATGTATGTATGTATGTATGTATGTAAGTATGTATGTATGTATGTATGTATGTATGTATGTATGTATGTATGTATGTATGTATGTATGTATGTATGTATGTATGTATGTAAGTATGTATGTATGTATGTATGTATGTATGTATGTATGTATGTACATATGTATGTATTTAAAGAATTATGAATTTGTGTACTGATGTAGAAATATGTATTTCGATTTTGTTATTAGGGCCTACTATTAATTATATATATTATACATAATATTTATTAAGTAGTTTACAATTATGTATTTTTATGCTCTGATTTTTCCATTATGCATATACATGTGTATTCGTCTGTGTTTGTGATGCATTTAAAATGCAAATTTATGTGACCTTTGTTTATGCATCTGAATATTCATTACTTGCTTTCATGTGTGTAAATGTATGCATGTTGTACTTACATGGTGATCTGTTAAACGACTTTTCCCAACTCAGCATTCGTCATTGTTTCAATTTGACTTGACGCGACCTATGACCTCGACCATTGCTACAATGGCGTCGTAGAAGTCATTGGATTAGATCAGTGCAGTGGTTAGCGTGGTGGACTGTCAACGCAGAGATGGGGGTTCAAATCTCCGTCAGGGCAGAAGTTTGATTTGAGATTTTGCCTCACATGCACCCCTAGCCAACTCAGCTATGGTGAGTACATTGACCGTACATTGTCGGTGAGAAGATGAGACGACGAGGGAGATGACCGGCCACCCACCCTTATATGCCGAGGCTAAAAAAATGAAGTCGCTAACACTTCATACCCATGGCTGCCTTAGGGCTAGCTTAAGGGACTGCTCTTCTTATTGCTAACTCAGCCGAAAGAATTTAATTAAATCTTTTATACATTCATTCATTCCGCGTGTGATCTTGACAGAGAAAAACGCTAGTAGATGGGTTCACCGTTCATGCAGAGCTTAAGGTTCAGTATCGAGGTTATTTCTTATCTTTTCTTAGTAAAACTTTAGAGTGGATGTGTGGTTACTGTAACGGACAGAGCGTTGGCAGGACCCGGCTATAGTTTACTCAATTGTCGGCATGATTGTTTACAGAGAACTGAGTTGCTCTTCTTTAGAGTCTTCGCTGAAGGTGTATTTCAGGAAAGTCGTGTTTAGAGAGACTTAAGGATGAGTTCATTACTCCCTGCCTATGTATAGGAACATAAATATGCTTACATTAACTCACAAAACGGAGAGAATATATTGAGCAACTGTATCTGATTAGCAAAGAACAGTTGAGTGAGGTATACAAGGTGAGGTAAGGTATAGTAAGGTTCTAACACTCAAGGTAAGGCAAGGTAACAACTAACATTCACTGTGGGAACTTATTAGCCAACTATGTAAGGCAAGGCAAGTTGCGAAATGTGACGTAACGGGCAATTATTAAGCGCCGTTTTCAACATAACAGCTACCGATCAACTGGGAAATTTCCTCACGAGTTGCATGGCTTAAATAACGCTTTGTAATTTCGCAATACGCATTGGGATTCGATCCCCGGACGCAGCAGTGGCTGGCAAAGTCATCAGCAGCCTGTCTCCTAAGGCATTATGCTTTTATCAGATTATGTGTAATGTGATACCATCAATCATTTGCGAATTCGGGGAATGAACCAGATAACAATGCACGAAGAAAATGTGTGTAAAAGAAGACGGGATGCCATCCATCACTTTACCAATTAATTTTATTAATTTATTAAGTTAATTCATATAGCGCCACTGAGGCGATGTTCTTATGCCACAAATCCTACTCATCTAAAGTTATATGTTGATCTACATGTTTCTCTCAGAATACTTTGAATGAATGAATGAATGAATGAATGAATGAATGAATGACAAATTTTATGATTGCGTGTCATAAGATGTTCTCTTCATTTGTCTCTCTGATTGTTCTAAACGAATTACTTAATTAATGCCAGACTTAATGAATGTCATTCACTAAGTCTGGCATTCATTAAGTCTGGCATTCATTAAGCCATTCATTCAGAACATTCAGAGAGACAGATGAATTGATGCTTTGTTCATTTGTCTCTCCGAATGTCCTAAATAAAAGACCGAGCGAATGCCAGATTTGATGAATGTATGTCATTTGATGCTTTGTTTATGTGTATCTTTGAATGTTCTGTACGAATGACTTCATGAGTGCCAGACTTGATGACTGTACATTATGTGATATGAAGCTTTGTCCATCTGTCTCTCTGCATGTTCTGAATAAATGACCCACAGAATGACAGACTTAATGAAGTTATGTCATTTGATCCTTTGTTCATTTGTCTCTCTGAATGTTATGAATTAATCAATCAATCAATGACAGACTTAGTGAATATGAGTCTGTATAATATCATGCTTTGTTTGTTTGTCTTCTGTCTGCCTCTGGTAGAATATTTCTGTCGTCCGTACGATCACCCACAGTGCCTTTGGGGGTCTCATATCGTCCAGGGACTTCACGGACCTTGTCATAAACGAGTCGAATGACAAGTACCTGGCCACAAACGGTAAGCACATTTAGAATTTCAATAACATACATAAATACATGTGATGTAATTGGAGCGTTCAGTGTATCTGACAAAATTGACCAACTGTAACAGGCATGCTCTGTCTGTGTCTGTGTGTGGCTGTGTGTCAGTGCGTGTGTTTTCTGTCAGTCTGTTTGTCTGTTTGTTTGTTTGTCTGTCTGTCTGTCTGTCTGTCTGTCTGTCATACACATGCAAGCAGACATGCAGTCAGTCTGTCTGCCTGCCTGCATGTCTGTCTGTCAATCGATCTGTCTGTTTGTCTGTCTGTATGTCTTTCTGTCTGTCTGTATGTCTGGCTGTCTGTCTGTCGGTCTGCCTGCCGGCCTGTCTGTCTGTCTGTCCGTCGATCTGTCTGTCTTTTTGTCTGTCTGTATGTCTGTCTGGCTGTCTGGCTGTCGATCAGTTTGTCTGCATTTCTTTATGTCTGTCGGTCTGTCTATCTGTCTGTCATACACATGCAAGCAGACATGCAGTCAATCTGTCTGTCTGTCTGTCTGCCTGCCTGCCTTTCTGTCTGTCTGTCTGTCTGTCTGCCATACACATGCAAGCAGATATGTATGTACACATGTATGGACTTAATTTCGATCGTTGGGTTCGATAGACTTAGGTACACTACGGAATCGAATCGAATAGCTCAACATAAGCTAATCTAATCTAATAGGTCACGTGATCTAATCTAATACGATCATCAGATTAGATCAGATCAGATCAAAAGAGGTCAGATCTAGCCAGATAAATAAATCAGATTGGACAAGAGAGACTGGGACGGAACAGACCAAATATTCGAGACCCGCTCAAACTAGACCAAAATGTTCAATATGTAAATGTTCAGTATGTATGTATGCATGAATGTATGTATGTATGTATGTATGTATGTATGTATGTATGTATGTGTGTGTGTATGTATGTATGTATGTATGTATGTATGTATGTATGTATGTATGTATGTATGTATGTATGTATGTATGTATGCATGTATGTATGTCTGTATGAGATTGTTAGTACACGTAGTTAATGCCGTCGTGTATTTGCTTTTAATTAGTTTGAATTGTTTTTCATTAGTCTTTATAATAGTTCAATTAACTTGGAAATGAGATCAACACGATGTCTACCGTCTACGATGACTAAACGGAAAGTGTTTGCGCGCAGGTCAAAGTTTATGTGGCTGTAAATTAATGCAATATAATATGACATAAACCAATCGTTTATTGATTAAATGCCTTTGCAAACGTAATTCGGCAGCAATTCTGTCCTTGAGGTTGAACGATCTGTCGGCTGGAGCGCAAACAAGACAAAAGTAACCAGTTAACGAACAGCAGTTTATTAGGTATACGCGGCTGAAAAAAACAGTGTCGCTTTCACAATGTATGTATGTATGTTTGTATGTATATTTGTATGTATTTTTTAATGTATTTTTTATGTATGCATGTATGTATGTATGTGTGTATGTATGTACGTGTATATGTTTGTATGTATGTTTGCATGTATGTATGTACGTATGAATGTTGATATGTATGTTGATATGTATGCATGTATGTATGTATGTATGTACGTACGTGTGTATGTACGTGTGTATGTATGTATGTATGTTTTTATGTATGCATGTACATGTATGTATGTTTTTTGTATGTTTGTATGTATTTGAACATTTAGTAATCTGTTTTAGGCATCTCTCAAACCGCTGAAATTAAGGTAGTGTAAATGTTGCTACTCTCAGCACAGTCAGATAAAATTGACGAAAAATTACCTCAACATTTATGACACAGTTCTGCAATAAATCAACAACAGGTCCCCTCGAGAAGCACTCCGCCAAAGTCGTCAACAGTTTCCATGATACACTTGGACCACGATAAAATTTGTCCCTGCTAATTTATGTGTCTTTCAATAAGCAGGTGTAATAAAGTAAACAAGAGCGCCGGCTTTGATTATATTTATTACGGGGTGACTAGGTGTGAGTAAGCGACTGGAGAAAGCCAGTGACGAAATAAACGACCGTCAACTCAGTGCGGGCTGAGTCGCTGACTGTCTCAGCATAGTGGTCCACTCAGCGCTGCCGAAGACGTAGAATTCCAGCCATCGAGTAGTGGTTTATTATGCAAGGGAGGGATAGGATGGCAGGCGGGAAGAGAGGATGGAGGAACAGTGACGTAACGATGACTGTTTAGCCACGTTTGCCATCCGTTGGCGAGCTGTCTGAGGACAGAATTAACGTCTCATGGTTGGCGCCCGTGGAACCGTAATGAGAACAGACGGACGGATGGCACGGCTTAGCCAGGACTTAACGGAGCGACGAACGAAAGCTGTTCCAGAACCAGGTCGTTATTTCATACAAACGCACAATATATATATATATATATATATATATATATATATATATATATATAGAGAGAGAGAAGAGAGAGAGAGAGAGAGAGAGAGAGAGAGAGAGAGAGAGAGAGAGAGAGAGAGAGAGAGAGAGAGAGAGAGAGAGAGAGAGAGAGAGAGAGAGAGAGAGAGAGAGAGATGTACTCTTAGGAGACTTAGGTGCATGTACTTCTGTACGCATTAATATATATATATATATATGCACGTATAATGATATATGCACATTTGTATACATATTATATAGACAGATCGTAGATTCATCGGTAATGTATATACACATAAGTAGGCAGTTGTGTAAATTTGTGTGCATGTATATACATTAGTATGCAGTTATATACATGTATGTATATATGTAGGTCCTATGTATAAATTAGAGCATTCATAGAGATAAAAGCAGGCATATACATATACGTAACGTCGTACATACAGTGGCGGTTTGCCAGGAGCTAGGGGAGCTGCAGTCCACTATATGGAAAGTAGCCCGTCGTTTTTCTTAGCCCCCTAAGCATAATTATGTTAAACTCCAGTTTAACGTTTAATTAGCCATACATTGCCTACAATGTTTGCTGGTACGGTGGTACCAAAGCCTCCTAATCTGCTAAAGCAATTTTTAGCCCCCAGTCCAAAAGCTCTAGAACCGCCACTGCGTAAAAGTACATATATTACGTGTTTATCTTTGCATCCATCTACAAAATCTACATTATGTTTGCGTTTAAGCCAACCCTGATGGACTAAATGATGCATTTATACGTACAAGGGTTGATTTCAGTAAAGCTGAACTAAATGTTTCCCGCATAAATCGACTGCAATCTGTATCAGATGGTGCGTTGGGAACGGTGGATTGATGGTTTACTTATGTTTGGGATGTTTCTAATTCGGCAGATGAAACTTGACTGGTTAGCGATGCAGAAACGCATCGAGATTTACATCTTAATGCTTATGCATGAGTGTCTTGCAGATGTATGTATGTATGTATGTATGTATGTATGTATGTATGTATGTATGTATGTATGTATGTATGTATGTATGTATGTATGTATGTATGTGTGTGTGAATGTATGTGTGTGTGTATGTATTTATGTATGTATTTATGTATGTATGTATGTATGTAATACTATGTATGTAATACTATGTATGTATGTATGTATGTATGTATATATGTATGTATGTATGTATGTATGTATGTATCACTGTATCAGAGCACTCGTATATCGCCCTATTACGTGTATATCTTTGTATGTATCTACAAATTCTATAAGGGAATTCCGGCTCGGTTACTAGGAATCAACAAACAAATTTGTCGTAAGTCAAGTAGAAAACGTTTCCTGAACCTTTAACCCTTTCGCCACCTACCTTGCCAGATTTATCCGGCGGAGGAAATAAATCGTATTCCCCTGAGTGCCGGATATATCCGGCAATTTTACGCTGTCCATATTATAACCTCGGTATGCGGAATAACGTGGCTCTTGGTTCCCCATATTACCAAAGATATTTCCTCCCGTCACAGGATTCTCTTACTTCCGGTAGCGAAATAGTTAAAGTTGCTCAGAGCCGTGGCTCTAAGCTATAGACCAGGGATGGCGAACCTATGGCACGCGTGCCCAAAGTGGCACGCGTTGAAATTTTTTGGGCACGCGGAATTCAGAGTGTCCCCCAAAATTTCAAACCTAGAAATACAAACTCCCTGTAGGAATGTATACATTTTCCTTGTTGAAGGACTTTATTTTAACACCATTCAAAAACGATCTTCGAAATAACGTCTTTAATTCATTTTTTTACGCTTTGTTAACTAACTATGCGAAAAATAATTATATACTGTGCAAAATTCCGAGGGGCACCCGACGGTATTTTTAAAAACGATTTAGCAGCATTTTGGCACGCACCTTAAAAAAGGTTCGCAACCTCTGCTATAGACCTATACAGTTTGGAGGCCACTTGTTAAAAAATTACAGCAAAAGATCTCACAAAACTGGAAAACATGCATGTCTTTTAATTATTTCATAGCAAGGCATTTAAAGTGAAAAATTCAAATTATTTTCAAATGAATGCATTTACTCAGGCAAGATGGAATTGGCTACACAAGTCATTTAAAAAGATTCTACATTATATAGACTAGAGTAAACATAAAACATTAAAAAAGCCCCTGCCACTTAAGAAAAATTCTGAATTTTTTAGGTCTCTGCGGAGTATGAGGCCCTAAACTGCAGCTTTTTTTTAGGTTACTGGTATAAACTCATAAAGTCCTCACAGTATAACATTCTCGCCAACTGTTATTAATCTCCATAAACGTCCGGAAATACTTACCCAGTTGTTGTAGAAATCGCTAACCGAGCTCCCACTGTATCTGCCATTTTGGGTGATAGTGTAAAAAAAACTTCACTTGTAAAGATAAAGGTAGCAGTTTGCTTGCTTGCTTATAAGCCTCGACAAAACTTAACTGACTGACTAACTCGCTCACTGACTGCCGACTACTCGACGTGGGGTTTCGGTTTGAACAGCGGTCTTACTGCTGGAGAGCAAACGATTACATAAATCCTACAGTGTTTTCTCGCCGGTGTCAAGCCAGGATAGCGTACTATCCTACTTGGAAAGTCTACTATACTCTTATTATCCACTTGTGGCCACCCAGACAAGTGCCAACTGTGCTAACTTTCGCTTAAAAGCAATTACCTTCCAGCATCTTATCCACAGCGCCTATAGACGCCACCGCGAACGTGCTTTAAGCAAGTTTTCCTGTATGTATTAGAAATAGACAGGAGATAATTGACTTGGACCTTGGATGTGCAAAGCACGGCGCCATGTTTGCTGAGAAATTGGACACTGCTTATAATGGTGCGGAAAATTTATTCCATGCATTAACAGCCTTTCAAGCGAGGAGTCTCTTGCGGAGAAGCCATGCACTGACGACAACCGGAAGCAAATCAGTCAACGCACCGATTTGTCTTGACGTGCCATGTACACTCAGGAAATCGCGGATTCAGCATCCCGAAGATATTTGTGATGATCCCATACATCTTTCCTGATTGTTCATCATCTTGAAGCTTTAAGTTGCTTTCCCATAGCTGCATACCACGCCAATCTTATGAAATGATTAATGATCAGCTAATGACTATAAGCACTTGTGCATTAAGAACTTGATTAAGATCTCTTCGCAGTTGGCGGAAGGCTGGAACTAGGATACACCTGTTTACATGCTTAGTGGTACTGCGTAAATGGTCAATGTTAACCTTGGACGCACATTGTACCAACATCTGGCCACAATGCGGGTCAGCTATGAGCACAATGAACATGACTGCATGGGTCACAATGTCTTACGGCTGCCGGGATCGTGAAATATACCGCAAGCACTTGTCTCCATTTATCGTAAAAGGGAACTACATCAACTGTCTATCTGTAGGCCACGGAAATGCCATTTACTTTGAATGCGTTTCTAGTTACAGTAGTATCTGCTGTTTACATTCATTTCTCTCTGATGAGTATATTATATATATATATATATATGTATATGTGTGTGTACATATATACAATTATATATGTACCTGTTGTGGAGCGTTTTCTAGACCAAAACGAGATAGGACACGCGACAGTTGCCGTTCATCGAGTACGAAAAATACGACCAATAAATGGCCACTGCGTATGTAAATAAGATCGTCATGGAATTAATTAGACTCTCTTGGGATGTTCCTAATTATATATACAGGTAGGGAACGCCACAGCAGGTGCTCCAGTGGAGTAATTTTCTTCATTTACTGGCAGACAGGTAGGCAAATAGACAGAATATAGTAAAAAAAATCGGCACAGTGAAAGACAGCGATGCATATACTTATATAGAGACAAACTGACAGCCAGACTTTCTGACCGACTCACTCACCCAATTGCAATTACTCACCCGCTCACTCACCCATCCACTCACTAGCTCACTCAATCTCAGTTGATTACTCACCTACTCACTCACACACTTATTAGCTCACTCGCTCATTCGCTCACTCAATCGCTCGCCCAATCACTCACATACTCACTCACGCATTCACCCATTCACTCAGTTACTCACCTACTCACACATTCATTCACTCAGCCACTCACACATTTACTCACTGACTCACCTGCTCGCACATTCATTCACTCACTCAGCCACTCACTCGCTCACTCACTAAACCATTAACGAAAACGTTGGCGGATGGAGGAACGTCCAACGTACATGCAGAAAAGCGAACAGGCAGATAATTCAAGACACTAAAAGTAAAAAACACAACAAAAGAACACACTGGATCAAAGAGGGCGCTAATGGTCTGTAACCAGCGCCATTGCGATGGCTTATTAGCGTTCTTCAGGTGATCGGCGATTCGGTGATTGTTTGCACAGCCGCAATATCAAACGCTCTATGAGGACTTTATGGTTAGACCATAAAAAAACTGTGGCTTATATGTTCATCAAGACAATCGACTGTCCGTCCCTCCGTCCTTCCATGCATTCATCCGTCCATCCATACATACATCCGTCCAACCATCCATCCATCCACCCACCCATCCACCCATCCATCCATCCATCCATCCATCCATCCATCCATCCATCCATCCATCCATCCATCCATCCATCCATCCATCCATCCATCCATCCATCCATCCATCCATCCATCCATCCATCCATCTACCAACCCATCCATCCACCCATCCCGTCATCCATCCATTAATTTACCAATCCATCCGTCCTGTCATCCGTCTGGCTCGCGATATATGTCAGTACATCTCTTCCTTCATCTGCCTGTTCCTCTGTTTGCATCTCTCTCCGTCTAACAACTCATCCTTGTGTCCCTTCATCACTCCGTACATCTTCTTGTAGGTCCACTTGTCCATTGCTCACCCTCTTTGGCGATCAGAAAGGTTTCTGTTTTTGGTCGCTCGGTGGCGCCAGTGGCTTTGACGAAATTTCATTCGATGGATCGTAAAATTCATTTCCGTTGATATTTGCTCAGTCACGTCTGACAGTCAGATCGATCATCAAATGACGAAGAAAAGCTGAAATTGGAAATACAAGGACGCTAGCGCAGTGGGAGTTTGCAAGGAATCAAGGGAGGGAAGCAGAGGTACACCCAGTAGGACGGAAAAAACTGCGAGAGGACGGAAGAGGGAGATAGAGACGGAGCGGAGTGGAGAAGGCAGGATGGAAGGCATACAGAAGAGCTTTAAAAACGAATTTGGGCTCTTTTTTGGAGAGGAAACTGAAGACCTTGCGAATGAGAGACAGACAGACAGACAGACAGAAAGACAGAGACAGAGAGACACAGAGAGACACGCAGAGAGAGAAAGAGACACAGACACAGAGAGAGACAGAGAGACAGAGACAGAGAGATAGAGAGAGAAACAGACAGAGAGACAGACAGAGATAGCGAGAGAGAGCGACCCTTCAGGATTTTTAAAGGTCTGGAGAAAAAACATCTGGATCGGCTAAAACAATAATTCAATTGATTGTGCATATTTATGACTTTACATTTGCTTGGATAATGGATATATGCATGTGTATATGTATGTATATGTACATCACTGACGTACAGTATGTTCACAATTATATATCCATACATATCGTCTGTTTAGAGTGCAAAGGTGCTATCTCCATTTTGGTCATTTTTCAGGAGAGCAAATCTAAACTTTTGATAGTTGCTACAAATTCAATAGTTTTTATGTGATTGTGCTTTATAGTCATTTGGATAATAAATTATTTCCCTAGTTGGAATGTTGTAATTATTTTAAATTTTGTGACGCCTCGCCTTAAAAAATGCAAAATAACAGCAAGTAACCAACGACCTCTCATGCTTGTGACAGACGATAGCACCTTTGCACATTTCAAAATATTTTCTTATCTGGAGATAGCTATAATGTTACAACAACTTAAATTTGCGATTAAAAATTACTTTTTACAGAAAAAAATATTATAAAATAATAAATAATGATTTGTGTAAATTGCATTGATTTATTTGAACAATTTAATAGAAAATTTAGAACGTGAAAAATTTATTATTGGTACACACTCGAAGTTCGAAACTAACGGTTAAAAATGATGTTGGCCTTCATAATATTTTCAGCTGCATACAATTATAGGGTTAAGGAATCAATATTTGCAAACTCTTAATTTATATATTCTGTGACCATAATTGATATCAGTTTAATGAAATTTGGATTTTACTTCAATATTTTCTCTTGACTCATGAGATTCACCGACATCAAAGTTTAGGCCCTACATCGGATTTCTATCGACACGTGAGATTCGTCGACATCAAGTTACCATGATTAAATGCAATAATATTTTCAGAATAATAAGTGTAACTAATGCAAAATGTTACGAACATGATTGTTAGAAACTTGCAATTTTCATTTAAAATACTTTTGGATTAGTCTTCAGCACGACGCCGTATGTAGGCCTATACTAAATTAAACCATGGAACCTATTTTTTGGTAAACACATAGTGCAGTAGGCCCTAGCTCTATTGGAGATAGAACCTTTGCACATTTCAAAACTAGGTTGTTGGAGATAGCCCCAAAATTAAAATAGTTGCTGCGTTTTTATTTACACTGTGAACGATACCACCTTTTCACAGTTCAAACACTACATTGGTAGCAATAGAATAAAACAATTAAAAAAAATTTGAAAATTTGGAGATAGCACCTTTGCACTCTAAGCAGACGATATAAGCATGTTTTTACATACACATGTATATCCACAAAAATCTGTTCATGCGTGTGCGTGTCCTTTGAACGACGTCTGCATAACGGACACATGTATACTATACATTGTATAGCCAGCAGAAATGTCTTCGATGGGATGAGTCTCATTGCCATTTGCATATAACGTCTCCATATAAACTTCTTGCCTCGTTTTGCCCTCCACCGAAATTCCTCTGGGAAGATTCGTCTCATGGCTAGTCTACTGTCAAGAAATAGAAATAGTTGAGAATTTGGCATCGTAATATATATATATATATATATATATATATATATATATATATATATATATAAATCGATATATATATATATATAATTATATATATAATTATATATATCGTAATAGATACATCGTAATATATATATATACAGTATGTAATATATATATATATATATATATATATATATATTATTATTAAAGCAGTTTTTTATAGCGCCCCTTCGAGATTGCCTACTCAGCATAACCACGGTCGAACAACGCAGAGATTACTCTCCGTCCTCTCTCTGTCTCTCAATCTCTCTCTCATTCTCTCTCTGTCTGTCTCTGTCTGTCTCTGGCTCTGTCTCTGCCTCTGTCTGTCTCTCTCTCTGTCTCTGTCTCTGCCTCTGTCTCTTTGTCTGTCTGTCTGTCTGTGTCTGTCTGTGTCTGTCTGTGTCTGTCTGTGTCTGTCTGTGTCTGTCTGTCTCTGTGTCTCTCTATGTCTGTGTGTGTGTGTGTCTGTCTGTCTGTCTGTGTGTGTGTGTCTGTCTGTCTGTCTGTCTGTCTGTCTGTCTGTCTGTCTGTCTGTCTGTCTGTCTGTCTCTCTCTCTCTCTCTCTCTCTCTCTCTCTCTCTCTCTCTCTCTCTCTCTCTCTCTCTCTCTCTCTCTCTCTCTCTCTCTCTCTCTCTCTCTCTCTCTCTCTCTCTATGTATATACAATGCCAAGTTCTCAGCTATTTCTGGTTCTGGGCAGCAGACGTGCTATATGTACATACATTATATATATATATATACACACATATATATATTAGTTAGTTGAGTCACATAAAAATGGTCATGTGCCTAGTTCCGGGTTCGGCATGACTCAACGTAAACAGCGTTGAGACGACGGAGGTGATGACGTCATTGAGGCCATTAACGCTCCCGTTTATAAGATTATCGATGCTGGTCTCTGCAAATTCGTCGGTCTTCTCCTAGATTGATCGAAACAGCGAAAATTTGTAATGAAAAGAGAATTGCAGCGATGCCGTTGAGTAATACAGATTTGGACTGATTTATTTCTGCGTTGAATAAAAGGAATATTATGTTTGATATGTGTTACTGTTCAAGAGTGTCCTTGCCGAGGATGTGGCCTGAGCTTTCTACGTTTCCGTTTTCTTTTCATGAGTTCTCACACATAGTAATATCTTCTCAATCACTAAAACCTCTTCTTGTAATTGTAATCAAGCACTTATATAGCGCCACTCAAAGTCAGAGGCGCTCCCGACCAGAGTCAGTGTCTTCACTGACAAAAAGAATGTTTTTCAGGCGCTTGCCGAACTATAGGCAGGAGGGAGAGGCGAGCGGTTCCAACTGGAAGGGCCCACAACAGCGAAACTCCGAGATTGGGTTGTGACAGTGCTTATCCGAGGAGAGGGACACCCGATCAGGTAAACTTGAAACCCGAGTACAAAAAGCCATATTTTCCTGGGTCAGTTCTGTAATGTCCTCGATCAGATCCCCATAATCCTCGGGTCCGTTCAACATTGCCCTAGTTCAGATCTCCATTGTCCTCGTTCAGATCTTGATAACTCTCGGTCCGCTCTCCATTGTCCTCGGTCAGTTCTCGATTGTCCTCGGTCAGTTCTCGATTGTCCTCGGTCAGTTCTCGATTGTTCTCGGTCAGTTCTCCATTGTCCACGGTCCGTTCTCGATTGTCCTCGGTCAGTTCTCGATTGTCCTCTGTCCGTTCTCTACTGTCCTCGGTCAGTTCTCGATTGCCGTCGGTCCGTTCTCCATTGTCCTCGGTCCGTTCTCCATTGTTCTCGGACAGTTCCCGATATTCCTCGGTCCGTTCTCCATTGTCCACGGTCCGTTCTCGATTATCCTCGGTCCGTTCTGGGTTGTCCTCGGTCCGTTCTCGGTTGTCCTCGGTCAGTTTTCGATTGTCCTCGGTCAGTTGGCGATTGTCCTCGGTCCATTCTCGATTGTCCTCGGTCCGTTCTCGATTGTCCTCGGTCCGTTCTGGGTTGTCCTCGGTCCGTTCTCGTTTGACCTCGGTCAGTTGTGGGTTGTCCTCGGTCCGTTCTCGATTGTCCTCAGTCCGTTCTGGATTGTCCTCGGTCCGTTCTGGGTTGTCCTCTGTCCGTTCTCGATTGTCCTCGGTCCGTTCCCGGTTGTCCTCTGTCCGTTCTTGATTGTCCTCGGTCCGTTCTCGATTGTCCTCGGTCCGTTCTCGATTGTCCTCGGTCCGTTGTTAGTTGTCCTCGGTCCGTTCTGGGTTGTCCTCGGTCCGTTCTCTGTTGTCCTCGGTCCGTTCCCGGATGTCCTTTTTCAGTTCTCGATTGTCCTCGGTCAGTTCTCGATTGTAGTGAGAGATTCCTCATTCTAATATTGTAAAATAGCATTAAATGGAGAGTAATCACCCAAACTACTGGGACAAATTGTAAAACTACTGGGACGTTTGTTCCACTAGTTACACAGCTAAAATATGCATTGACCCCCTGCCTACCGATTGTGATTTGATTGAGCGTCTGTGAATAAATAAGCTGGTTCCTGCAACTTCGCCTTTGTGGTCGCTGTAGAAATTTCTAGATTACGATTACGATTACTAGCTGGATGGATTAGGAGTTTAGAGCAGGATGGAGAAGAATGAGGGAACAATGGGGAAGAGAAGGCAATGCACGTAGGGAAAAGGAATTTATAAATATCAAAATGTCATTAAATTCTACAGGTGTTATTATGGGACCATATCGAAACCTTTTAGAGGGACTGCATAAAAATGTTCAACAAAAATATTTCTCGGACATATATATATATATATATATATATATATATACATATATATATATAGCACTGCAATAGCAATTGCCCGTAAACTTGTACAGAAACAGATCCACCTAGTACATGCATACATGTATATTATACATGTATGCATGTACTAGGTGGATCTGTTTCTGTACAAGTTTACGGGCAATTGCTATTGCAGTGTATATATATATATATATATATATAGACACACATATATATATATATATACATTGTATATATATATATATATATATAATATGTACATGTATGACACAGCGGTGTTTTAGTTTTACAAAGGAACTAGGGTCGAGAATTTTTCAGGTAACCAAAGTTCACGAACGCAGGTCAAAATCTCATGCTGTTAACATTGCACATGAAACAACTGACGACTCAAGATATACAGTAGGTCCACACAGTATGAGAATTGTAGAAAAAAGACTGTCCTCGGTCCATTCTCGATTGTCCTCGGTCAGTTCTCGATATTTCTCGGTCCGTTCTCCATTTCCACTGTCCGTTCTCGATTGTCATCGGTCCGTTCTCGGTTGTCCTCGGTCCGTTCACTGTTGTCCTCGGTCCGTTCTCTATTGTCCTCGGTCCGTTCCCGGTTGTCCTCGGTCGGCTCTCGATTGCCCTCGGTCCGTTCTCGATTGTCCTCGGTCCGTTCTGGGTTGTCCTCGGTCCGTTCTGGGTTGTCCTCTGTCCGTTCTCGATTGTCCTCGGCCCGTTCCCGGTTGTACTCGGTCCGTTCTCGATTGTCCTCGGCCCGTTCCCGGTTGTCCTCGGTCCGTTCTTGATTGTCCTCGGTCCGCTCTCGATTGTCCTCGGTCCGTTGTGGGTTGTCCTCGGTCAGTTCTCGATTGTCCTCGGTCCGTTATCGATTGTCCTCGGTCAGTTCTCGATTGTCCTCGGTCCGTTATCGATTGTCCTCGGTCAGTTCTCGATTGTCCTCGGTCCGTTCTCGAATGTCCTCGGTCAGTTCTCGATTGTCCTCGGTCCGTTATCGATTGTCCTCGGTCAGTTCCCGATTGTCCTCGGTCCGTTATCGATTCTCCTCGATCAGTTCCCGAATGTCCTCGGTTAGTTGGCGATTGTCCTCGGTCCATTCTCGATTGTCCTCGGTCCGTTCTCGATTGTCCTCGGTCCGTTCTGGGTTGTCCTCGGTCAGTTCTCGATTGTCCTCGGTCCGTTATCGATTGTCCTCGGTCAGTTCTCGATTGTCCTCGGTCCGTTATCGATTGTCCTCGGTCAGTTCTCGATTGTCCTCGGTCCGTTCTCGATTGTCCTCGGTCAGTTCTCGATTGTCCTCGGTCCGTTATCGATTGTCCTCGGTCAGTTCCCGATTGTCCTCGGTCCGTTATCGATTCTCCTCGGTCAGTTCCCGAATGTCCTCGGTTAGTTGGCGATTGTCCTCGGTCCATTCTCGATTGTCCTCGGTCCGTTCTCGATTGTCCTCGGTCCGTTCTGGGTTGTCCTCGGTCCGTTCTCGTTTGTCCTCGGTCCGTTCTCTGTTGTCCTCGGTCCGTTCTCGTTTGTCCTCGGTCCGTTGTGGGTTGTCTTCGGTCCGTTCTCGATTGTCCTCGGTCCGTTCTGGATTGTCCTCGGTCCGTTCTGGGTTGTCCTCTGTCCGTTCTCGATTGTCCTCGGTCCGTTCACGGTTGTCCTCGGTCCGTACTTGATTGTCCTTGGTCCGTTCTCGGTTGTCATCGTTCCGTTCTCGGTTGTCCTCAGTCCGTTGTTAGTTGTCCTCGGTCCGTTCTCGGTTGTCCTCGGTCCGTTCTCTGTTGTACTCGGTCCGTTCCCGGTTGCCCTTTTTCAGTTCTCGATTGTCCTCGGTCAGTTCTCGATTGTAGTGAGAGATTCCTCATTCTAATATTGTAAAATAGCATTAAATGGAGAATAATCACCCAAACTACTGGGACAAATTGTAAAACTACTGGGACGTTTGTTCCACTAGTTACACAGCTAAAATATGCCTACCGATTGTGATTTGATTGAGCGTCTGTGAATAAATAAGCTGGTTCCTGCAACTTCGCCTTTGTGGTCGCTGCAGAAATTTCTAGATTACGATTCCGATTACTAGCTGGATGGATTAGGAGTTTAGAACAGGATGGAGAAGAATGAGGGAACAATGGGGAAGAGAAGGCAATGCACGTAGGGAAAAGGAATTTATAAATATCAAAATGTCATTAAATTCTACAGGTGTTATTATGGGACCATATAGAAACCTTTTAGAGGGACTGCATAAAAATGTTCAACAAAAATATTTCTCGGACATATATATATATATATATATTTATGTATATATATATATGTGTGTCTATGTATATATATATATATATATATATATATATATATATATAGCACTGCAATAGCAATTGCCCGTAAACTTGTACAGAAACATATCCACCTAGTACATGCATTCATGTATATATATATATAATATGTACATGTATGACATAGCAGTGTTTTAGTTTTACAAAGGAACTAGGGTCGAGAATTTTTTAGGTAACCAAAGTTCACGTACGCAGGTCAAAATCTCATGCTGTTAACATTGCACATGAAACAACTGACGACTCAAGATATACAGTAGGTCCACACAGTATGAGAATTGTAGAAAAAAGACTGTCCTCGGTCCGTTCTCGATTGTACTCGGTCAGTTCTCGATATTCCTCGGTCCGTTCTGCATTGTCCACTGTCCTTTCTCGATTGTCCTCGGTCCGTTCCCTGTTGTCCTCGGTCAGTTCTCGATTGTCCTCGGTCGGCTCTCGATTGTCCTCGGTCCGTTCTCGATTGTCCCCGGTCCGTTCTGGGTTGTACTCGGTCCGTTCTCGTTTGTCCTCGGTCCGTTCTGGGTTGTCCTCTGTCCGTTCTCGATTTTCCTCGGTCCGTTCCCGGTTGTCCTCGGTCCGTTCTTGATTGTCCTCTGTCCGTTCTCGGTTGTCCTCGGTCCGTTCTCGATTGTCCTCAGTCCGTTATCGATTGTCCTCGGTCAGTTCCCGATTGTCCTCGGTCCGTTATCGATTGTCCTCGGTCAGTTCTCCATTGTCCACGGTCCGTTCTCGATTATCCTCGGTCCGTTCTGGGTTGTCCTCGGTCCGTTCTCGGTTGTCCTCGGTCAGTTCTCGATTGTCCTCGGTCAGTTGGCGATTGTCCTCGGTCCATTCTCGATTGTCCTCGGTCCGTTCTCGATTGTCCTCGGTCCGTTCTGGGTTGTCCTCTGTCCGTTCTCGATTGTCCTCGGTCCGTTCCCGGTTGTCCTCGGTCCGTTCTTGATTGTCCTCTGTCCGTTCTCGGTTGTCCTCGGTCCGTTCTCGATTGTAGTGAGAGATTCCTCATTCTAATATTGTAAAATAGCATTAAATGGAGAGTAATCACCCAAACTACTGGGACAAATTGTAAAACTACTGGGACGTTTGTTCCACTAGTTAGACAGCTAAAATATGCATTGACCCCCTGCCTACCGATTGTGATTTGATTGAGCGTCTGTGAATAAATAAGCTGGTTCCTGCAACTTCGCCTTTGTGGTCGCTGTAGAAATTTCTAGATTACGATTACGATTACTAGCTGGATGGATTAGGAGTTTAGAGCAGGATGGAGAAGAATGAGGGAACAATGGGGAAGAGAAGGCAATGCACGTAGGGAAAAGGAATTTATAAATATCAAAATGTCATTAAATTCTACAGGTGTTATTATGGGACCATATCGAAACCTTTTAGAGGGACTGCATAAAAATGTTCAACAAAAATATTTCTCGGACATATATATATATATATATTTATGTATATATATATATGTGTGTCTATGTATATATATATATATATATACATATAGATATATATAGCACTGCAATAGCAATTGCCCGTAAACTTGTACAGAAACAGATCCACCTAGTACATGCATACATGTATATTATAGGCAATTGCCCGTAAACTTGTACAGAAACAGATCCACCTAGTACATGCATACATGTATATTATACATGTATGCATGTACTAGGTGGATCTGTTTCTGAGGAGAATCGATAACGGACCGAGGACAATCGGGAACTGACCGAGGACAATCGATAACGGACCGAGGACAATCGAGAACTGACCGAGGACAATCGAGAACGGACCGAGGACAATCGAGAACTGACCGAGGACAATCGATAACGGACCTATTGCAGTGTATATATATATATAGTGGTCATACATACAGTCATCCATTCATTCGGTCGTGCACATAATGTGTCTGTTGCATGCGAGCTGTAGGTAGGAAGGCTCAGCTATCATCATCATCAGCACAAGTCACTTATGTATTAAGAGGCATGTTTTGGGAAACGAGGGGAGAGAAGGGAAAAACGAGGAACGAACGACGGTGGTAGGAACAACAACAGTGTGTAGTGAGTGAATTGAGAGTGCGTGTAGGTGAATCGAATATTAACTATTGTAGTCAACGTAGTTAATTGCAAGTTAACAATAAAGTAAATATTAAATTGATGAGTGTTATCTATCAACGAAGTAGCCAACAACGGCCGCTACAGGTGGTGGAGAACCGCTTCAGAACGATCCGACCTCTCGTCTACATCCGATCCAGCAGTTCCGTTCCAGCAGTTCTGTGACCGCTCAGCGCTGGTATATCGATGAGTGTACCCATCAATCCAACATCTGGCAGATACAATCTTCGATCGGGTAAGCTATTACCATCGTCGTTGTTGGACTTCTCTCCTCCGGAGTCACACATATCCTTGCTGCCGCAGTCTTCGAACATTTCAACTGATTCTTCATCTACTTACTTGGCTCCAGCTGCTGATGTTCTAACCTCTACGCCTCCGTCGCCAACAATTTTGACACCACCGGAAGACAATTTTTCCTCTGTGGCACAGTTTCATTTTGGACAACCGGCAACCGCTGTTAGTCAGCCAGTCTACGCTGTCCTTGACGATTCTGACGCTGATTCCTCTCATTCCTCTGACGCTGATTCATCTGATTCTGAAATGGCTGGCAATACCTTGGTTCCTGCACCATTCACGGGCAAACCGCAGGAAGACGTTCTCGAGTTTCTGAATAACTATGACCTTTGGGCTACCTTTAGAGCTATGTCCGGAGGTCAGAAATTGGCTGCGTTACCTCTCCTCCTTAAGGATGGTGCAGCGCTGTGGTTCAACACTCAATCACAGGCCACTCGGGACAGTTTCACTGCATTGCGTGATGCCTTGATTCTGCGATACGGTCCACATCCTTCGGATGCCTGGAAACGATCTGCGGACCTGTGGCAGATTCGACAATTGCCACACCAGTCTGTCGATGACTTTTTAACTGTTGTCCAAAAAGCTGCCCAAAAACTTGGAGTTGGAGCTGACCAAACATTTCTCGTGGCGTTGAACGGCCTACGCTCTAACATTCGACAACATGTTATTCACCATGATATAACTACCATAGAGGATCTGCAGAAATGGGGTCGATTGACGGAGTTGTCCCTGGACGATCATTCTGATGCAGGTCAACACATTCGTCAAACGGTCTCTGAACTAGCTGCTATCCGTGAGGAATTGAAACAGCTTCATCTGACCAATGTCGCTGCGGTAAGTTCTACTGGCCACAGAACATTGTCACCTTCGCCGCGTCATGTCACCTTTGATTTGCTACCTGATCCATCGTTGGAGACAACACGTCTGGAAGCCTACACGACATCGGCAAGAGACTATCACCCACGCCCTGGTAACTATCAATCGCAAGGTCGATCGTGGAATTGCTCTCAACTTCCTTACCGACAGACCTCCTGGCGTTCAGCTTCCAAGTCATCTTGCAGTAATTGCGGAGGTAATCATGCTCCTAATAGCTTCTGTCGCGCCAAGGGTGTCACTTGTTTCAGATGCGGGAAAAGGGACCACTTACAGTCTGTTTGCAGGTCAACCAGAGCGCCCTCTGGTCGCTTTAGCCAAACATAGGAATTCGCTTCCCGCCGTCCACAAATGACGGTTGGGGCTAAGAACAGAATTTATGCACAGACTGACAAAATTGCGATGTATAGAAACACAATTACTGTACAAGTTAGGAACCGCACTGCTCAATGTTTGCTTGACTCAGGCGCCAGTGTCTCGTGCATCAGTGCTGAATTTTTGCATAAATTGAAACTTCCTGTTCAACCATTGAGAGATGATGACACCAAAAATGTATTTTTGGCTGATGGTCATCCTGTTCGAGTACAAGGTCGTGCAGACATTACTGTTAAACTTTCCGGTTTGAGTATTCCTTATGAATTCTTGATTTTGCCACAGATGGGATATAGTCTGATTCTTGGGTTAGACTTCTTGACTGACAGTAAGGCAAGAATTGATTTTGATGCAAAGGTTGTCACTTTTTTTGATGATTTGGCTGCGACTCGGTTGTCAACTTCTACTGTGCATTCTTTCTCTGTGTGTACTCTGCATGCAACTGTCTTGAAGCCAATGTCTGAGACATTGGTCCCAGTTTTATTGCCTTCAAAGTATTCAGCTGATATGTCCATTATTGAACCATTTGCACGGGAAGCGAAATGTAAATTTATTTGTGCAAGAAGTGCCATCGATTCTTCTAAGAAAACAGCTGTTTGCAAGGTTTTGAACCCTACCAATCAAGTCATTTGGTTAGCCAGACATAAACCATTGGCATGTGTTGAGCCTATTTTTCCAGAGATATTAGCAATGTTTGCTGATGATAAACTACCACCATCGGCATCACCACCACCACCCACACATTGCAATCATACACCATCCTCTGCACTTGGAGTCCTCAAATCATCCTCCACGCATGATTACGTTTCCTTGGATAATCTGTCTGCTCGTAAAAGTCATTATGCGGATGGTTTGTCTGGCAGACCATCGGAAAGTAATTACGATACTGATGATTTCTTAGTCCGTACGGATAAGGTCTCTGGCAGCACTGGAACCGTATCAGATAAGCCGATTGCTGATCCGCTGAATAGATTACATGGCACTAGAGACTTGCGATCCAGGTCTTTGGACGACCTTAAAGTCAATTTTTACTCTGATAATTTGTCAGCAGATGAGAATGTTAGGTTGAAAGAGTTCTTACAAGTCAATTTAGGTACGTTTTCATCATCATTGGATGATCTGGGCAGGACTCATTTGACACAGCATTCTATTCACACTGGGTCTGCTCCACCCATTCACCAGAAAGCTTACCGTCATTCTGTTTCTGCTAAGGCGGAAATTGCTAGGCAAACAGAGGAAATGTTATCGGCTGGTCTCATTGAGCCGAGTACAAGTGTCTGGTGTTCTCCCGTTGTGTTAGTGAAGAAACGATCGGGTCAATTTAGATTTTGTGTTGATTACCGAAAGCTCAATTCTGTAACTGAATCCATCAGTTTTCCTCTGCCACAATTGACAGATGTCTTTGATGCCATGGGAGAGGTCAAGCCTAGGTATTTTAGTTTACTTGATTTAAGGAGTGGATTCCATCAAATTCCATTACATCCGGACACTAAGGAAAAATCTAGTTTTGTGACACATCAAGGTCAGTTTCAATGGACCACTGCTCCATTTGGATTGAAAAATTTGCCGAGTTTCTTTCAGCTGCTCATGTCCAGAGTTTTCCAGAATTTGCATTTTAAATCATTAATTGTTTACATGGATGATATATTAGTCTATAGTTCTACCTTTGATCAACATCTGGAGTATTTAAAGGAGGTTTTTGATCGCCTAAATGAAGCTAACTTGAAACTTAATCCGGAAAAATGTTCCTTTGGTCTGGATAAAATCTTGTATCTAGGGCATGTGCTCTCAGCGGATGGGGTAGCCGTTGATGAATCGAAAACCAAGGTCATTCGTGATTATCCAAGGCCGATGTCTCCTAAAGAGGTCCGGTCATTCCTGGGTCTTGCATCTTACTATCGCAAATTTGTAACTCGATTCTCTATCATTGCAAGTCCATTAAATCGATTGCTTCGTAAAGACATGAAGTTCGTGTGGGATGAGACCTGTGAGGAAGCTTTTATTAAATTGAAGCAGGCTTTGTCGACTGCTCCGGTTTTAATTTATCCTGACATGTCTAAGCCTTTTATCATTAATTGTGATTCAAGTTCTCAAGCTGTGGGTTTTGTGTTAGCTCAGGAGGATGTTACAGGTAGGGAGCACCCAATTGCCTTTGGGGGCCGATCTTTGACTACTTGTGAGAGAAATTATACTGTCACTGAACTGGAAATGTTAGCTGTGATTTGTGCTATCAAGCAATTTCATTGTTATCTTGCCAATGCTACATTTACCGTTTACACTGATCATATCAGTTTGAAGTATTTACAGTCCTTGAAAACGAGTCAAACTGGTCGTTTACTTCGGTGGGCGTTACAGTTACAGCAGTACAATTTTGAGGTTAAGTACAAGAAGGGTAAATGTAATCTGAATGCGGATGCACTTAGTCGCATATCTTATCCCATGCACGTGGATGCTGATGAGGAACTTGAAAGTTTATTGGCTCCTATTGACACTGACATTATTCAGATGGATTTGAATTTAATCACAGACAGTGATTTAGGTGCACCGGAGGAACCTCAAGGCGATGCATTTCTCCAAGAGACTGCGAAGGAACAAAATAGATGTTTAGAGTGTCTTCCTATCATTCGTTATTTGGAATTAGGTGAATTACCTCTGGATGATAGGGAGGCGAGGAAGTTGGTTATTGAGAGTTCAGAATATGCTGTAAACGAGGGAGTTCTTTGGCATTACTATCAGCCTCGTTCTCGGGGTCCTCAACGGAGCTATATAAATCAGCTTGTTGTACCATTGAGTATGAGACAAGGTATTTTAAATGGTTATCACGAAGAGTGCAGTCATCCAGGGTTCCACCGATGTTATTTGTCAGTTCGACGTCGTTATTTTTGGAAAGGCATGCACAAGGATCTGCAGAATCATATCATGTCGTGTAGTTTGTGCCAACAGTGTAAATATCCTCTTCCGTTGAACAAACCACCGATGACGTCATTGCCAATTAAACAAATTTTTGGTAGATGGCATATGGATATACTTCAGCTGCCTAGGAGTAAGGAAGGTTACCGTTACCTTCTTCTTTGTGTCGAATCCCTTACAAGATTCCCGGAGATGGTTATGCTGAAAGATCAGACGGCTCAGACTATTGCTGAGGCCTTGTATCGAGAAATCTTTACTAGATATGGTCCACCTGAAACCTTGTTGTCTGATCGAGGAGCTAATTTTTTGAGTAAAATTGTGACCGAATTATCATCATTATTTGGTGTTAAAAGGATTCACACAGCTTCTTATAATCCTAGATCCAATGGCGCTTGCGAAGTTGTGAATCGATCTATTTGGAAAATGTTGAGACTCCACTGTAAAGATGAGGCTGACTGGCCTATTTTTATTCCTGCCATTCTGTATTCTATTCGCGCAACAACGAGTGCAAATTTAGGGCACAGTCCTGCGTTCTTGTTGTTTGGCAGAGATTTTAAATTCCCAGTGGATCAACAGATGGGTTTGTCTGATCAACCAGAGACTACCCATGAGTATGTCAGGAGAATTGCTAATGCACTGGAAATGGCTAGACAGCAAGCTGTGGATGAGACTGTAGTTTTGCAAGCTCGCAATAAGAAGAATTATGATCTTAGGACTAGTTCTTCAGATTACGCAGTTGGTGATCAAGTTTGGGTTTTTAATCCTGTTACGCCAGTTGGCAAGAAGCCAAAGCTGTATAAGAAATTCGTTGGACCTTATTACATTACGTCTCAGGTTGCTCCATTTACTTACTTACTACGGCACGCCTTGACTAACAAACTGTTACGTCACCCAGTCAATGTTGATAGATTGAGGCGTTATGTTGATAGAAGGGATTATGAACAAGATTTACAGGTTACGCCTACTTCACAGGTCCAACCTTCACAGGGTACTGACGCAGTTGTCGACCCAGCAACAGTATCTGATGTTGTGACTGAGCATTCTCCATGGATTGAAGCGGAGCAAATTAGTGGAATGAAATTCATTAATAAAAAAAGATTCTATAGAGTGATTTTTAAGAATAGGTCTCTCAAGCCTGAATGGACAGCTGAAGAGGGTGTCAGTGATTGCTTGAAGAGAGAATATCACATTAAACGAACCATGACGGGGAAAGTTAGGAAAAGGCCTACTCCTCAGCGGTTTACCAATGGTCCACTAGGTGATTAGACGAGTTGCTGAATGTGTAGTTTTTTATTATTACAGGTTATGGTGACCCTGAAGCCTAATGTCACAGGGTCACTTGTCGTGATTGATTACTATTGGCTCCTGAGAAATGTTGCATTTTATATGTTTTAAAGGAGATAGTTGCCTCTTGTGCTTATGTTAAAGCCGCTGTACACTGATGTCAGTGAGTATGCTGTGAGTCACTAGAGCAATTACTATACAGCGCTTATTATATATTCATCTTGGGATTTCTTGTTGGCCAACAATTATTTACATATGTATTACACTGATACATTCAGCGCTAAAATCGACATTTAAAGTCGTGGAATAATGTCGAGAAATGACACTTTATTCACCATCCAGACAGTTTTTGTTTGACAGGGTTACTGACGAGTAGGACTGCTTTGAGGTTATTTCCGTGGAGATTTGATTTCTTGGTTGATATTATTCTTGTATATATATTATTTTTTTTGTCCTACTATAGTAGTTGTTTCATGCACCGTTGTTACAGATGCTGTTCTACGTACGTACAGGCTTACGTTTCATGTATGGGATATAATGGGTTTTGGCGGAGTTGTCGTAATTGGCATAGGCCTGGGGTTCATCTCATATTACGTGGTTATGTGAGGGTGTATGCTGTGGTTATGCTGGGGTGTGTCGTTGCACGGCCAGTGGTTGTGCAGGTGAATGGGGAAAACCATGCCGTATAGCTGCGCGCTGATATTGTTATCGCTGTGTGCTGTGATAAGCCGTGCTCTGCGTTGTGTGGGGCGGCTGTTTTGCTTTGTATGCTTGCGGGTATCCCTACATATCTACGGTTTGTAGAGTCATCGTTTGTGTATTTAACAGAGAATACTATGGCAATTGAAAAGGGGTTGTCTGATTTGATGCTGATTTGTCCTCAAGGACGGTCGCAAAAGGTTAATGCTTGCACTTCTTGTCATGTTTCTATTCCGGATGAATGTTCTATGGTAAACGAACAATATGTTTTTCCTGCTTCGTGTTCAGCGAGTGATCTACTTAATGCTAGTGAGTCAGTTGTGCATACGTTTAATTTGGCGATTATTCAAGAGTTTTTTGTTCAGGAGGATTGGGCTCTGCTTAAGGCGGACACTACTGTCGCTGAACAGATTACGCTGCAGTTGCCTGTTTTCATTACTCATTCAAATGCTTCTCTGGTAGCTGAGGAACAGTTAGCTGAGGATTTTGCCACTGCAATGAATTCTGTTAAGGAAGGTCAGGCGATATTCAAGTCCAAGGATGATATTTTTCGGGAACAATTGGAAAATTTGAATAGTTTGGATTCGTCCTTTTACTCTGCATCCATATCTTTTCTTATGCCTGTGGGTTTATTTATAATTGTTCTCCTTGCTGTAGTAACGATTTATTTGGTGGTTCGTGTGCATCAATTGTCTATTATTGTGTTGACTTTGTCACGCCCTGTTCAAACTAATTCCGTTCCACCAGTTTGGATTTTTTCGCAGTCAACTGGGATTCCAACATCCCGGCCAATGATTTTATTTGAATATGCGGAATTTCCATGGTTTCAGATTACTGTTATCACGTTCCTTGTGGTTATGGTTTTGGTTCTGATTTTTCGGAAGGTTTATCGCCGTTGTTGCAAGTCGTCGGTTGTTCAGCCTGTGTGTTTAACCATGCATATTTTTAACACAGAAGCTAAAGTTGTTATTCCTTGGTATAAGTTGCGTTATGCATTAGGAGATTATGATGTTGTCGCTTTGAATGCTATTTCTAACATTAGTCTTTCTCGTCATTGTTCTGGTCGTCAGTTACGTTTCTAGTGGAATATTACAGCTTTACATAAACCTTCTCAGATTCGAGTGTTGTTGCCACAGTCCTTATCTATTTCTTACTGTTTGGCTCGAAAACTGGACACTATTATTGGCCCTAACAAACGTTATTCTGTTCAACTGTATATCTCTAGTTTGGAATTCAATGCTCCGCTTGAGTTGCAACAATAATCAGTGTTGTTGTTTACATTGAATTTCTGCTTGTTGATTGAACTATTCGTCGATTGGTTGCTATCGTTAGTTCTAGTTGCTTATCTTGCTGACGCTTGTATTATCATGTTCTACTTGTTCGTATTGGGATGACGATTTTTATGGTTACATGGTTATATTTCGGTACTTTATATGGTTATTGTGTTGTGATCATAAATGGTTATATCGTGGTAGTTATGAGTATTGTGTTATATTACGTTAGTTTCTCATGTTGTGCTTACTATTTGATTGCTATTTCGATTGTTATTGTCATTGCGTTCGATTCACCGCACGGGGTCTGATAGAATTATGGACTAATAGACTGTTTGACTAGATTTTTTTGAATTGGACTTATGTGTTAGTATTCTTCACTGTTGGTTATTCGTTATTTTGTTGAGGGGTTTAATGGGAAAAACCCGTGGCTCGTGTTTTTTTTATAAGGATGGTCATATAGTGGTCATACATACAGTCATCCATTCATTCGGTCGTGCACATAATGTGTCTGTTGCATGCGAGCTGTAGGTAGGAAGGCTCAGCTATCATCATCATCAGCACAAGTCACTTATGTATTAAGAGGCATGTTTTGGGAAACGAGGGGAGAGAAGGGAAAAACGAGGAACGAACGACGGTGGTAGGAACAACAACAGTGTGTAGTGAGTGAATTGAGAGTGCGTGTAGGTGAATCGAATATTAACTATTGTAGTCAACGTAGTTAATTGCAAGTTAACAATAAAGTAAATATTAAATTGATGAGTGTTATCTATCAACGAAGTAGCCAACAACGGCCGCTACATATATATATATATATATATATATATATATATATATATATAGACACACATATATATATATACATTGTATATATATATATATATATAATATGTACATGTATGACACAGCGGTGTTTTAGTTTTACAAAGGAACTAGGGTCGAGAATTTTTCAGGTAACCAAAGTTCACGAACGCAGGTCAAAATCTCATGCTGTTAACATTGCACATGAAACAACTGACGACTCAAGATATACAGTAGGTCCACACAGTATGAGAATTGTAGAAAAAAGACTGTCCTCGGTCCATTCTCGATTGTCCTCGGTCAGTTCTCGATATTTCTCGGTCCGTTCTCCATTGCCACTGTTCGTTCTCGATTGTCATCGGTCCGTTCTGGGTTGTCCTCGGTCCGTTCACTGTTGTCCTCGGTCCGTTCTCTATTGTCCTCGGTCCGTTCCCGGTTGTCCTTGGTCAGTTCTCGATTGTCCTCGGCCATTCTCGATTGTCCTCGGTCAGTTCTCGATTGTCCTCGGTCGGCTCTCGATTGCCATCGGTCCGTTCTCGATTGTCCTCGGTCCGTTCTGGGTTGTCCTCGGTCCGTTCTGGGTTGTCCTCTGTCCGTTCTCGATTGTCCTCGGTCCGTTCCCGGTTGTACTCGGTCCGTTCCCGGTTGTCCTCGGTCCGTTCTTGATTGTCCTCGGTCCGTTCTCGATTGTCCTCGGTCCGTTGTGGGTTGTCCTCGGTCAGTTCTCGATTGTCCTCGGTCCGTTATCGATTGTCCTCGGTCAGTTCTCGATTGTCCTCGGTCCGTTATCGATTGTCCTCGGTCAGTTCTCGATTGTCCTCGGTCCGTTCTCGATTGTCCTCGGTCAGTTCTCGATTGTCCTCGGTCCGTTATCGATTGTCCTCGGTCAGTTCCCGATTGTCCTCGGTCCGTTATCGATTCTCCTCGGTCAGTTCCCGAATGTCCTCGGTCAGTTGGCGATTGTCCTCGGTCCATTCTCGATTGTCCTCGGTCCGTTCTCGATTGTCCTCGGTCCGTTCTGGGTTGTCCTCGGTCCGTTCTCGTTTGTCCTCGGTCCGTTCTCTGTTGTCCTCGGTCCGTTCTCGTTTGTCCTCGGTCCGTTGTGGGTTGTCCTCGGTCCGTTCTCGATTGTCCTCGGTCCGTTCTGGATTGTCCTCGGTCCGTTCTGGGTTGTCCTCTGTCCGTTCTCGATTGTCCTCGGTCCGTTCACGGTTGTCCTCGGTCCGTACTTGATTGTCCTTGGTCCGTTCTCGGTTGTCCTCGGTCCGTTCTTGATTGTCCTCGGTCCGTTGTTAGTTGTCCTCGGTCCGTTCTCGGTTGTCCTCGGTCCGTTCTCTGTTGTACTCGGTCCGTTCCCGGTTGCCCTTTTTCAGTTCTCGATTGTCCTCGGTCAGTTCTCGATTGTAGTGAGAGATTCCTCATTCTAATATTGTAAAATAGCATTAAATGGAGAATAATCACCCAAACTACTGGGACAAATTGTAAAACTACTGGGACGTTTGTTCCACTAGTTACACAGCTAAAATATGCCTACCGATTGTGATTTGATTGAGCGTCTGTGAATAAATAAGCTGGTTCCTGCAACTTCGCCTTTGTGGTCGCTGTAGAAATTTCTAGATTACGATTACGATTACTAGCTGGATGGATTAGGAGTTTAGAGCAGGATGGAGAAGAATGAGGGAACAATGGGGAAGAGAAGGCAATGCACGTAGGGAAAAGGAATTTATAAATATCAAAATGTCATTAAATTCTACAGGTGTTATTATGGGACCATATAGAAACCTTTTAGAGGGACTGCATAAAAATGTTCAACAAAAATATTTCTCGGACATATATATATATATATATATATTTATGTATATATATATATGTGTGTCTATATATATATATATATATATATATATATATATATATATATATATATATATATATATATATATATATATATATATATATATATATATATATATATATATATATATATATATATATATAGCACTGCAATGGCAATTGCCCGTAAACTTGTACAGAAACATATCCACCTAGTACATGCATTCATGTATATATATATATAATATGTACATGTATGACATAGCAGTGTTTTAGTTTTACAAAGGAACTAGGGTCGAGAATTTTTTAGGTAACCAAAGTTCACGAACGCAGGTCAAAATCTCATGCTGTTAACATTGCACATGAAACAACTGACGACTCAAGATATACAGTAGGTCCACACAGTATGAGAATTGTAGAAAAAAGACTGTCCTCGGTCCGTTCTCGATTGTACTCGGTCAGTTCTCGATATTCCTCGGTCCGTTCTGCATTGTCCACTGTCCTTTCTCGATTGTCCTCGGTCCGTTCCCTGTTGTCCTCGGTCAGTTCTCGATTGTCCTCGGTCGGCTCTCGATTGTCCTCGGTCCGTTCTCGATTGTCCCCGGTCCGTTCTGGGTTGTACTCGGTCCGTTCTCGTTTGTCCTCGGTCCGTTCTGGGTTGTCCTCGGTCCGTTCTCGTTTGTCCTCGGTCCGTTGTGGGTTGTCCTCGGTCCGTTGTGGGTTGTCCTCGGTCCGTTCTGGGTTGTCCTCGGTCCGTTCTGGGTTGTCCTCTGTCCGTTCTCGATTGTCCTCGGTCCGTTCCCGGTTGTCCTCGGTCCGTTCTTGATTGTCCTCTGTCCGTTGTCGGTTGTCCTCGGTCCGTTCTCGATTGTCCTCGGTCCGTTATCGATTGTCCTCGGTCAGTTCCCGATTGTCCTCGGTCCCTTATCGATTGTCCTCGGTCAGTTCTCCCTTGTCCACGGTCCGTTCTCGATTATCCTCGGTCCGTTCTGGGTTGTCCTCGGTCCGTTCTCGGATGTCCTCGGTCAGTTCTCGATTGTCCTCGGTCAGTTGGCGATTGTCCTCGGTCCATTCTCGATTGTCCTCGGTCCGTTCTCGATTGTCCTCGGTCCGTTCTGGGTTGTCCTCGGTCCGTTCTCGTTTGTCCTCGGTCAGTTGTGGGTTGTCCTCGGTCCGTTCTCGATTGTCCTCAGTCCGTTCTGGATTGTCCTCGGTCCGTTCTGGGTTGTCCTCTGTCCGTTCTCGATTGTCCTCGGTCCGTTCCCGGTTGTCCTCTGTCCGTTCTTGATTGTCCTCGGTCCGTTCTCGATTGTCCTCGGTCCGTTCTCGATTGTCCTCGGTCCGTTGTTAGTTGTCCTCGGTCCGTTCTGGGTTGTCCTCGGTCCGTTCTCTGTTGTCCTCGGTCCGTTCCCGGTTGTCCTTTTTCAGTTCTCGATTGTCCTCGGTCAGTTCTCGATTGTAGTGAGAGATTCCTCATTCTAATATTGTAAAATAGCATTAAATGGAGAGTAATCACCCAAACTACTGGGACAAATTGTAAAACTACTGGGACGTTTGTTCCACTAGTTACACAGCTGAAATATGCCTACCGATTGTGATTTGATTGAGCGTCTGTGAATAAATAAGCTGGTTCCTGCAACTTCGCCTTTGTGGTCGCTGTAGAAATTTATAGATTACGATTACGATTACTAGCTGGATGGATTAGGAGTTTAGAGCAGGATGGAGAAGAATGAGGGAACAATGGGGAAGAGAAGGCAATGCACGTAGGGAAAAGGAATTTATAAATATCAAAATGTCATTAAATTCTACAGGTGTTATTATGGGACCATATAGAAACCTTTTAGAGGGACTGCATAAAAATGTTCAACAAAAATATTTCTCGGACATATATATATATATATATATATATATATATATATATATATATATATATATATATATATATAGCACTGCAATAGCAATTGCCCGTAAACTTGTACAGAAACAGATCCACCTAGTACATGCATACATGTATAATATACATGTATGCATGTACTAGGTGGATCTGTTTCTGTACAAGTTTACGGGCAATTGCTAGTGCAGTGCTATATATATTTATATATATATATATATATATATATATATATATATATATATATATATAGACACACACATATATATATATATATATATATATATATATATATATAGACACACACATATATATATATATAATATGTACATGTATGACACAGCGGTGTTTTAGTTTTACAAAGGAACTAGGGTCGAGAATTTTTCAGGTAACCAAAGTTCACGAACGCAGGTCAAAATCTCATGCTGTTAACATTGCACATGAAACAACTGACGACTCAAGATATACAGTAGGTCCACACAGTATGAGAATTGTAGAAAAAAGACTGTCCTCGGTCCATTCTCGATTGTCCTCGGTCAGTTCTCGATATTTCTCGGTCCGTTCTCCATTGCCACTGTCCGTTCTCGATTGTCATCGGTTGGTTCTGGGTTGTCCTCGGTCCGTTCTCTGTTGTCCTCGGTCCGTTCTCTATTGTCCTCGGTCCGTTCCCGGTTGTCCTTGGTCAGTTCTCGATTGTCCTCGGCCATTCTCGATTGTCCTCGGTCAGTTCTCGATTGTCCTCGGTCGGCTCTCGATTGCCCTCGGTCCGTTCTCGATTGTCCTCGGTCCGTTCTGGGTTGTCCTCGGTCCGTTCTGGGTTGTCCTCTGTCCGTTCTCGATTGTCCTCGGCCCGTTCCCGGTTGTACTCGGTCCGTTCTCGATTGTCCTCGGCCCGTTCCCGGTTGTCCTCGGTCCGTTCTTGATTGTCCTCGGTCCGTTCTCGATTGTCCTCGGTCCGTTGTGGGTTGTCCTCGGTCAGTTCTCGATTGTCCTCGGTCCGTTATCGATTGTCCTCGGTCAGTTCTCGATTGTCCTCGGTCCGTTATCGATTGTCCTCGGTCAGTTCTCGATTGTCCTCGGTCCGTTCTCGATTGTCCTCGGTCAGTTCTCGATTGTCCTCGGTCCGTTATCGATTGTCCTCGGTCAGTTCCCGATTGTCCTCGGTCCGTTATCGATTCTCCTCGGTCAGTTCCAGAATGTCCTCGGTCAGTTGGCGATTGTCCTCGGTCCATTCTCGATTGTCCTCGGTCCGTTCTCGATTGTCCTCGGTCCGTTCTGGGTTGCCTCGGTCCGTTCTCGTTTGTCCTCGGTCCGTTCTCTGTTGTCCTCGGTCCGTTCTCGTTTGTCCTCGGTCCGTTGTGGGTTGTCCTCGGTCCGTTCTCGATTGTCCTCGGTCCGTTCTGGATTGTCCTTGGTCCGTTCTGGGTTGTCCTCTGTCCGTTCTCGATTGTCCTCGGTCCGTTCACGGTTGTCCTCGGTCCGTACTTGATTGTCCTTGGTCCGTTCTCGGTTGTCCTCGGTCCGTTCTCGATTGTCCTCGGTCCGTTGTTAGTTGTCCTCGGTCCGTTCTGGGTTGTCCTCGGTCCGTTCTCTGTTGTACTCGGTCCGTTCCCGGTTGTCCTTTTTCAGTTCTCGATTGTCCTCGGTCAGTTCTCGATTGTTGTGAGAGATTCCTCATTCTAATATTGTAAAATAGCATTAAATGGAGAGTAATCACCCAAAC
Organism: Allolobophora icterica; assembly: GCA_963556255.1. Classification (NCBI taxonomy): domain Eukaryota; kingdom Metazoa; phylum Annelida; class Clitellata; order Crassiclitellata; family Lumbricidae; genus Allolobophora; species Allolobophora icterica. The sequence continues at coordinate 19,631,867 of OY744617.1, forward strand.
TACTGGGACAAATTGTAAAACTACTGGGACGTTTGTTCCACTAGTTACACAGCTAAAATAGGCATTGACCCCCTGCCTACCGATTGTGATTTGATTGAGCGTCTGTGAATAAATAAGCTGGTTCCTGCAACTTCGCCTTTGTGGTCGCTGTAGAAATTTCTAGATTACGATTACGATTACTAGCTGGATGGATTAGGAGTTTAGAGCAGGATGGAGAAGAATGAGGGAACAATGGGGAAGAGAAGGCAATGCACGTAGGGAAAAGGAATTTATAAATATCAAAATGTCATTAAATTCTACAGGTGTTATTATGGGACCATATAGAAACCTTTTAGAGGGACTGCATAAAAATGTTCAACAAAAATATTTCTCGGACATATATATATATATTTATGTGTATATATATATGTGTCTCTCTCTCTCTCTCTCTCTCTATATATATATATATATATATATATATATATATATATATATATATATATATATATATATATATATATATATATATATATATATATATATATATATATATATATATATATATATATATATATATATATATTAGGGTGGTCCACGAGACAATGGTAAAAATTCACCTTTAGCAGAACTAGTCTCCACAAGTTTAAATCTGTTCTACCTCACCTAAGTAAGATGTGGTCCAAATCTGAAGCAGATTGGAGCACTTTTAGAGGTGGCTCAAGGCCCCCAACATTTTCTTCCTAATACCACGTACGGCCTAGTGGAAATCATTGACTGTTATTTACTAGTCTAGCCAATTTACAGTTAGACCTGAGCTAAATTGCTTCTGAAGCTTTTTAAACGGTTTCCTGCTCAGAAAATCATTGCTGAATAACATTTCCAAATTCCAACAAATTCTGACCGCGGGAACACCCCCAAAAATGAATTTCAAAATGGCGGATTAGCTGTTTCCTAAGAAATACCAGTATTACTACCAATACTTTGCAGCTAGACCTGGACAATATTGCTTCTGAAGCTTTTTAAACGGCTTCCAGCTCAGGAAGCATTGCTGAATAACATATCCAGAATCCGACAAAATTGGACCACAGGAACACCCCAAAAAATGAATTTCAAAATGGCGGATTAGCTGTTTCCTAAGAAATACCAGTATTACTACCAATAATTTGCAGTTAGACCTGGACGATATTGCTACTGAGACTGTTTAAACGGTTTCCTGCTCAGGAAACATTTCTGACGAACATATCCAGAATTCGACAAAATCGGACCACAGGAACACCCCCAAAAATGAATTTTAAAATGGCGGATTAGCTGTTTCTTAAGAAATACCAGTAATACTACCAATAATTTGCAGTTAGACCTGGACAATATTGCTACTGAGACTTTTTAAACGGTTTCCTGCTCAGGAAATATTGCTGAATAACATTTCCAGAATCCGACAAAATTGGGCCACGGGAACACCCCCAAAAATGAATTTATAAATTCAGTCCCCTTGATAAAGTTCAATGTCATTCGTTTTTTCTTATTTCTATTTTAAATTTATGAAATGCTATTAAGCCTATTCAAAAATAATGTGAAAAAAGTACTTCACGATGTCCATAGGCGTAGACTCTGGGGGCAGCCGGGGCACGTGCCCCCAAAATATGTGTTTAATTCAACTCAAATTATGTTTTCTGTTCCTCAGTGCAGTTTACCGATTTCATGCTTAAATGGTGAAAACTACCTGACCTTGAGCCACCTCTAAATGCTCATCAATCTCCCTCAAATTTGGTAGAAGTAATAGTGGGCAGCCATAGAACAAAAAGCGGGTTGTGGAGCGCAACTCTGAGACACTTAATTTTTTTGGACCACACTAATATATATATATATATATAGCACTGCAATAGCAATTGCCCGTAAACTTGTACAGAAACATATCCACCTAGTACATGGATTCATGTATATATATATAATATGTACATGTATGACATAGCAGTGTTTTAGTTTTACAAAGGAACTAGGGTCGAGAATTTTGTAGGTAACCAAAGTTCACGAACGCAGGTCAAAATCTCATGCTGATAACATTGCACATGAAACAACTGACGACTCAAGATATACAGTAGGTCCACACAGTATGAGAATTGTAGAAAAAAGACTGTCCTCGGTCCGTTCTCGATTGTACTCGGTCAGTTCTCGATATTCATCGGTCCGTTCTGCATTGTCCACTGTCCTTTCTCGATTGTCCTCGGTCCGTTCTCTGTTGTCCTCGGTCCGTTCTCTGTTGCCCTCGGTCCGTTCTCGGTTGTCCTTGGTCAGTTATCGATTGTCCTCGGCCATTCTCGATTGTCCTCGGTCAGTTCTCGATTGTCCTCGGTCGGCTCTCGATTGTCCTCGGTCCGTTCTCGATTGTCCTCGGTCCGTTCTGGGTTGTACTCGGTCCGTTCTCGTTTGTCCTCGGTCCGTTCTGGGTTGTCCTCGGTCCGTTCTCGTTTGTCCTCGGTCCGTTGTGGGTTGTCCTCGGTCCGTTGTGGGTTGTCCTCGGTCCGTTCTGGGTTGTCCTTGGTCCGTTCTGGGTTGTCCTCTGTCCGTTCTCGATTGTCCTCGGTCCGTTTCCGGTTGTCCTCGGTCCGTTCTTGATTGTCCTCGGTCCGTTCTCGGTTGTCCTCGGTCCGTTCTCGATTGTCCTCAGTCCGTTATCGATTTCCTCGGTCAGTTCCCGATTGTCCTCGGTCCGTAATCGATTGTCCTCGGTCAGTTCTCGATTGTCCTCGGTCCGTTCTCGATTGTCCTCAGTCCGTTATCGATTGTCCTCGGTCAGTTCTCGATTGTCCTCGGTCCGTTCTCGATTGTCCTCGGTCAGTTCTCGATTGTCCTCGGTCCGTTATCGATTGTCCTCGGTCAGTTCCCGATTGTCCTCGGTCCGTTATCGATTGTGATGGGTCAGTTCCCGAATGTCCTGGGTAATACAATGTCATGTAGTGCTATGTTATTGCTCTGGTGAGGTTCTTAGTAAAAGGAGCTTTAAAGTAACCAGATACCTAAATACATACACACATACATACATACATACATACATACATACATACATACATACAAACTTACATACATACATAGGTACATGCATACATACATACATACATACATACATACACACATACAAGTATGAATAAATAAATACATACTGTACATATGTACATATATACATACACACAAACATACATACACACAAACATGCATTGCACGCAAACATACATAAATATATGCGTAAATACAGGCATACACATTACACGCATAAGCCTGTATACATACATTGGCCTAAATACACACAAGCGTCACACATACATACATACATACATACATACATACATACATACATACATACATACATACATACATACATACATACATACATACATACATACATACATACATACATACATACATACATACATATATACATACATACATACATACATATAAACATGCATACATATATACAAGTCTGTCTTTCTTTCTTCATGCATTCTTTCTTGCGTTATTCCTTTTCTTCCTTCTTTGAAGTTCTTTCTTTATTAATTTCGTCTTTTTTCTCGAAATAATTCTTTGTTTTCGTATGATTAAACAGCTCGAGGTGTTGAGCATCCTGGCTGTCCGCCGTGTTCGGACTTTGTTCGTGGGATCAACTACCCGTGCGCCATCATATGCTTCAGGGTCCCAGGGTCAGTGAGCTAATAATTAACTAGCCAATTAACTTGTTAACTAATTAATTAATGAACTAACTAATTAACTTATTAACTTATTAACCGTGTGCCATTCAGTCGATTAGTTAACCTAGCCATCCACACCAAAGTTCTATTTCAGAGACATGTTAGATTAAGTTTTTGTTGCATGTAATCGTAATAAGACGCGATACAAATACTCAGACGGTGAAATTCTAAATAAGAGTTTGAGTTTGATAGCTAACACAAGAAATAAAACTATGCACAGAGTTCATTTTGATCCATTTTGCTCACCTGGCTTCTGGGGTCTTTCCAGCAATTTACCTTTACAAACTTTATAAAGGACAAGGTTTCATCAGGGCCTAAAATAATGAGTTTTCTGACAAAAAGGTGTGTAGTTGACATTGTCAAGTGTGCAGTTGACTTGTTTGTACTGTGCAGTTTGTATACTATAGTATACATTTTTGACAGATTAACTTTAGAAATGTTCTGATGGAAATATCATTGAGGGCAAAATGGAGAGAACAAGATAAGAGGAAGACCAGACAGACGCCACTGGATTGGATGATAACGGGTGGATACAGCATCCTTAAAGCGCCTCTGAATAGTTGCCTTGAAGAGCGCGCTATATAAATGTCTAATTGATTGATTGATTGATTAAAGAAGAAGCCGAGTACCACGACAGGAGTGGCGCTATCGGACGTTTGATCGTGGCGCTATCGGACGTTTGATCGTGCCTGAGGGCAGATAACCTGAGCAGTGTGGGAATTGTAGAAAAAAGACTGGGGGGAAGTGGTTGAACATTTTATCCGTATTTTAGTAATTGATGTCCACGAAATTTGAAAGCAGCTGATTTCAACGTTAACAGTTCTGCAAGTCAGACTCGAATCAAAATCAATTCCTTTGTTGAGAGAATTCAAAAATGCACACATGATACACCATGGAATTCCTTCTCTTTTTCAGAGACTCAGAGCCAACTAATGCAAAATCACACAAGCACAACTCAGGGTGTTGGAAACGACCCCGGGGCGTGCAATGAAGACTCAACTGGGGTCCTAAGAAAGACTAGGGGTTGAACCCGTCAACCCCCCGACAATTCCCACCCTGAACCTGGGTTAGAAGATACAACAATCATTTATATAGCGCTCGCTTTTAACTCGCTCCTTTCTTTTCAGAGAGGCGAAGAAGACAAGAGTGGTTTGCTACATACAGACTGATCTCGGCGGAATGCTTCCGAAGGCTCTGGTGGAAAACGCCCTACCATCCAACCAGGTGGATTTCTTCACCGCTCTGAGGAAGGCACTTCAGGACGGCGGCCACTGGAGTGATTGACACCACTGAACCCGGATTTACTGGAGCGGAACGTGCAATGACGCATTACCTGTTTGTCTTTTATGTTCGTCTGTCTATCTCTGTTCGTCTGTCTATATCTCTGTCCGTCTGTTTCTCTATCGTCGGTATATGTGACGTCGTAGCTAGGTGTCGCTAGGTGTATTGTAACAGAGACTTGACGCAGCGCCTTTCTAGGTGTCTTCTATTTGTTACATTCGATCGCTTCGAGCTGCCTGTGTGATAGTAGTCACCTGTTAATATTGCTCGTAGTCTTAACCATTGTCGTTAAATGAATAAAAGTAAACAAAACACGGAATAAATAGATATTGTTGCAACTGATGAATTGTGTGAACTTCTTTGAATCCTGCTCTATGGAGTCGTAGGCAGTGCTGGATTTAGACTTTGGTGAGGCCTCAAGGTATATAAAGCTTGGAGGCCCCTGGTTAAAAAGTTACACCAGAAGTTCTCACGGAACTTGAAAACAATTATTTAATTGCAAGGCATTTAAAGTGAAAAATTCAAATTAATTCCAAATTCAAAATTATTTTCAAATGAATGCATTTATTCATGCGAGATGGAATTTGCTACACAAGCCTTTTAAAAGGTTCTACATAAGAAGCAAAGAACAGGTGGAGAGAATATACGGAAAATCTCTACAAGATCGATGACAGAGTGGAGGAAAACGAAGAAGCGATCACAACTGATTACGTCAAGGAACCAAAGATCATGGAAGCAGAGGTGGAATGGGCAATTACACAAATCAGAGATAACAAGACCCCAGGAGCAGACGAAATCCCTATTGAGCTGATCAAAGCAGCTGGAGATGGAGTGATAAGAGAGATAACAATTCTGTGTAATCTGATTTGGGAGACTGAGGAGTGGCCGAAGGACTGGCAAACATCGATCTTTATACCCATCTTTAAAAAAGGAGATGCTAAGGAATGCGAGAACTACAGAACCATTGCGCTAATATCTCATACGAGCAAGATACTCCTAAAGATTATCCACAAAAGGATGGAAGACACGATAGAGAGCTGCCGGCAAATCAAGCAGGATTTAGAAAAGGGAGAGGCACAAGAGACCATATTGCAAACCTAAGATGGATAATGGAAAGGCAGAGGGAATATGGACAAGAGGTACATCTTTGTTTTATAGATTACAGCAAGGCATTCGACTGCGTTGATCATGCTCTGCTGTGGAAAACACTGAGTGAAATGGGCATACCCATGCATCTGATAACTCTCCTCAAGAACCTGTATGGCAATCAGGTGGCGGTGGTCAGGACAGAACATGGCGACACTTCAAGTTTTCGAATAAAGAAAGGGGTCAGACAGGGATGTATACTATCACCATACCTATTCATTCTATATGCAGAAAGGATAATGAGGGAGGCAGGTTTTGATGATGAGGCGGAGGGTGTGAGGATAGCTGGAAGGATAGTGAACAATTTAAGGTATGCGGACGACACAACACTGCTGGCGGAAAAAAAGGAGAAACTGAAGGATAACATCAGAAGGCTAAAATGTGCTAGCGAGAAAGCAGGAATGTACTTTAATATAAAAAAGACGAAGATAATGACCACTGAGAAATGGAGTTATTTTGAGGTAGATGGAGAGGAGATAGAGGTGGTATCAAGCTTCTGTTTCTTGGGGGCCATGATGGAGAGTGAAGGTGGATGCGAACGAGAAATACGACGGAGAATTACATTGGGGAAGACGGCAACGCAGGGACTGGAAAAAATATGGAAGGACAAATCAGTGAGTTTGGGAACGAAGACAAGAATTGTTAAAGCAATGATCTTACCAGTGGTGCTTTACGGATGCGAAACATGGACAAAAACCAAGGCATTGGAGAAGAAAATTGAGGCATGTGAAATGTGGATCTGGAGGAAAATGTTGAGGGTTTCTTGGACTGAGAAGAGAACTAACGAGGATATCCTGGAAGAAATAGGACACTGGAGAGGGAGTTTGACGTTGGGGCAGAGAGCGTCCAGGCAGAAGATGTCATACTTTGGACACGTGTTGCGTGCAGATGGGCTGGAAAAGGAGATGATGTTGGCGTGTGGGGAGGGCAGAAGGAGGAGAGGACGACCAAGGAGGAGATGGATGGACGAGATACAGGAGGCATTGAAGATGAACATCTCGGAGCTGAGAGAGGCAACGAGAAATCGGAGCACATGGAGAAGGTTGACCATGACAGTCGCTAGGATTCAACGAATCGACAGCACAAGGTGACAAGGTGACATAATATAGCCTATTTATACAGTACACATAAAACATTTAAAAGTCCCCAATTTTTTTAGGTCCCTGAGGATTGTGAGGCTCTAAGCTGTAGTTTTTTTTAGCTTATGCCTAAATCCAGCACTGGCGCTATGGAGAAATACAGAAATACAGAACAGATACCCGCTTTAGGATGTAATATTAATCTTAAAGGAAATGGAAGGCAAGCTTCAACACTAACTGATGACTGTGTCTCGCCAATGTTATTGTTAGAAGTGATGATAACCATTATGATGATGATGACAGCGATGTAGTTGCTTGTCCAATTCAAATCTTAACTCTTCCTTGGTTTCTGAACGATTAGAGAAGTCTGAAACGTAACTCAAGACAAAGATGGTTGAATTGTCAAGAAATGAACACTGCAGATCATGATTTGCACTTATAATACGTGCAAGATAAGTTAATCTGAATCGCAGGTGCGAGACAAACCGTGCGCGAGCAAGAAGTCTATTATCGTTAGCTCGAATCCGTCATCGTTGGATTCTAGACTCAGCGCACTGGTTAAATATTTTGCCGTGCCGTACGTTTATTCGTTCAAACGAAATCAACCCCAAGCCACCTGGTGAGTATGCCGTAAACCATTCGACGGTTTGCTATCTGGCGACTCGGAAAGAGAAACGGCAACGTATCCATCCGCCGTTAAAGATGATTTGCCTGAGATGCTGATGCTCGCTACCACAGCCAACAACAACTGGAAGAGACAAGATACAGCCATAGGTACGAAGACTAGCGACTTCATTTTTCTTAGCCCTGGCTTATGATGAGTGTGGCCAGTCGTAATTTTTCCGTCTGATCGCCCACTGGCAGCTCACTGACATCATGTCAGTTTAATGACATTCTACAGTTTACTGACATTATGCCTATTTTATACTGAGTTCACTAGGTGTCGCAAGTTGAGCAGAAATCTGGAAGGATCTTCTTGCCGTGCCACACATTGGCGTGGCGTCAATTCAAATGGGCAGCGGTGGCGAAGGATCTCACCCGACCAATTCATTGAAAAGATTAACAGGGTCGAGGCCATACGGTCTCTATATAAAAACGTGTACATTTACATTTACAGTGAGCAGAAACGTGGTCTTAGGTTAATCATCTTCAACCTGTTGGTCACAATACAACAGCAAATCCGACAGGTGGATATCCCGCACTTCCCGATTACACAGTTCAGTAATAGCTAATCCTCAAGTTAACAGTTCTCGCAGACACGGTCGCAGTAGAGCAATTCAGTTCTCTGGGTATCAGCGTTTTTTCTCCTTGAAACGCGTTGTGTCCATGGCACAAGCGAGTCATCGGCACCTTATTAATCTTTCGATGCCTTAATGGCTTTTTCCTCGTTGCTGGTTATTTATCTTCCATGTGTTCTTGACTTGGCTGCAAAGGGAGACAGAGAGGTGTGAATGGAAACAATGAGGATGTCCTTGGGACGAACAGGAACCACGAGGATACATATATAGGCTGGACGACACCCAGGTGGTCGGGGACAGGCGTGCGAGCGACACCTTCGGGGCAGTGAACCGATCGGCTCAAGAAAAAACAAAGAAAGGCCTCATTTAAAATCGTCAATATCTACCTTGACCTTTTCACGTATTGCTATTACGCAAATTTGGACCAGAGTCTATAAACATGATGTGTAGGCTTTGAATGGGAATTGTTAGTTGGGCTCAACGTGTGGACGTGGTGACAAGAGTCATCAGAGGCAGACTGCTTCTAGTTTTCTGTGGACTGTTTTGCTTCTGTTGTTAGTTACATTATTTTTGCAACATTCCTACAAGCGCAGGGACGGCCTCTGATTATTGGAATTGCGTTATATAAATTTCTTAATGCATCAATAAATAAATACTTATTTACTGATGGTGCTGTAGATCGGTCGCTTCAAAGTATAAGGCCTCATTAGCTGACACATTGAATGCCTACTGTAAGGTCAGAAGTCGCAAATGAAAGCATGAACAATGACAAGAAGTCAGCCGGCGAGATGCAATCAATACTTAGTTCGGCAACTAAGAATTTACAGAGTGCAGAAAGAAAAGAAAAAAGATTAAGAGAATTAACTTAATTGAAAGAGAAAATTAAATATTGAAAAAAATAGAAAAGATAGAGAAAACAAATAAAAAAGGAAATTATTACGAAGAAAATGAAAGGAGAGAGAGCCAGATATACAGAGAGAGACAGAGACAGACAGAGACAGACAGAGACAGAGAGAGACAGAGACAGAGAAACAGACAGACAGACAGACAGAGAATTAAAGAATTAAAAGACGGAAGAGAAAACCGTAAAAGTCTATGATCAACGCTACAGAATTCTTTTTCAGACGACGATTAGATGACTCGATATCTTTTGAAAACCTTTCATTCAATTTTCTCAGTTTTAAAAGCTAATTAAAGTTGATCAGCCATTTCTACATTCTCCAGCTAAAATTGTATATTTCCCAGAGTAATAATCCAGTCTTACAGCAAACCCGGTGACACACCCACAAGAGACAAATAATATACCAGTCGACGACTATAAAGTCCTGCCCGGTACCAATACGGGTATACTAAACCAGTGAATGCCCTCAGGTGCGGGTGTTTGAGGGTAATTTCTCCAGTATTTACGTTTGCGGTGCCGAATACAGAGTGGACATTAGCTTAAAACGCCTCCGAAAGCATTCAAAGTTGACTTCTTGAAGATATAGCATATGACAAATGGCACTATCTCGTGTCGTTATTGCCAAACAATGCCATTATATTCGAGCGTCCGGTGTCCTGCTGGGAAATCAGTCATCGCGCGTCTTATGTTCCACGCGAATCTCAGCCGGAACAACGCTCTACTGAGGACCTTCTATACCCGGGGTCCTCGGCTCCACGTTTTCATTTATATGTCTCTGGGTCACGAGTCATCGATCGCTCGGTTGACGGTCTACGTTTTCGTAAATGTCAGAAGGCTGTAGGTCAAACGCGTCGTGGAAAATTAAGAAGTATGCGATTTCATTAACCTTGTTTCGCGAGAATGTATGTCGCAGGTCAGGGTCTAACTTTACAAAGTGTCCGATTACAGAGCACAGTTGTGGCTTACCCTTAATTGTCTGATTCCCTTTTAATAAGAGTTGTGCCGTATCTCAGACCGGTTGGACTGCTGTAAAAGTTCTAATTGCTTTAAGAGTTCAGCGCTTGTGAATAAGCTGGTACCCTGCGCTTGGCTTTCAAGTGGCGCTTTAGAAGTTTGGAATTTATTATTACGATTACGAACTATTTTGTGTCTAATTCATTATCATCTCTTTCCACTGCATAGTTTGCGTCCACATTTCTCCATAGCGCTGTTTTAGTGGACATCGTTATTGCGATGAATCAAGAATTTTCTGGGAAGAAGAATGCAAAGAAGAAGGCGAAGAAATATGCGAAGAAGAATGTGAATATTGCAAGATATAAGTAGAATGCGAAGAACGAGGAGTAGGAGATGGAGGAGAATGAGAAGAAGAAAAAGAAAGAGAAGAAGAAGAAGGAAGAGAAGGAGAATGAGAAGGGGAATAAGAAGAGGAGGAAGAAGAAGCAGAGAAGGAGGAGTAGGAGGAAGAAGAGGAAACAAAAAGGAGGAGCAGAAAGAGGAAGTGGATGAGAAGAAGAAAAAAGAGAGGAAGAAGGAGAAGTATAAAATGAAAAGAAGAAGTGGAAGAAGAGGGAGAAGAAAGAGGAGAAGAACGAGGAGGAGAATAAGGATAAGAAGAAGCAGAAGAAGAAGAAACAAAAGAAGAAGAAACAGAAGAAGAAGGAGGAGGAGGAGAAGAATAAAAAGAAAGAAGAAGAAGGAGGGGAGTAGAAGAAGAGGAAGAAGGAGGAGAGAAAAGGAGGAGGAAGAAGCAGAGGAAAATAAGAAGGAGAAGAAAGAGGTGGGTGAGAAAAGAAGAAGAAGAAACGAAGAGAAGGACAGCTGGAAGAACGAGAATTAGGAGATGAGTTAGAAGAAGAAGAGTTAAGAGAAAAAGAGTTAGAAGAAAACGAGTTAGAAGAAAAAGAAACCAAGAAAAGAAGACCATAGCAATAGCGGTATTATTCTCTTTTCTTGTTTGATAAATTGTGCATGTAGATTGAACGGTGAACTATCTACTGCTATGAATAACATTGGTGTTGACGCGGACTCAATTAAACAAATAAAAGGCAGGCTGAGTCAATATATAATTTCCGGTGATCATCTCATCCGCTGTTCCGTCAGACCATCTAACCTGATGCTTTGAAGGTTATGTAGCGCATTATCATCATCTCAAATTATTGGGTACATTAAATATAATTCTACGGGATGCTTCTGACTATGAATGGGTCCAGGGCATAAAATAATGAATGTTTGGCTTGCGGCTAACATGGTTATCATCGTCCAGGCATCTGAGTTGAGAATGTGTACTTTGAAATGCAGTGTCTGCTAACCAACAGTTACTATTGTGACTCTAGAACGCCTGTGCATTGTCAACTTGGGTAGGGCAAGAATCGGTGAGCTTAACCGTGTGTTGCGAGCGCTGCACTGAGTTCGGTATCGTTCGCCATCCTCTGGCCAGTACTCTCCCTCGCCTTCTCATCTTCCCACCGACAGTGTCCATCAGCACATGGGCCGGGAATTCTAAACATATGCTTGCTGTTCATCTTGAGTGTTTTATTAATCTAATCTCAATCATAGGCGTAGACTCTGGGGGGCAGCCGGGGAACGTGCCCCCCCACAATAATTGAGGAGCCGGACTTCGACGAATAGTTGCTGACTTTATTTCACTCTTTTTAATTAATGCCTAATTTCGTGATGAATCTTTTGTACCTCTGGGCAAATAATAATTAAATAAACTAATAATATAATCAACATTTAGTAATTTATTAGAACTTTTGCAACGGGTTACGCACATATTCAACTGAAACTATGTCTGTTGCTCCAGCAAGAGATGGCTCTATCCTAGATCATGTAGTCATCTTCGCCATGTTCTAATCATCAAAATATTACTGGTAATAATAAAATATAATGCAAAACATCGAATAGGCATATAATTAAATCAATTAATTTATCTGAGCTTTATACATAGGTTAGTTCAAGTACATAAGCTGTAGTTAACCTTTGGCTCCGACAATGAGATTAAGCTATTCTAGATTGTGTAGGGACCGAGTTCATTCCCGCCATGTTTTAATCACCAAATATGTGCCTGATTACCGCAAGTTACAAGAAGAAGAGCAATCCCTCAATAATCTCAATGTTTTTCTGTTGCTTTATACATGGTATTTATTTTTTGCTCGAGTGTTGTCTCAATAAGTTAGAGGTGGAAAGGTTCTGTTATGGCATCAGTACAAAAAAAACGGTACTTATCGATAGAGACCGGTACTTTTAGATAAAGACTGGTACTTGTAGATAAAGACTGGTACTTGTAGATAAAGACTGGTACTTGTAGATAGAGACTGGTACTTGTAGATAAAGACTGGTACTTGTAGATAAAGACTGGTACTTGTAGATAAAGACTGGTAGTTGCAGATAAAGACTGCTACTTGCAGATAAAGACTGACACTTGTGGATAAATACTGGTACTTGCATTTAGTAGGGATCTTGCACTTTCAGTGAGAAGTTTTCTCTAGTGAGAAAGGAGTTGACTGCGTTACACATCCATAATTAATTAATACTGTTGCATTTACAGAATTGTTTGAACTTACTTCTACTCTTGGTATTTTCAGGTGTCTTTTAATTTCAACCACATCATCAAACACCGGATGTCTGTCAGCATCCTCCATGGCCACAATAACTTACACATTTTGACAATACTAATACCCAGTACGTTTTGCGTAGGCTACTCACGATATTCTGCCTTTGTAGGCCTGGCATTATGGTCCATTCAGGAACCACGGTCTCTAACCACTACAAGCCAAATTCACAAACAGCACAGAGACTAACAGGCGAATAAAGAATAACGTTTATACAGCGTTCCTTCAAGATTTCTATTCTACGAAGACGCGAGCAGAGTTTAATTCATTCATCGGATTTCATTTCCAATTAATTTCACCACACAGAAATGTCTCGCTTGCAATCTATATAACTGTGGTCTATTACGAGACAATTGACGTCCAGGCCACGTTGACATCAAGACAATTACTATCCGACGTCCGCCCAAAACCGGTATTATCGCCCGCGCGATGCCTGGCCCGCACGACGCGCGCGGCCGATCTCATTACAGGCCCCGTCTGAACCTTCTATCGGGCATTTGCTGCTGTCCGCTTTGGCCGTCAGCCAAATTACACAATTAGCTCGATATTGGCAATTGCAGAGACGGAATAACGAATCCCGCAATGGTCCGACTAACGAGATAATCAATCTTGTCGGTCGCGAAATAATGGTTAGCAGCTTAACTACGCGCAATTTGCCTCTGCCGCCCGCGTATAAACGATAAGGCGACAGTCCGTCATGGATAATTCGCTTCCGGTCCTGGAACGAGGCTGGGAACCGGAAGTGGGTACTTGTGAGGCCCAGCGACGTAGACGCTGCGAACTTTGGAAAACATGTGGACTATTTTTATGTTAGTGGCGCGCATCAATTATGGTTAGATTTGTGAGAACTCCGCCACTGCGCGTACTCTTGTAGTGCCAGTCCCAAGGAGTAGGTGGGCGACGATCTATGTTATCACACAGTGTCGTTAAACTGAAACTGCTAGATTTGTGAATTTTGGACCCAACAAATCGCAATTCAAGCCCATTCTGAGTCTCCGACGTGTTAACGGTTCTTTATATCCTCAGAATAAACCAAGAACCATTCTACGTTAGGATTACATCCTTTGCCGTCACAGACAGTGCCGGATTTAGACTTGGTGATGCCCTAAGCTATATAAAGTTTGCATGCTTCTTGTTAAAGAATTATTCTACAAGGACTCACAAAAACTTGAAAATATTATATGCCTTTTAATTATATAATAGCAAGGCATTTTAAGTGAAAAATTCAAATTATTTTCAAATGAATGCATTTACTCAGGCGAAAGGGAATTTGCTACACTAGCCGTTTAAAAGGTTCTACACAATATATATATATATATAAATATAAATACATATAAATATATATACAGTACACATATTCTTTCCCTTCAGGCTGGGAATGTATAACAGTGTTTAAAAAGCTCCCGAAAACAATGATGAATTTTGTTAGGCCATGCGGATTGTAAGGCCCTAAGCTGCAGCTTTTTTAGCTTATGTCTAAATTCGGCACTGGCCACAGACGAACAATATTTTGACAATGGTTCCTTGTCACTTGCCAACCAGTTCAAGACTTCACGTTAGTTCTCTTCTCTCCGGCTCTCATCCAGAAGCTGGAAAGACGAAGACTAAGAAGAGGGAACTTAGCGCTTATCCGCTTCTCCAACTTTCTCAACTTCAGTTACGGCCTCGCTTCTTCAAACATTACTCAGATTTCCCGTATTCTTCTTCAACTCGTTCTGTCACAAGGCGACTGACTCGAGACCCTCTATATAGTCAATCAATCAATCAATCAATCAATCAATCAATCAATCAATCAATCAATCAATCAATCAATCAATCAATCAATCAATCAATCAATCAATCAATCAATCAATCAATCAATCAATCAATCAATCAATCAATCAATCAATCAATCAATCAATCAATCAATCAATCAATCAATCAATCAATCAATCAATCAATCAATCAATCAATCAATCAATCAATCAATCAATCAATCAATCAATCAATCAATCAATCAATCAATCAATCAATCAAACAGAATTTATATAGCACCACTTCAAGGTCTCTACTCAGAGGCGGTTCCAGCCCAACTCTGCAGATGAAACAAATAACAGTTTTCAGATGCTTGTAGATGGTATAGGCCTACAGTATGCAAAGTCCCTAGTTAAAAAATGAAGGAAGGTTATTCCATGTGATCGGACCAACCACTGTCGACCTTCTTCTCATACCCCAGGGGTTTTCAACCTTCTCTATGCCTGCACCCATAGGAAATGTTTGATTAACATTCGCACCCCCTGTATATAAAAGAAATATCACATTTGAAGATGAATTAGTCAAATTTCTATTATTGGAACCACAGGTTGAACCACATATAGGCCTACTCATACATTACTGCGGGTGAGCAAATTGAACTAAAAAATAAGCTTTTAACTCAGTGCATAAAATGTATATATAAATTGAGCAATCAGAAAAATGTAAACAGTGAAAAATCAGTACAATAGTAACCGTGGCCGGACAAAATTTCTACAGACAAAATGTCCCCAGACAAAATGTCCCCGGACAAAATGTCCCCAGACAAAATGTCCCCGGACAAAATGTCCCCAGACAAAATGTCCCCATACAAAATGTCCCCCGAAAAAATATCCCCCGGACAAAATGTCCCCAGACAAAATGTCCCTAGACAAAATGTCCCTAGACAAGTCCCCAGATGATTTGTCTCAGCAGAGAATGATTCTTCCCTTGATGCGCAGGACCGATTGCTCCAAATATATGGGAGCGGGTCACTGTTCGAAGATGAATATCGATGAATATATATCTTTAATACGTCATTCTTTGACAGATCAATATTTAACAGGAGTTCTTTTTTCATATTGTTTAACATGCTTAGCCAAAATCTTTGGTAACAAAACAGTGAAATGATAGCATGTCTTCAGACTAGAGTGCTATCCACACAACGTTTATATTTCGCACACTTGCTCGTTAAACAAAACATAAAAGTCATGAGGCCTACGTTGTATAAACTGAAATAAGTTATCTAATTAATTAGTCAGAAATGTTCTAAAAATTTGCAACTGTTAAAACAAAACTTCACCAAAGCGACAAGCAGTAAAATTTAATTTATATATTTAATTAATATACACTAGAGTGGAATTCACACAACGTTTATATTTTGCACACATGCTATGTTGTTAAGGTATTGCATGGGATCCCGATTCCCATGGTCACTGACCTTGGTGAAGATATGTGTGGATATGTTGTCTGGGGACATTTTGTCCGGGGACATTTTTTCGGGGGACATTTTGTCTGGGGACATTTTATCCTGGGATTTTTTTGTCTGGGGACATTTTATCCTGGGATTTTTTGTCTGGGGACTTTTTATCCTGGGACTTTTTGTCTGGGGACTTTTTATCCTGGGACTTTTTGTCTGGGGACATTTTATCCTGGGATTTTTGTCTGGGGACTTTTTATCCTGGGACTTTTTGTCTGGGGACTTTTTATCCTGGGACTTTTTGTCTGGGGACTTTTTGTCCGGGACATTATGTCCGGGACATTTTGTCTGGGGACATTTAGTCCTAGTACCAATAGTAACATACTTTCCCTCTTTTTCGCATCTCCTGAAATGCCATCTCGCACCCCAGGGAGTGCGATCACCCCAGGTTGAGAACCCATGTCATTACACTGTGTACAACAGCTCATCCTCCCTTCCAAACCACAGGTAAAGCTAACCGTACAAAGAATCCTGAAATATATGGCAGTTTGTGACATAAATGAATGCCAGAATATGCTACATTAAAATATCAAGGCACATCCAGCAGGACAAAACGATTAAATGATCAGCTGATCATAGCTGAAAAGACATAGGCCTATGGCCTGCGTGTGAGAGACGGACACATTGTGACATAGGAAACTACAGACAGACAGACAGACAGACAGACAGACAGACAGACAGACAGACAGACAGACAGACAGACAGACAGACAGACAGACAGACAGACAGACAGACAGACAGACAGACTGACAGACAGACAGACAGACACATTGTGACAAAGGAAACTACAGACAGACTGACAGACAGACACATTGTGACAAAGGAAACTACAGACAGACAGACAGACAGACACATTGTGACAAAGGAAGCTACAGACAGACAGACAGACAGACAGACAGACAGACAGACAGACAGACACATTGTGACAAAGGAAACTACAGACAGACAGACAGACTGACAGACAAACAAACAAACAGACTGACAGACAGAAAAATGAAGGCGAAATTCGGAGGTTTGCAATTAGAAGTGATAATAATTAATCACGCGTCTTGTGTGGTCGGATGACGACACGTGTCATAACGAGACGTCTCATTTATTTCTTCACAGAAGCGAATTTCGTCATTTACACGACAGCAGCTGATGTCCTTCACTCGATAGACGCATCCCGTTCCATTGATGAGGCATTAACGCTTGTAATCTGATCCGAATCTAATCCCTGTGTACTTCTACGGTGCCACTGCAATGGAATGTCACTTATCTATCGATTCTCAATCGATAGATAATCGATAGGTGATGGCTAAAAATCTACATCCACGTTCTCTTCTGCAAGGAATTACTATACGAATCCTTCACACGATCTGTTGTGAACAGCATAGGCCGAGCTTCTGGACTGAGCTGTAGCAGCATGTATACGAGGGACAGTCATGAGTAAATGGGCAGCCGATCGAAGGGTTCCACGACCCAGAACCGAGGAGACTGAAATGCAGAAGTCCCTAAGGTAATATGGAGCAGAGCCAATAAGACAATTGCGCATAAGGGTCAGGATCTTTAACTGAATAGGCTGCTGGACGTGGAACCAGCGCAAAGTATTCCGCATAAAGGATCTGCACATGATCATGGTTGATCTGCACATGATCACGATTAATATGCCCAGTGCACAAATGTTATGGATTCTTGGACTCTGATAAAGACGATAATATAATTTGCTAATCGATAACGAAATGACCAAGTGGTTCTAATCCGGACTTCTAGCTTTATTCTCGAGCTGGTCACAGCATATCATGCCCTGGAGATTTAGAGACCACCTGCTCTTTCCGTTAACAAAGGTATCCACCTGTTACACCGTTTCCAGTTTGTCATCCAGACGTCGCGAGATTGTTTTGTAATCAGAAAGTAATCGTAATAGGAAAGTAACTGTTATCGGAAGGTCATTGTAATCGGTAAGTAATTATAATCAGAAAGTAATTGCATCCGGAAACGCCATGTGGGCCTTTCTGTGGCGAGGGATCGCAGTGCTGCAGGAATGCCATGTGGGTCTTTCCCTGGTGAGGGGAAGCAGTGCTGATGGGCGCCATGATGGTCTCTCTTTGGTGAGGGGAAGCGAAGCTAAAGCATGTCAGTGTGGGTCTTTAAGGGAGGAGGGGAAGATGTTTTGTTCTTTTCTAAACACGAGTTTCAGTTGGTTTTGTTTTTGAGTTCAATTGTCTGATGCAGCATATTGCGATTTGTGAATACCCTATTGGTGTGCATTTATTAACACCATTTTAAACACTTCATGCGATAAATGTTTGTATGATGATCTATAACGTTAATAATCTTTCTGGACATCGATTAAGGTAACAGTGTAATATTCCCATTCTTCTATGAGTCTACATGCGTCTGTCTATCTGTCTGTCTCTCTGTCTCTCTATGTGTCTGCCTGTGTCTGTCTGTCGCTCTGTTTGTTTACCTCTACACCCAAAACTTATTTGATACCAATGTCTGCTGAAGTGCTGATTATATTTGGAACGTACAGTATAGTGTTGTGATTAGCGCTTTGCTCTGAAATAGAAATGAGTATTTGGCAGAACGGGCACTTGGCATTACGGGCACTCGGTATTTGGCATGACGGGCATTTGACATGGGCACTTGGCATGACGCTGTGGGAGCGTGCACAATACGGCAGGTGTTACTGCGCGGAGTATCGAAGGGGTAGGCCTAAGTGCTGGTGCAATCTAGTGTCAGCCTTTGTCGAAGGCTGACACTAGATTGAATTTTTGAACTGAAGTTTTTGAATTTCAATTTTTTTTCATATTTAATTTTTATCGTGTAAAAACGTCTCATAAATAAACTTAATAGATGAATGCAAAATTTGTTTAATAAACTTTAATATGTGCGAACTTTGATATATCGACCCACAATAATCGACTCGCCGACTTTTTACCGACCTAACTACGTTTTTCAACTTTGCTGTTGACTTACTTGCATGTAAATCTATCTACCGCACTTATTTTCCTTATTGTGACCTAACCTCAGCAAGTTAGCCTGCTTCCAATTGCATTCCGACCTAGATGTCCACTGGCGCAGGATAAGGAATGATAGACAGATGATAAGTGATGTTGCAAATTATGACATGACAGGAAGAGGTTGGCTTTGAAGAGAGTCGCTTAGCAACACAGAAGACTGTTGCAAACATCCGCCCATCGCTTGGATCTGGCAACGCGAGGCTGAGCAGTGTCGAAGGAAACGATTAAATGTCAAGGGGCACGTTTACTTGCCCTCAGCCAATGGATAGTGATCTGTTTGATGAACTGGAGCAGCCTCCAGTGATGATTATGATAGCAGTGATGTTCAACAGTGATGACGATGGTGGTGGTGGTAATGATGGCAGTGCTAGTGATATTGAAGATGATGGTGACGACAGTGATGTTGATGATGATAATAGTAACAATAATAATATTATAATTATTATTAGTAGTAATAATAATAATAACAGCTCATAGCATAATTATTTTGTTCCTATGAGACTACATTTAACTCAGGTGCAAATAATAATAATTTTACGACCATTACTACTACTAATACTACTACTACTACTACTACTACTACTACTACTACTACTACTACTACTACTACTACTACTACTACTACTACTACTACTACTACTACTACTACTACTACTACTACTACTACTACTACTAATAATAATAATAATAATAATAATAACAATAATAATAATAATAATAATAATAATAACAATAATAATAATGATAATAATAATAATAATAATAATAATAATAATAATGATAATAATAATAATAATAATAATAATAATAATAATAATAATAATAATAATAATAATGATAGTACCAGTACTACTATTACTACAACTACTACAGTTACCACTAGCACTACTCCTACTTATACTTCTACCAATACTACTAGTATCAATAATAATAATAACGATGATGATGATGATGATGATGATGATGATGATGATGATGATGATGATGATGATGATGATGATGATGATGATGATGATGATGATGATGATGATGATGATGATGATGATGACAACGATGATGATGATGATCGGCGCTGTGAACAAGACTTAGTTAGAGCCTACTCCCCAATCTTTTACCATACGGTTCATGCAGTCCGGCAGACGAAGGACAGAACCCCTCAGCCCCGCAACGTATATCGGAATTTATCCGAGCACCTGCATGCCTGGCATTTTATCAAGCGCCGATTGACAGCAATATCTCGACGCGGAGCAGTGCGTAAAACGGCCGGACTTGATATTGTGCCGCGGATAAATCACGCAGATTTAATAACCGACCTGCGAGGCGGCGCGGACCATATGGGGCTCTCTAGGACGTCGGCGCAGCCACCAGCGCTGACCTGATAAATGGGCGCGCGTATCAAGTGGCGGCGGACGTAGAAGGCGGGAATAGCGGAAGGAAGGAAGCGGCCAGAGTCAGCAGACGACGCTGCTGTCGTCGTCATCGGCGTTTGGAGTATGCGATAAGAGGAACATCGTTACAATTGCTTTACGAGGGAAATGCTGTGATTCCGTTGGAACGATGATGGTGCTATTCGATCACGTGTATGCGTTGCTGCTCTTCTTCTTCGTCTTTGTGGATCTGTTGGAATGGACGACGGGTACGAACAGAGGTGAGAGCGTCTGAATTAATATGACTTCTTCAGTTTTGCAACTATAAATATGAATGTATTTCTAGGGACCTGCGAAACTGCGATATTCGATTCGAAAACGAATCGGACGGCAGTATTCAATTCGATTCGAAAATGACGTCATTATTCGAAAAGTGATTAGCTTCGTGAATTAGTAAACGTATGATTTAAGCATTTCAGTGCGTGACTAAATTTAATAAACATGAAACCAGAACAAAACAGTATAATTGGTTTCAATTCTTAAAAAGTATTTGTGCTATTTGCACTCTGTTAATTAACTTACTTTTTAGTTTAATTGATTTTAAACTGCAGAAAAATTATTAGGCCTACATTGCTAAATTGATAACTTTGTTACTGGGGTACGCCTGTGCTATCAAGTACACACTACATGAATATCAAACTGGTACCCGCTGATTCGATTCGAGATTCGATTCGAATTCGAACTTTTATCCCAGACTCGATTCGAGATCCGATTCAACTTAAAATCTGTGATTAGCTGGTCCCTAGTATTTATGCATGTATCTACATATGCATTTATTTACCTATTTTTAAAATGAGAGTTAACTATAATAGACTGATACAACACAAGTTTTGGCAGCCTGTTAGGCGCCCGCTCATTTTTGGCTGTCCCCTAGGGAGTGAAAGGCTGAGTCGACCTATAGGGAGCTTATAACGGGTATCGAACCGCGTCTTTCAAGATCTTATGATCTTCGAGCAGGAGTGGTACCATTCATCTAACCCCTTTGATCAAACATACTCTTGCGATTAAGAGCACTGAAGTATTTGTAGCGTCGTTGGAAAGCTTTTAAAAGTGTCATTCAAGATAGCATTGTATTGACCAGTGTTTAGCGACATCCTATGGTCGTTGATTTCGACGCTTTCTTATATCAACGCCATGCAGTTCGATACAACCTGTGATATTTTACTTCAGGAAATAATTTTTATTTTACTTCTATTTCAGTTCAGGTGTCCTCGATTCCTCCGTCAGTCCTACTCCAGTTCTATTTCAGTTTTCGTTCTTAAGATACTTTCAGTTATCGTTACAATTACACTTAATCAATAACTTACAACACGGGTATTGATGTGACCTCTAAAGTAAAGGTTACATCACAGTATAAATAATTACACAGTACGTCGACTCCCGGACGATGCAGCAGTCAGAATGTGTGACCGACCGCCATTTTGAAACTGAGTCGCTTACACGCCGATACACCGGAACTTATCACATAAAATATTTTTAAACGTTACAACATTGAGGACTACACGCCGATACACCGGAATCCATCACATCAAATATTTTTAAACGTTACAACAACATTGAGGACTTCATTAGAATTAACAATATTATTTATAACGTTAATTTTAAATCTATAATTCAAAAGCTCAGTTTCAAATTGGCGTCACCCCAAAAACTAGTCAACAGGCAGCGATGGGAGTCGACGTGCTGTGTAATTATTTATACTGTGGTTACATCAAAGATGTTACACGGGGTACAGTGCATTAGTAAGGGCTTGACCTTTTAACCTTTAACATACTCTTTCATCGCTTTCGATTAATACCTTGTGAATTATATATAAGAAAAAAAGTAAAAACGTGAATAACTTTTCTCCCCGAAACAGTAACAGTAAATAAAATATGAGTTGCACGTAGCAGGATACTTATGATACAGATTCTTATGATACAGATACTTATGATACAGGATACTTATGATACAGATACTGTTGATACGGATTGCCTTCGCAAGCATATGATAATTAATTGATATCAGAATGATAACAACAGCTACGACGACGACATCGATGACGATGATGAAGATGTTGAGGATGATGATTATGATATTGATGGAGTCTCGAAACATGTATTTTCGTAGTTGCATGGCACCTATTAGAACCCCTCTAGGGCGTTGATGATGACGACGGCGATGATAATAATGATGACGACGATGATGACGACGACGACGAAGACAGCGTATAGCATCATATACCAACAACAACCTATTGTTTACATGTATATATATTCATGTGTGTCCATGCAGTGGAGTAAACTCGTCCAAAATATTGGGGTATGGGGGTTTAGACAATGAGCCAGTCTCAGAGGTTCAGAGCTAGACTTGATTGTCGTCAGTGCTATTCGCCCGATCCTCGTTAAAATTTAAATAAATCCTTATTTTCATTATGAATTTCTGATAGTATTTCAGGGTTCTTTGTCTCTGTTTTTCTGTTTTTAAAGATGTTTGTCTATATTTAAACATACAATTTTAATATCTCAAGAAATTCTCCTCTCGATTTTTTGGAGGATGGCCCTCCTCAATTATTGGGGGCACGTGCCCCTGCTCACCCCCGAGTTTACGCCTGTGTGTGTGTGTGTGTGTGTTTGTTTATTCGTGCACGTTGATGTGTGTGCGGGGTTGTAGGGCGCAGCATACGCGATGAAGCTGTGGAATAATTGAGACTGATTGGTCTGATGCTCAGCTGTGTATTCAGCTTCTTCTTCAATCCTCCTGATCCTCCGCTTCATCCTTCTTCTCCTCCTCCTCCTCCTCCTCCTCCTCCTCCTCGTCCTCGTCCTCCTACTCCTTCTTCCCGACCAAATTTAACAAACGGCTGAGCAACCAATGCACGTACATGCGATTAATTCCTCGTCTTCCTTCTCTCTTCCTCAACGGCACTCGGTTGGTTGCTGAGGCTGCTGCTGCTGCTGCAACAGATGTCTTTCTTCCTTTTCTCCTCCTCCTCCTCCTCCTCCTCCTCCTCCTCCTCCTCCTCCTCCTCCTCCTCCTCCTCCTCCTCCTCCTCCTCCTCCGTCCAAGCATCTTTTGCTGCCCTTCTGTGCGCCTTCAAATCCTGTGCATGCGCATTCTAATTCCAGATATATATATATATATATATATATATATATATATATATATATATATATATATAAAGCTCCTGCTATCACCCGGTATAAGTAGATATGCCATTGTTCAATCGTAAATCGGTTTAACATGGGAGCAATGAGCTTTCACAATATGTAGTCCGCGGGTTACACGTAGATTCCAGCGATTGTGGTACGATTTGTATGGGAAGTGACAAACTCTCTCCCCAAACGAATCAGAATATATCCCAGTACTTCCTTTTACTGCTGCCCACGGCCTTCTCCTAGTTGCCAACCGCGAGTTGCACCATGACGGGAAATCGAGATCGATAAGTGTCGTACATCGTATATCATATCGTGTTCCGAGACAAGGTTTATCTTCGTGTGTATGAATGTCCATGTGTCACGAACTGGAAAGTTTAGATACGATTAATCTCCTAGCGGCCATTTGGCCTATCTTCATTGCTTGTATAGCAAGTTATCTGGGCTCTGCGGACGCCTCCACCGTCTCCCAGTCTTTGCATCAGATTATCTTTGCGGAGATATAAATAGGCCCTATAACACACCGCTGATAATCGTACGTCACATCTCAGTATTGCGCTACACAAGGACCATATATTACGCGCCGTCTCCTAAATATGGCCGGCACTTGGCCGCACGCCGCATGATGTCCAGGGCTTTGCCGACCGCGCACTCCTCCGGCTTAATCTTGGAAATCACTTACGTACAGACTCGATTCGACGCGGTCGTTAATTAAGGCGCGGACAATACGCGGGCGGCTGCGAATCCCTTGTCTACACGGGAGGACATGTTTGAGATTATACGGTAGCATTTGAATAGCGGCGCCGGGTAAGCCGACTACTCGACCCGACCGGGCAACCGACTGAGTGACTGATTGACTGACGGTGAGGATATGTTGCCCGTCGATGCTATTGTTCGAGGCCCGTCGAAATATGATACAAGCCGGGTCTTAATTGGTCCAGAGTGGGATTTCTTTCTGAAGGGAATCACAGCAGCTGGAGAGGCACGTCACTGTAAACAGAACACGTCACAGTATATACTGAAACGTTAACAGAGGGCAGCCTTTAATAGACACACGGCCGAGCTTTGTGTGTGTGATTTGCGGAGGATGTAGACAAAGGTTGAGACTGTATTCATAGAATCAACACGAGACGCTTGCTAATGCAAGAAACATTTCTGCTTCTCGGCATATAAAGGAGTCTCTGTAATTATTGTATTGCATGTATATTGCATTGTATTGTACTGTATTTTGTTGTATTGTATTGTATTGTGTTGTATTGTATTCTAGTGTATTGTGTTTTATTGCCAAGCTGAAGTGACTTAAAGCTACTAAAAGTATTCTGAAACTTAGAGAGCCAATTTGACATTCAGCTAAGTAAGATTAAAAATTGAATTTTAACTGTGGGAACTCCTATAAATAGTAGTTTTTATATAATTTATCATTTGGATAATTATAAATACATGGTTAGATAAGTTTTTCGACTGGGATTCTCAAGTATATAATGATTATTGAACCCGACCTCGCTTGAAACATTATGATACCGGTGTAAAGACTTAAGCTACCCCCTTTCAAGATACCTGCCAGTAATCTTAAATCGATTTCATATTATTCCTGGGGTTAGCCTGAACTTGATTTCATATTACCCCTGCACTGTTCACATTACCCCCTCTCTGATTTAGCTAAAATTATGAATCCTTATGCTTACAAGTCATGATACGTTTTTGAAAAAAACGCGAAACATACAAGATTGAAAGCTAGTCTCAATGTCTGAAAAAATATAAAAAATGGCGCAGAAATGTCAAGAGTCGTTTTACAATTTCCAAAATACAATACAATCGTATTTCGATTTGCAAAACTATTTTGCGCCTTTTCGAGAGAAACTCCTCAAACTCCCCGTGCACCTGATTTTATTTATTCGCTATGGGCTGCACCGTCCTTTCCCGGTGTAGTGATTCGTGGAAAATACTGACTAGTTTATATGCGATGTGTCATTTTTCTGTCTTTTTCACATTTATATAGCACCATCATCTTATCTTATCTAATCTGGTAACTTCTGTAGTGCTGTTGTCGTAATGTAAGGGGCATCAATCGTCGACAATCGATGGTGACTTCTAGGAAAAATCGAAAAGCATAATCCTTTGGACAGAACCCGTCGACATCCAGGAGAGTCTCCAGAGACAGGAAGACAGGCTGTGGAGGATTAGTAACCGGGAAAAAGATGAGACCAGATGAGACTCAACCACGCCAGTGAACTTGCAGAGCGGACAGAATGTGGTAGCAAATTCGACCCAGCGAACGATCGAGAACGAGAGGAGACACAGAACATTTCTAGTAAGGGTTAAAATTATGGATAAAACATCCACGTAATCTAACGTAGTGTATGAAAACACTCACATATGCCTAGCGCATTTTAGGCATCTCCCAACTCCCAAGTGGAAAGACATTGCTGAAGAACCATGAACAGCGACCGTCTCTGCAGCTAATCGGTTATTATCATGGGCGTCCGCAGAAATTTTTTAGGGAGGTGGTAAACTTTTTGTATGGGAGGCAAAATTTTTGTAGGAGAAGCAAAATGACGGTTTTGCATAGCTATTCATGAGCACAAAACACGTGACAACTTTAAAAATAAACAATGGTCAAAGACTTTAGCTAAATACTTTGTTTTTTCGCATTGAAAATCGTGTTGAGACTGTTGTCTAATAATCAAATTAAAAAAAATATAAAACCCCTCCGAACGCCCATGGCTATCACAAGATCTCCTTAGAGTAGAGAGCTTTTTCAAATGGCAAACAGGGGAGCTTCCTTCTCTAGTCCAGACCACCATTCGCACGATTGCATACGTTTTCCAAATTCACTACAAACAGGTCTGTACTGCAACTGTTTCCAACCGGTCTTTGAGCGTTCTGCAGCATTATTATCTGCCTGTGCAAAATGCTGTACTTCTAAAAAGGACGCTGGTATGAACGTTTTCAATTAACATTAGCTGGAGAAATTTTTAAGTGTAATTGTATTCGAAAATTTGTATGACACCTCTTTAAGAGAAGTTAGCACAGCAGAATGTTTGGGAAGGATAAGTAGAAAACAGAATAGGATAAAATGAAATGGAAGCAGAAGGAGAGATAAAACGGAACAGAGAAGCAACAGAAGGGACAGGATAGTTTATGGGGATGTGTGGCAGAGGAGGAAGGATCGGAATGGAGAGACGGAGACCGGAAAATGGAGGAAAGCGAGTAATTTTCAACCAGGTGTTTGCACGACATCGGTCGTCCGCGTGTAGTTGGTGTTAACGTTGTTAAAATCCATGTGCGCATCGCAGGGCGACCGAGTATCTCTCGTCGCTCCTGCGTCGGACAGGCGTCGTCTTGTAGTTTGGTCGCCGACGAAGAAAATGGATTGCAAGTCACGACAGCGCTGCGCAAATTCATTGCGGACATAATTCGCCGCAAACGCAGAAATTGAAGCACTTTACCCGAGCGTTGAAAGCGCCTCTTGGCATCCTCTTCTCTCCTCCCTCCAGTGCCACTCCTGTCTTTGCCGTTAGCGGCTGCAACATCTCCAGACCAGCTGTTTCCAATCCAGCTTTGGCACGTTGACGTCTGTTCGGCCGCTCTTCATATAGGTCCTTGATGTCCGAATTAGTCAACGGGGTAGGATTGTGCGCCGCTTGCCCAGATTATTCCGGACATGTGTCCATCGCGCACAGACCCTTTGGTTACATATATCCATACAATAAATAACTTGGTGTTTATATGATATAAATGTATCATAGTCGTCTATGCAGCACATCTAATAGTTTTATGCACATGACATGAGTCGAGCCTATATAATTATACACGCATGTATTAAATTTGTACGTATGTATGTATGTATGTATGTATGTATGTATGTATGTATGTATGTATGTATGTATGTGTGTATGCATGTCTGTATGCATGTATGTGTGTGTATGTATGCATGTACATATATATGTATATATGTGATTGTGTGTATGTACATGTATGTTTGTATGCATGTATGATCACATAACTCAAGTATGAGCACTTATCCTGGAAGGTGCATATTGATCATGTCTACAATAAGATGGCAAAGAGCACAGGCATACTCTCACGTATTTCTTTCATTCTTCCTAAACCAATTAGATTACAACTATATTACTCTCTGGTATACCCATACCTCACATACTGCAATCTGGTTTGGGCATCCACATACACCTCAAGACACAAAAAACTACAAACACTCCAAAAGAAAGCAGCTCGAATGGTTGCCGGAGTCCGTAAATATGAACATACAGACCCCATTTTCAAACAATATCAACTACTTAAAATTGCCCAGATTAGAGAGCTACAAATAGGAATTTTTTCCATCGTTATCATCGCGGTCTATTCCCTCCTGTTTTCAATAATTACTTTACCTTAGGCTCAGGGATCCATGATTACGCCACCAGGGGTTCCACAGCATATCGCTATACTAAGGCTAGAACAAATTCCAGAAAATTCAGCATCAAGTTTACAGGTCCATCGATTTGGAACGCCATTCCTTCAAATATACGCACTCACCCCAGTACTCAAGGCTTCAAGAACAAATTACGTAATTTTATTATTAACGACTAGACAGGTCTTCAATGTTTTGTGCACCTGCATGCTCTAGTTAAGTTAGTTAAGTGGTCGCAGTTGTGAACGTAGATAGGCAATCACGTCAACTGCTTGTCAACCGATCAAATTCAGGCCTGATGTTTTGTGTGTGTACTGTTTTAGCATGCAGCGATCGATTAATGTTACGTTATTTAGCTACTGGGTGCCTCTTCATAGCGGGACCTTGGTCCCTTCTGAGACACCCTTTGTAGCCAATGTCAACTTTATGTTAATTCCTATTGTCAATTTACTTGCTCATGTTGATCAGTTGGTTGCAATAAAATGATTTGAATTGATTGATTGATGTACGTAAGTATGTGTGTATGTACGTATTATGTTGTCCGTATGTTTGTATGTATGTATGTATGTATGTATGTATGTATGTATGTATGTATGTATGTATGTATGTATGTATGTATGTATGTATGTATGTATGTATGTATGTTTGTGTATGTACAACCTTGTGTTATAAGATCAACACTTGTAAGGACTTAATCATTAATGTATGATTGTATGTTCATACAATATTTAGCAACCAATCCTCGAGTAAGTCAGAAGTAATTGAGTATTTTATCGCTTATCATTTCAGCATAGAGATCATAGTTAAGTGAAAATGCGGCTAAATGTGTTGCTTGTGATGACGCACGCTGCTTGCAATTAACTTCGCGATGCGTCACGATCTAGCCATGTGCTAATTACTAGATGGTGTAAGCCGTAAGGGACAAAAATGCAAAGATAGGCGAGAAAGAGGCAGAGATGTACAAGAGGGAAGGAAATTGAAGAGTACACGTGTGAAATAATGAGCTATAGATGGATGGATAGATAGACAGACAGATAGATAGATAGATAGATAGATAGATAGATGGATGGATGGATGGATGGATGGATGGATGGATGGATGGATGGATGGATGGATGGATGGATGGATGGATGGATGGATGGATGGATGGATGGATGGATGGATGGATGGATGGATGGATGGATGAATGGATCGAACGATCGATAGATGAATAGACAGACAAACAGACATACAGACAGACATACAGACATACAGACAGACATACAGACAGACAGACAGACAGACAGACAGACAGATAGATAGATAGATAAATAGATAGATAGGTAGATATATAGATAGATGGACAGACAAACAGACATACAGACAAACAGACAGATAGATAGATGTATAGACAAATAGACAGATAGATTATATACAGAAAGACATACAGACATACAGGCAGATAGATAGATGCAAAGGTGGATAGATGGATAGATGGAAAGATGGATGGATGGATGAATGGACGGACGGATAGATGGACTGACGGACGGATGGATGGATACATTAGAGATATAGAGATAAAAGGGAATCATGGAACGGAAATGGATGGGATGGACACATAGAGAAGGAAAATCAAGTTGACAATGTCTGTTGGGTCCCTGGATGCGTTGCGTCGGGAATGAAGAGCCGACGACAGCCATATTTGTGCTGCGGACGAAAAATGTGGATAGATACTCAACACCAGGATCAAGCACAGGAATACTGCCGATTGAAGCGCCTCAAAACGACCGACTATTGACATAGCGCCTATTTATATCTACAATCATCGATCCATGACGCAAAGCAACTGTACGATGAGGACTTCCTCAAGGTCCCTACACAGTAAGCGCTCGAGGCTCGAACTCACTTCAGCAAGCGAGCAACCAAGCGGCTAAACGTGCAAGGATGAAAGCAAGAACTGAAACAACATGCTGCTTAGGCGCAGTGGAAATGGGGTAGCTCTAGGGGGTATTACGTAGAATGGGGTTCATATAGCAGTTAGCTGTTAGATGTACGAGCTAGCGCCATAGAAGCTGTTTCTCCAAATAGCATGCACTTAGAGACCTTTAGAAGGCCATTATTTTGAAGTATGTCTAGCAATGGCACAATTGAAATTGAGTCTTGGTTAGCTCGAATGTGTGGGGCACGGATGAGACATTTATAGCCGTTAGCTTTTGGAATTTAAACGTAGCACTATAGAGTCAGTTTCCTGCCGAGATAAGGAGACTCCCCAATGAACTCTTTGACAATTCAACAACAAGGAGCTATAACTGATATTACAGACATTTACCATATCGTTAAGGGTAGGGCGTAAGTCTGTATGCCTCCGCAGTAGCACTGTTAGCAGCAGTGGCGTAGCCAGGTTTCAACACCAGGGGGAGCGAGCACATGAAAAGGCCCCAACTACCAAAATTAATAATTATCGACATTCACGTTGCAAAAATGCTTTTAATCTAATTAACACAACTAAATTTGGAAGCCACATTTGTAAAATGCTCAAATCTATTAGTTGTGCTATTCATTCATTCATTCATTCGAGTATTTATATAGCACCTCCTCAGAGGGGCTACTCAGAGGTGCTCCCGACTCCTGCACGGCCAAACAATACAGTTTTTCAATCGAGTATAGAATATATATAAGAGGGAGTTCTCGGGAACAGGCATAGATCCGGGAAGCCCGTTCCATGCCGTCGGGCCCACCACTGAAAAACACGGTTCTTCATGGTGGCTGAGCGGGCAAAAGGCACAATGAGTACTCCTTTGCCCGAAGATTGGAGGTGGCGACTACCATGAATTCCCAGCATGGGGCGGCAAAGGACCCGCAGATAAGCTGGAGCGCATCCCAACAAGCACCTCCAGACCAGGGAAACAGCCCTTATACTACACGCTGGCTGTAGCCAGTGCAGTACCTATAGCATATAACCAGAGACCTGACCAAATTTTGGTATTCGACCAATAAGAGCAGAGAATTGCTCTCTATTGAGGCACGCCAAACGACTAGAAACTAGGCCATAGTAAAGTGAGGAACAGTAGGGCCTACTCAAGTCAAGATTTGTGACACAATCTAGTCAGTGGCGTAACAACCTTGCCGGGGGCCCTTGGACATTCTAAGCCTGGGGGCCCTTACGCATTAAAACGTAAAAATAATGATATAGCTATATTTTAAACTGCAGTTAGACTAAAAAAGAGTATTAAACGTTCTCATTAATGACCCATATTTCAAGTCACATTAATAGTTCAAGACAAAAACGAATACAACAAAAATGTATTGCCTACGTACACTTGCAGTAGGCCTAATTAATATAATGTATGCAGTTCTCACATCATGTCATCTATCACGGAATTGGCTGCATGTCTTTGTGCTGTTTGTCACTCACCCAGTCACCGTCGCCAGTGCTGAGCGCTCCATCTCTGTAGTTCTTCAGAGAATTACTTCACGAATTTGGCTATTCTAGCTTTACTATGAGCAAATTTGTCTATCAAGTTATCAATATTCAATTGTTTTGCACATTCGATTTTCGATCGCAAGAAGAGCAAGACCATCAAGCCTGTCCTGTGAGGTAGTGGATCTAAGATACGTCTTTATAAGTTTCAACTTGGAGAAGGAGCACTGGCAACGGTGACTGGGAGAGTGTCAAAAGCACACAGGCAGTAGCCAATTCCGGGATAGATGGCGTGGAGTGAGAGCCCAATATGAGTTTCAGTATGTCCAGCACAGTTTTTGTTGTTTCGAGTTCCTTGCTGAACTCACGTCTGAAGGACCGCGCCTCTGACAAAAAATCGGGGCCGATGTCCGATTAATATGTTTGTTGCAGTTTTGTTGCTGCTAATTCCAAATGAACATCGGATAAGTGCAGAAGGGATTTGGGATAAAGAAAACTAAACGCTGCAGAAACTAAACACTGCCCTTCAAAACGACTCTTAAGCTGAGCCATTGCTGTCTACAATAGCGAAAAATACATGACTATTGAAAGCTATTTCTGGTTCGATCGTCACTGTTCAGTTCACCAGAGAATTTATTTGTGCGACTCTTTCTAACTTCGGCGTAATCTTACAAAGAGCTGACTGATTGCTGTAGCTGTAGTAATGATAGATTCATATGAATCACGCATGTATGATGTTAAGTCAAATGCCACATAGAGAAGTCTGGTAGCTGTATATAGATAGGTCTATATATAGACTGATTGAAGTGCACGAGATGCACTGTCAATTGTCAGTAACAATTGTTCTCAAATTATAATAAATATATGAACTTAAATTTCTCCATGTTTGGCTTCAAACCAGTGGCATCACTTCTCTCCGTGGAATCTTTGTCTCGAGGCAATTTCAGATTCACAGCGTAGGCCTAACGTTTAAGGTTTAAGGCATTAGTAATGTTTCACGAAGTGAAGCAGATTAATTACTTGTATTATATATACTAATTACAAAAGCAAAGCAACAAGAAGTTCAGAACTGCTATTCTAAATTAAAAGTTCCTTACCTTCAGTTGAGTCTTAGTTTCTCGGGTTCAAGAGAGCTTTAGCCGTCGATTAAAAATTTAATTAGAAGTCGTTGTTAAGTAAGCGAATGACTGTATTCTGAACAAGAAAGACGTATTGTACTTTCACGTGAGGCTGAGGAGCACGAAGACTGCAGTCGTTGTAGACAGTGTTGAGTGTATAGGGTACAGGGCTTTTAGAGAGACATTGACAAAGAGACAGATTGCGACAGAGACAGAACGAGTGAGAGAAAACGAGAGAGACATAGACAGAGAGCGAGCTAGTGAGAGAGCGAGAAACAGATGAACAATAAGGCAGATAATATTACAGACATTGCTTAGAACTGGAGCTGAGAGATATGCGTATACCGTAAAGTGTATGCAGTGATGTACGTCTAAAAGGGAGAATCTGACTCATGGGATTTCATTCTACTGTGCGTGGATTAGGGTCAAATACCCCGACCTCGGCGACCTAGATAGACAACACGTACATATGTCTGTGGCAGTGTGTATCAAGTATCATATGAAGCATCAGTCATATATACAGGTTCTGGTAAATTCTGCAAGAGTATATGTACTGCTGATTTTCTGAATGCCCATCTGGCATCGCAGTCTTTCTAGGGTTCCAGAAAATAAATTATGTCGTTTGAACGATTGGAATTAAAAAAATTTGAACGATTGGAATAAATAAACTGTGAAAAGGCCCCACATCTTGGAAAATGGTCTCAGGGGGAGCGGCCGCTCCCCCTGCTCCCCCCTAGCTACGCCTCTGGTTAGCAGTAATCTTATTTATTTATTTATTTATTTATTTATTTGAGTCAACAAAACAGCGAGAACTCAATGAGCACAAAAAAACAAATAAGAACAAAATAGTAAAAGTTAAACAATACAGATGTAACAGAACAATATTTCAAAGTGGTAATTCAATAACTCTAAGGTGAAAATTAGTTCATATGATGAAGGTAAAACTGACGAGAAGAAGAAGCAGGAACTGCTTATCGAGTCTTCCCGATAGGACAGAAGTAGGAAGTATTGAGCACTGGGCGATCAATGACGGTCTTGAAGTAACAGGCAACAACAAATGCTGTATATTGATAGTACTGAGAGTGTCTCTCAAGAGTTCTGTACATATATGCGTGTATGGACGAACCTATATCGTTCTGATAAGACTCCCACATTAGTAACATCTGCGGGAAACGCTTTTGTCAGGTACTTGGAAGACGCTTAAAATGCCAAGATGCGAACATTCACAGCATAGCGCGGATCTTATACTTGCAGCTCCGGAGAAGGCCTCCGATTTTTAGATCTCACTAACAGTGTGGGAATTGTAGAAAAAAGACTTAGTGTGGGGGAAGTTGAACATTTTATCCGTATTTTTGCAAACTGATGTCAACGAAATTTGAAAGCAGCTGATTTCAACGCTAGCAGTTTTGCAAATCAGACTGGAATAAAAATTGTTGAGAAAATTCAAAAATGCACACATGATACACCATGGAAATGTCTTCTCTTTGTCAGAGACTCGGAGTAAAATAATGCTAAATCACACTAGCACAACTGATGGGGTTGGAAACGACTTCCCTGGGGTGTGCAATGAAGACTTAACTGAGGTCATAACTCTCCAACCCACTCCCGACAAATTCCCACCCTGCTACTATAACACGCGGAGAAAGGCTGCTGACTTCAAACTACAGCGCATGCCGTTGTTTGACCTTCTGCTCGCAATTCTGGCCTACGTTGTAATCCAATGGAAAGTAGAGTAATCTAAATTGTTGTTTAATGTGGCTTACATCCAAAGTCAACAAAATCTAATATTATGTATTTCGGTCGGACTTCTCAAGTGTAGTATGAATTTGACTATGATCTATGATTTAACTATAAAAGGAACCCCCAATGGCCTAGTGGTTAACGTGCTCGACTTTCAACCGAGAGGCCGAGGATTCAAATCCCCGTCAGGGCAGAAATTTGTTCCGAGATTTCTGCTCCACCATCGCCGCATAGCCAACTCGGCTACAATAAGTACACTGGCCGCATAATGTCAGTGGGAAGATGAGACGGTGAGGAGAGGACTGGCCGCCTGCTCTTATATACTGAGGCTGAGAAATGATGATGACGACGACGAAACGGCGATGATTAAAGCCTACCAGCAATTCCCATATTCGTCCTATCTTCTGGAAAAAAAACTTTAATTAGGCCCAACGCCGATAAATCGATCACTTCTCGATATAACCTAGCCTACTCCGATCCCTTCCACCCGCCATCCGTCCTTTTGCCACTGTCACACCACTCTCGCTATCTGGTTAAGTCTGCCTCTCCCCTCTCTCTTTCTGTTTCTCTCTCTCTCTTTGTTCATCTCTCTCTCTCTTTCTCTCTATCTCTGTCTCTTTTTTCTCTCTCTCTTTCTCTGTCTCTGTTTTCTCTCTTTCTCTTTCTTTCTGGTTACCTGCTTCTTGTTTCCTCCCTCCATGTCCCATCTGTTTCCTTTATTTCTCTAGCTGTCTTCTCGCATGCCTCTTTCCTTTCATCCTAACTTCCTTTCTTCGTTTTCTCGTCCTTTAGTCCTTCCTTGTTTTCTTCTTCTCTTCAATCGTTTCTTTCTTTCTTCCTTCTTTCTTTGCTTATAACTTTCCTTCCTTTCTTCTTTTCTTGATCCCTTGATTCCTTCCTTTCTTTGCTTCCTACTTTCCTTCCTTCCTTCTTTACTTACTTCTTTTTTTGTATTCCTTCTTTTCTGCTTCCCTTCCTTTCTTCCTTCCTTCCTTCCTTCCTTCCTTCCTTCCATCCTTCATGCCTTCCTGTTGTTTCCCGCTCCGTTCCTCCCTCAAATTTCCCTCTTTGCAACCAACCACCTGACTCTCCTTCTACCCTCAATCCGCCTCTCTTTCTTCCTTCCCTGTCCTTCCATTCCTGTATCTCCTTCCTTTCATCCCTCCCAAATGATTTGCTTCCTCCCTCTAGTCCCGTTCAAACGCAATTACTTTGGCCGCTTTTTGCAACCAAGAAATAGACGATCTCACCGGGTGGGGTAAGATTTATTATAGACTTGGTTTCACTGTTATTTTTAAAGGCAGAGTTGTCCGATCGTTTCGATTATTTGTCTTTGGTTGTACTCTGTAAATTACGCCAATGTTGAAGACGTGTACACAACAACACTCGGTTAAATTCATTACGTCTCTACGTTTACGATGACGTAGGAGTTGGGACGGGTCGAATAAATGGTCGTTCGGGTCGGGTCGGGTCAGCAGCCAACTCCAGTCCTCAAACGTTGATTCCATCCTTCCTTCTTTTCTTCCTTGCTTATATTGTTCCTTCCTTCCCTCAATCCTTGCTTTTTTCTTTCTACGTCCTTCAATTCATCCTTCCCTCCTTCCTTCCTTCTTTCTTACCTTTATTTCATTATTGTTTCTTCCTTTCCTCCTTCATTCCTTTCTCCATTCTACGTTCCTTCATTTCATTCATTCTTCCTTCCTTCCATCCTTTTCTTTTTACTTTCCTTTATTGTATCCATCATCCATCCATTCATCCATCCATCCATTCATCCATCCATCCATCCATTTCCTTCCTTCCCTCCTTCCTTCTTCCTTCCTTCCTTCATTCTTTCTTCTTTAGGGTGCGATAGCCTATGTTACCCTACAAGGTGCAGTTTAATCTTTAGACCGCAGGTGCCTGCGGCTTCCCTTTTCTGCTCCCTCCACGCAGAACCGCTGACAAAGCCTGTTCTTCCTGCGCGCACTCCAGGTGTGTCAAATCCTCGGCGCGTGAAATATCAATTGCGCATCGATCCTTGGCCATTGTACGGAGGCGCGAAGTCGTTAACGATTTTCCTTTACGGGACACGCACTGCGCTGTATCGCCGCCAAAACACAGTCGACATAGAAGCACGACAGATGATTATTAGCTCCACCATTCATCTTCGCTGCCTATTGTCACCATACTTGTTTGTCGGGAATTATTGCCGCGCTTTCAACGGGCGGGCGCTGTGTTCAGTTGCCCTGGCAGCCATACAGCCAGTCAGGCCGACAGATCACGCTATTTGTCCCTTTGGCCTGTTTCACGCCTCTGTGAAGTTCCCGTGATAATTGTTTTCACTAAAATTTTGCTGCGAAACGCTGGAACGAAAATTAACGGCTTCTGGCTGTATAAACCTTTCGCTAGCCGTTTGCAACACCCTCACCATCATAACAATAGATTAGAGCTGTCCGTATTTGAAAGCTTGATGTATTGTTTAGTATATGCATTGTTCCAGACGCTGGCATCCGAAACATTGTAAAGGTTGACGTTGTGCTTATTTGTTGATGAATGATTGTAACGTACATGTACACTGTACAGAGTTGCCAATAAATAACTCACAACTAAATCCGTTATATTTAAGCAATTCAGTTAATTCTCTGGCATTTTTGTTACACGCGAAATTTGTTAGCAGATATAGATGTGATCAACAAATTCGTAATACAGTTGTAAATCTTCTTCTGTGCTTGTCTTCACAAACAACGACATGATTTAAAATATGTTTTATGCTCGAAATATGATTTGTATAACTAAATTAGGACCTACTCATTTGATAGGAATTAATGAGTACTCTGGCAGTGCCAGTCCCAAGCCTGGAGAATTACAGAGGACGACACTAATATCTATTTTATGACATAATGTTGTTAAACAGCAACAAACTACATTCATGCATACATGCAAACATATATATATATATAAGTTTACACATACTTACATACATATAATACATACATACATGTAGTACATACATGCATATATACATGCATACATACACATACATACACAAATACACACATACATACATACGTAGATACGTACATACATACATACATACATACATAGCCTTTTTCAGCCGGAACGGCGTTCCGGCACCTTTTTTCAGCTACTAAAAAATAATTTATTTATTTCAATAATAAAAACAATAATTTAGTTATTTTAATTTAATTTCAGTGCTTTGAACTGTTTTCAGTGTTTATTCAGACCCCTCCCAACCCCCAATGCCGTTTTTCTACGGATTTTAGTCCTTCCATAATTGTTCAGTTCCGGAACCTATTGTTCAGTTCCTGAACCTTTCTTTCTAGAAAAAAGCACTGCATACATACATACATACACACATACATACGAACATACATTTTTTACGTATTTTTGTTGTTTTTTTTCTTCAGAAGTGAAAGAGCTTTGTCAGTTTGACTCGTTTTACGGTCGCTGTGCTGACGATGAAATCATCACAATGGACCACGCCCACTATGGTCGAATGAAGATCGGAAGGTGCATTTCCGGCGAAGGATACATCGGCTGCGAAACAGATGTGCGCGCCTACATGGACAGCGCATGCGCCGGACGACGTCATTGTAACGTCAGCGTGACGTCACTGACTGACGTCGTGCAGCCATGTCGAAAGGACTACACGTCATACCTGGAGGTTGCCTACTCATGTAGAAAAGGTATCAAGTATTCTTCACTTCTTCCGACAGTAATTAAGCTTTGAATCGGAACGTTTTCTATAAACTACGAACCACTTACGTCGTCGTCGTCATCATTTACATCATCATCGTCGTCGTCGTCATAATCATTATCATCATCATCATTATCGCCATCGTCATCCTTATCATCATCATCGTCATAATCATCATCATCATCAACAACATCATCATCGCAATCCTTATCGTCATCATCATCGTCATCATCATCGTTATCAGCATCATCATCATCATAATCATCACCATAGTCATCATTACTATAAACATCATCATCATCACCATCATTATAATCACCGTCATCATCATAATTATCACCATAATCATCACCATCATCATCACCATCATTTATCATCAGCTTTAAAACCGGCATTTGGCAGCAAAATGATATCCGTTAATTTCATTTGTCAAATCTAATGTTTTCTCAAATTCATCACACACGTTCACTTGCTCGTTTTATAATTAACTATACCGTATTGATAGGATGACCTAAACTGCAGAATGACTCATAGTCATCACACTCATCACCATCATCATTACCAGCAGCATCAGTATTAGCATCATCAACATCTTTAGTGCAAGAGTTGTAGACCTGTGGAATGGTTTGGACGATAGTACTGTCTCAGTGGACACTATAACAGCTTTTAAGAAGAAGCTAGGAAAATTGGGCTATTAAGCGTTCGAGGTAAATTTGCAGTGGTTCTAACACAGTCTTCTGAACCACTTAAAACCCTTGTTATGCTATGTTATGTTAAAATCATCTGTTGCGTGCTCTTCTCTGGGGCGTTTCTAGTTTCCTACACACGTTGCTAGCAGTCTCTCATTTAGGCTCGTTTCCCAGCCATGTGTAGCCCAAAGCGTAGTATGTGCAATTCTGGCTCTACCCCTCATATCCATGTGTGACGAGAACGTCTAGCGGCTCTAGTCAGTCTCTTCAAACTTCATGGGGGACGGATACCATCGTTCGTATAGCTCTGGCATGGTTCTATGCTAGCCTTCGCAACGTGATGCGCGTCCGAAGAGCGGACTATATATGCATAATTTACAAGGTAGCATGGCAGTTGTCGTTGGCCGTCTGAAGTTTTGAGAATCGGGCTTCGTTATTGGCATTTAGCCATCGATCAATGTCAGCTGAAAAACTGTCGTACAGAAAAACATCCCTTACGATTCATTTTGTTCTGAATTGCGATTTCTAAGTTCTGAATAGATATATAGTTTCTCACTGTAGATTGTTTATTTAAAATTAAACAATGGCCATTTTATCCAACACTCTTTCACATACGCCATGACATGGCCTATCTTTAACACCGGCTACTTTTAACATAGACTGTTTTCACATGAACTGTTCATCGTATAGATTTCTTTTCCTCATTCTGACACTGTAAACATTTTTGTCCGGCTGGGATGTGAACAAACCACCAATGTTTTGGAATCATGTATATGCGGTGTATATTTAACACCTGCTGCATTCCTCATCGTACCATTTATTATGTACCATTTATTGCGATGACGAGGATTAGTTTCAATATTAGCACACGAGTATACCACGTTTCAGAGGATGCCTAAGGAATAAACGGAAACCGTTTTCGAAAGTTGATATCTGGGATCAATATTCCCGACCGCGTTATAGCAGAATGAATTATGCTATAGTGTTGCGTGTTATGAGGAGGTTCCGTTGTACAACAGAAGAAACGGAACTGGGATGAATGAGAACACTTCCGTTATAGCAGTGGTTTCAGAACTTAGGCACTCATCGCACACTGCCTGAATTTAAAGACTTCCCGACAACTTCAAAAACGTTTCGCCAGCTTATGCGCAAATTCAGTTGTTCACATAGTGCGCAACAGTATCGTAATCGTAAACTCTAAAATTCTAAAGCGCTACACGTAAGCTAAGTGCGGGGCATAGGCTTATTCACGAGGACTGCGTCGTGTCAGAGGGGTTGTCCAGAGATAACAAAGTAAGAAACTAGTCCGATTTCCAGAGAGACCGTAGAAAGGAGGCCAGTGGAGCTGCTGAAGCAGGGTGGGAATTGTCGGGAGTTTGGGGTTCACTCCTAGCCTTTCTTAGAACCCCAGTTGTCTTCATTGCACACCCCGGGTTCCAACCCCCTCAGTTGAGTTAGTGTGATTTAGCATTATTTGACTCTGAGTCTCTGACCAAGAGAAGACATTTCCATGGTGCATCATGTAGGCCTATGCATTTTTAAATTTTCTCAACAAAGGAATTGATTTTGATTCGAGTCTGACTTGCAAATTTCGTTGACATCAGTTTTCAAAATAGGGATAATATTTTCAACCCCCGTCTTTTTTCCACAATTCCTACATTGGCGGGAAGGAGCTACACAAAGCTTGTGTTTCTCACCCAGAAAACCATCGGGCAAACAAAGGCCCCCGACGGTATCTTACATCTAAAAAACCATCGACAAAGCACGTCATAACTCTTCATAAAACAGATTTCCCCAGCTGATGCTAAGAAACGCCTCTGAAAAGGACGAACTGCTCAGGGAGTCACGTCTGAAACATTACCTTTAAGACAGTCTGACCCCAGTCATTGTTTTTCTTAAGATTAACGCGGGAAAACCAGATTAGCGCTATATAAATTCGCAACTAATTCGATCGACAGACGACGCCAAACCAGCAAAGCCGCCATTTTTAATGAAATTACCGAACGCAGCTTCATAATTCATGGAAATGAATGGAAATAGGTCTTCGTCGCCCGCAGCTGCGATTCCACTTCCGGTAAATGCTGGATCTGCTGGATTGCGACGATTTCCAGGTGTCGGAATGATCGATTAGAACCTCCGAAAGGACTCCGTCCGCCATTAATTTATTCTCATAAGTCAGTCCATCGTCTACAATGTCCCGGATGTACACGTCGCAGCCCTGAAGGAGAGATGAACGACTGATATAGCGCATTTTTTATACTTTGACTTTAGTGTGTGTAAAGATGGGGAAATTTATAGGCCTGAATAAGGTGGAAAAT
This sequence comes from Allolobophora icterica, assembly GCA_963556255.1. Lineage (NCBI taxonomy): Eukaryota > Metazoa > Annelida > Clitellata > Crassiclitellata > Lumbricidae > Allolobophora > Allolobophora icterica. The sequence continues at coordinate 19,673,034 of OY744617.1, forward strand.
AAGTCCATAGGCTCAAAGTGATCATGTTCATTGTCCTGAAATTAATCGTAGAGTATCTGTCTGTCTATCTATAATTCTATATATCTATCTATCGGCTTTATATAGCGCCTCTTCAAGGAATCTACTCAGAGGCGCTTCCGACCCAGGCCCGATCAGAGAAATGTCTTAGGAAGACCATAAAGGAACCAGGGTTGGCCGGTAGTCATGACTCACAGGAAAGTGCACAAGCATGCAGACAGAGGCAGACAGACAGACATAAGGACAGACATACATACAGAAGGATAGACACAGAGACATAGATAGATTAACACATACATGGACAAGCGTATAGACAGACAAGAATAGCGATATACGCAAGATGTTCTCAATGTTTGGATGCTTCTCTGACTCTTGCAATATTTTCGTCCGAATGCTTTTTGTTTTTCTGTAAAACCCTATAGGCTATCTACCTGTCCTACTCTCCTTCCTCATTTCTCCATCCATCCGTCCACCGATCGATCAGTTGATCCATCCATCCACCAATACATCCATCCATCCATCGATACATCCAATCATCCATCCGCCCATCCATCCATCCATCCATCCATCCATCCATCCATCCATCCATCCATCCATCCATCCATCCATCCATTCATCCAACCATTCATCCATCCAACTGTATATCCATCCGCCCATCCATCCATCCATACATCTATCCATCCATACATCCATCCAACCGTGCGTTCATCCATCCATCCGTCTATCTATCCATACATATATCCCTCCATTCGTCCTTTGGTTCGTCCGTTCTTCATTCCTTTTATTTCTTCTTCCTTCCTTCTTTCTTTCATCCGTCCTTCGTTCTGTTCTTCTTCTCTTCTTCCTGCCTTCCTTCCATCCTTCCTTCCTTCCATCCATCCATTTCTCTTTGTCCGCATTTCTTTGTGTCGGAAGTCGAGGCATAGAAACCGCGTGTTTAACAAAGTCATATTCTGTCAATCACTCTGCGGTCGCAATCTTTCGGGAATTCCCGATTTCTATGGCGCCAATTAAATGGGACTCCGCTCGGCAATAATGACGTATAACGTCAAATTGCGACCGTGTAAACATTACAGCGGTCGTCGCCACAAACGGCGCTATATTATTACCAGATTTGGTGATTCGTTTCAGTGGCAATGGACGCCGTCGGCATGTGTCGCCATGGCAAACGAAATGAACTGTCGTCATCAACCGGTCTCCTGGCCAGCATCGTTGCCTTGGAAACGAAGGCAGGAAGTGTCCAGTGTCCGTGGGAGATACGCGGTCAGCCTGGTCAGCAGGTCCGGTTGAAGCTGGTCATCTACAGACCGGGTCAAGACTACGACCCAGGGACGGGTTCGTCAACGTCGGCGTCAGCATCGGCGTCGGCCTGTCCTTGGTTTGTGATTGTCGAGGAGGGACAGAAGGTGTTGTCGGAGGCGCTGTGTGGGCGGATGAAGAGTCAGAGGACCCTTGCTGTTTCCGATGGTAACGTCCTCAGGGTCTACTTCACCTGGGATGGAAGGCTGGAACAGGCGCCGGTTTTTGTCGTACAGTTTGAGGGTTAGTATCTTTCAGTATCAACTACTCACTACTTAGAGAACAGATCATTCAATTCGGGCATTTCGAAATCCACTGAACAGCTATCTAGTCTTTTCTGCTCTCGTCTGGTTTAATCCAGTCTGGTCTGTTCTTAACTGGTCTGGTCTGTTTAGGTCCTGATCTTGTGTGGTTTTAACTTGTCCGTTGTATAGTCTATTCTGGTCGGGACTGTTCTACTCTGGTGTGTTTTGGTCTATTCGGGTCTGATCTGATCTGGTCTGTTTTGGTCTAAAATCGGGGTTTTTGGTCTGATTTCGTTCAGTCTAAGTCTATGGAGGTTTAATTAATCAAAATCCGACTTCTAATCTCTAATCTACTGTAAGATAAACGATTCTGTGTTAATCAATCTAGTCTTATCTAGTGTAATCAAGTCTATAGTCCAGAAAAATCTAAGCAAAGCCAAACAACCTATCTAAATAAATGAGCAGATCAACAAAAATATACGTATACGCAGTATTACACACATAGGCCGACTTACATAAATACATATATAGATAAATATATACTATATACACACATACATATATGCGCAATACATTGATTCATAATATATACATGTATACAACTATACATACATAGATACATAATACATACATCATGCATACATGCATATATACATAATTCATATATACATAATACATACATATATATACATAATATATATACATATATATATACATTATTCATACATAAATACATCCAGTGTTTTGGTATTAATCGATGGCGCACCAAACCGTGTAAACAATTCCGGTGGATTTTCAAAGGCCATTCAACTGAGACTGATAGAAAGCCGATATAAAACATTTGCCATCGCTTATTGATGATGACGACGACGACGACGACGACGAGGAGGTAAGAATGACGAAGGCAACGATTATTAGGAAGGCGGTGGTGACGAAGAAGGAGAGCTCCAATAGGACTGCGACAGTTTGTTCAGAGAGCCTTATCAGTTGGCGCGGAAACACCAAAGATGACGATAATTGGTAGCAGAGTAACAAAGAGGATGTCAAGGAGAAACGGACAGACACGAAGAGACGGACAAACGCAGCCAGGGACAGATGCTGAGAGAAAGACCAACCGGCGGCAATCCTAATGCGCAAATATTGGCCAATTTCTGGCGAAACTTTTTCCTCGGCGTCTTCAAAGTGTCCGTCGAGATATTGCTTCGTAAATTTATTTCCGGCACATTTAGAGACGAGCCGTAATAGCGTCGCACAGCCTGCGGGTATGATTTATCTCGGAGGGCGTCCTCGCTCGCCGTCCCCCTTGCGTCTTGCCCTTTAATTGGATTTCGCCGCTGTAAATAAGATAATCCTACTTTATCTAAAACATCCATCGATTTCCCGGTCGACCCTCTGCCGGAATTATTCGAACTATAATGCTGTTTTCGCCAGTAATTGGATGTCCGGACATTGTCGCTAGCCCGTCGTCTGGGGCCATCGTGATGCGGACGGGAGACGAGCTTGTCGTGCGGTGTCGGGAGTCGCGGGAGACGTGGTATCTGACGTGCTCCGGCAACAGCTGGATCGGAGACTTCGACAACTGCTCAACGTGTAAATATCTTCATCATTTTTAAAGGAGTAGTATTCTTCTTCAACATCTGCTCCGTTCGTAGCTATCACTATCGTTTTCTCAAGAAATGCCCGCCCTCCTGGTGACGGTTGTCGTCCATGCGAGGGCGTGGTAATTGACTGTTAGGGCATGGTAATTGGCTCGAGATATATATACAGGACCCTTCTGGGTTGATATGTGATTTTCAAACGGTATACAAGTATTTGATTCCATCTAGTGAACAGATGATCAGTCAGAACAGATAATCAATCAAAGATAATCAATGGGTGATCAATGAAAGGACGTTGCGAGTGTCAGTGGGAATTACTGCTTGCAGTTGACTGGGAGGGCAGGGTAATTGTCTGTAGAATTATTATACGACACTCTTCTGGGTTGATCTGAGATTTCTTCCACCAGTCTGGTTTAGTCATTACTCGCAGCAACACCCACTCTCTCTGGCATGTGTCGATCAGGGAATCGATAGAATAAGGCTTGCAAATGAACTAAAGTTTTATATAGCGCCCTTCACAAGTAGTCTTGATATTGATTTATTAGACTACGTTGGATTCGACTAGAACAGGCAAACCCATATTTAGTATTTTACAAATACTGTTGTCAGTGGGAAGCAGTGCCTTGACGCTTCTTAAATTAGTCCGTTTTCTTGTATCAGCCTTGTCCACCATCCATCCATCCATCCATCCATCCATCCATCCATCCATCCATCCATCCATCCATCCATCCATCCATCCATCCATCCATCCATCCATCCATCCATCCATCCATCCATCCATCCATCCATCCATCCATCCATCCATCCATTCATCCATCCATCCATCCATCCATCCATACATACATCCATCCATACATACATCCATCCATACATACATCCATCCATACATACATGCATACATACATCCATTCATCCATTCAATAGTTCTTTAAACCATCCATCTGTCGGTTTGTTCATCCATCCTTCCATCCACCCAAAGCTACCCAACAAACCACTCATCCATCTAGCTATCCGTCGGTGTTCATCCATCCATCCATCCATCCATCCATCCATCCATCTATCCATCCACCCATCCATCCATCCATTCTTAAGCTTAAGGTTGGCTTACTTGGCTGTAGCCGTTGATTTCAATCATAACTCCAATCCTTCTTTTCGATGCACCGTCTCGTGAGTCTTTCGACCTTGGCGACCCACTCAACATCCGCATCAGTCAACGATCCATCTTCATCTTAGTCTTCCCGACCACCTGACGCTCTCCACTCATCCAAACATAACTCGAGTGTTTTAAATTCTATTACTCTTGCTCATATTCTTGCATGAGGATAGTATTAGTAGTAGTGGTGGTGGTGGTGGTAGTAGTAGTAGTAGTAGTAGTAGTAGTTCGTGTTGCTGTGGTAGTAGTAGCGGTGGTGGTAGCAATAGTAGTGTAAGTAGTAGTAGTAGTAGTTCATGTTGTTGTGGTAGTAGTTGTGGAAATGGTAGAGTAGTTGTAGTAGTGGTAGTAGTAGTAGTGTACATAGTAGTAGTAGTTCATGTTGTTGTGGTAACAGTAGCGGTGTTGTTAGCAGTACTGTAGTAGTGTAAGTAATGTCCTCTTCATTTGTTTAGGCGGCCCGTCAGCGGGACCTTGGTCCCTTGGGGTCTTCCTTTTGCCTTCCTAGACTCCTTGCGAAATGATTGCAGAATATATGTATAGATATGTGTTTCAACTGTCAGGATTGCAATAAACGACATTGAATTGAATTGAAGTAAATTGAAAAAAAGTAGTAGTAGTGGTAGTAGTAGTTCATGTTGTTTTGGTATTAGTGGAAATGGTAGTAGTAGTTGTTGTTCTTGTTGTAGTAGTGGTGGTGGTAGTAGTAGTGCTGGTGGTAGTAGTGGTAGTAATAGTAGTAGTATTAGTAATAGTAGTAATAGTAGTGATGTTTCTGTTTTTTTTAAATTATTATTACGAAAATCTCTAATAGGCGCGATTAGTCGTCTGCTAGGTGATAATACAGTTAAGAATCGAGATATAGTTGGCAGACAGGGAGAACTGTTCGAGACTTTTCTTGGACGAAGTATTCGAGTATCGAAATATTGATATCCTGCACTCCGAGAGAGACGAATAATGTGTTTCTTCAGTCTCATTTGTCTTTGTACGAGAGTAGACAAGGTCCGAACAGACAAACGAGACTCCTCCAGTGCTGTTCGGAATGGTCTCTGCTCTTGAATCTGGCTTCCGACGACTATTCAAGAAGCTGAGCGATACTTCAGGAATTGCTTGCGTAATCGAGCGGGAAAGATCAAAGGTTCGGCGCAAAGAAAGTAAATGGAGTGGGGGGTGGGGTCCTGACAGCTAATGAGCACTCTTCATTTAGTCCAAGGTATCAATCGATTGCGCTGTAAAGGAGTCTGCGTAAGAGCGTTAAAGATTTTGGTCCATTCAAATATATATATGTATGTATGTATGTATGTATGTATGTATGTATGTATGTATGTATGTATGTATGTATGTATGTATGTATGTATGTATGTATGTATGTATGTATGTATGTATGTATGTATGTATGTATGTATGTATGTATGTATGTATATATATATATATATATATATATGTATATATATATATATATATATACGAACAACCTATTCAAACGATAGCAATATTTGGAAAGGTGTGGCCAAACTTTTTACTACGAACGTTGTCTACATTGTGGCCTCTATCCAGACAACTGAATGGAGCAAAGAAAGTGAATGGAGTGATTACTGTGAAGAGATACACAGAAAAAGACGCACTGGCCATGCCTTCTACTAGAAAATCTGTGTTTAGGAGCATTCCGGCCCTCTGCGTCTATCGTGTACATGCAGCTATAGGCAGTTACCAATGCATGCCTGTAAGCCTTCTAACCACACGGGTATCCTGGTGTTACTAGAGATGATCCGTGGCAGTGCGTTAGTCCCCCTACATGTTTAGCTTACATTGTTTCCTATAAGGCGAAGCGACCATCAGTCATGTGATGAGGCTGATCACACCGTATCAGCGCAGACCTTATGCGCAGCGCCGAACGCGTCCGATTCGCGGAGATTAATTATTGATTTCCGATACACTCAGCGACGATTTCTTAATAATTCAGCGTCGCCTCGGTCACTTAACGAAGCGGTAATTAGCTTTTTCACACGTCCGCGGCCAGCAAATTGAGGCGATTGCATGACGAACGGAGCTTAAGGCTGGCCATTCCGTGCATCGCTGACGGGAATGACGACGAGATTTACGGGAATGACGATAGGATTGACGGGATTGCAGCAACACGGGAAATGACGTCGGCAATTTCAAAGAAGCGTTGACGGCAACATCAAAGGAGGGCCGCAGGCAGTAACAAAGGAGGGCCGCCGATAATATAAAAGGATGACCGCGGGCTATATCAAAGGAGGGCCGCTGATTATATCAACTGATGGAGGACGGGCAATATCAAAGGAGGGCCGACGATAATGTAAAATGAACTGGAGGCGGTGATATAAAAAGATCGGCAACAGTTGTATCAAAATAGTGACTACGGTAACATCACAGAAACGACAAAAGTGTTGTTTCGACGGTAGAAAGAAATGACGGTAATATGACAAGACAGTAAGAAGAAATGGCGGTAATATGACAAGACGGTGCAGAAATGGCTGTAATATGACCAGAAGGTAAGAAGAAATGGCGATAATAATTATGACAAGACGGTAAGAAGAAATGGCGGTGATATGACAAGACGGTAAGAAGAAATGGCGGCAATATGACAAAACCCACACCGGTAGTATCAAAGGAGTTACCAATAGATCTGGGATCGCATTGCGCTAAAGTGATGACTTTCAAGTCCAGACTTGTCACTTTTCAAGACTTTAGCATAAAAATGAACTCATCTTCAACCTTACGCTATTCCTAATTAGCACTCTAAATTTGGCCACTCATTGTAATTAAGGACTTAGAAGGATATACTTTAAAAGGCAATTTCATTTCACTCCTAGTTCCCCGAAATTAAAGATAATTTTAGATAAATGAGTATAATTAGGCTACTCTTTGTCTACAAGTTATTTGCAAGTCTTGCTGTGGTCAGGCCATCCTCTTGGAACAAGATGCTTTACAACCTGCGACATCAACAGAGCATCATCAGCTGCTCTGCCTCCTCTGTCAGCTGTTGATCTGGACCGCCTGGGAACCAAACTCGGACCTCCTTTGGACAACCCTTTGGAAAGCCGCAGCGTTCGTGAATAGGCTGGTGTCTTGCACTTGGCCTTCGAATGGCGTTTTAGAAGTTCGGAGATTACGATTACGATTACGATGAGCTTCTCAGCCTCTCTTGGCTTCTTTTCCGCAAACGCTTAAAGGCCATTTTGTTTGATCGTGGTTTCATTGTGGTAGGTCGAGAACGCCTCTGTTGAGTCTGTCTTGAAGTGGTGCTGGTAAAATCTGCACTTGCCATAACCATTACAGCCTTTAACATATGATTGCCACAAGTGTTGAAGCAATATTAGGACTGCAGTTTCATCTTCTCATAAAAATACAGTATCATATCAGCGAACAGAAGACTTTGCGATCACCTTTCGACACCTATATCTGAAACTCTATAGCAATGTCTTCGCGAGATTAAATGAACTCTTAAGATATTCAGAATCATATCTACAGGGTGCGGCAAAATAAAGTAATCCCCTGCAGTGTGTTGCAAATTCTGTAGCAACCGCTTAGAATTTTTATATAAAACTTGGTAATGATATTGTCTGTTCACATCTACATATAACTTCCAAATGTTATTTAACAATCTTGAAATATGACAAAGTTATGTTATTTCAAACACGACACCCCCCACGATTTTACATGGTTAAAAATAGTTACTTTGTAAAGAAACAAGAAAATAAATGGTACAACTTGAAATATTTTTACAACAAAGCTTTACGAATTGCACTTTCAATTTTACATTAAGTGTTCAAAGTGTCCACCATTGGCCTGCACGCATGCCTTCAGCCGTTTGGTAAAGTTCTTGATGGCCTTGTTGATCGGCGCCTGTGGCATATCGTCCCATATTGACTGCAAAGCGGCTTTCAACTCGGCGATTGTCTTTGGCTTCGGCTGGAGTTTGTGATACCTTTCCAGCATGGCTCCCCACACGTGATAGTCAAGGGGGTGGGTGGCCACTGGTCCTTCTCAATGATCTCAGGACAGTTTTAAGCTGGTGCCCTGTTTTTTGTTTTCATAATAAATGCTACAGTACAACCAATAACGCAACCGTAAAATTTGCACGTTATAAAGCGTGGGCTTGTCTCTGTTCAAATAGCATAACTTAGTCAATTGTTGTGATAATATAATGTAATTTGGAAATTGTACGTAGATATGAATGACCAATGGCCGTGTAAATTTTCTTATAAAAATCCAACTTCGTTCTTGAGATATCAACCAAACACTGCAGGGGATTACTTTATTTTGCCGCACCCTGTAGACGATATTAAAAGATATAATATTTCTCACTTAGGCCTATATATCTGCTCTAAATTTAGTTCATCTGATCAAATGTTCCGAACGCCATGACGATTCGGAATCTGAGATCTTTGCTATCTTCATCTCAATATCTGTTTGTCTTTTTCCGGGGCAAATTGGCTCAATTTCTGCCGCCATCAGATCCACCCAACCACCCACGCACGCATCAATGCGGCGCCCAATTCTCTTCCCTATGCAGAACACGCTCTTCCCAACCCATGCAGTCATCTGTCTCATTCGCGGACTTAGATAATGTCTGCTGAAGGAGACACTTGTGTAGCGCACAATAATAATGTTTCGGTAAATACAATTGTTTTTGTATAGAGCTGTCCTAACCTAAATGATATTATTATTATTATATTATTATTATTATTATTATTATTATTATTATTATTATTATTATTATTATTATTATTATTATTATTATTATTATTATTATTAGTAGTAGTAGTAGTAGTAGTAGTAGTAGTAGTAGTAGTAGTAGTAGTAGTAGTAGTAGTAGTAATAATAGTAGTAGTTGTTGTAGTAGTAGTAGTAGTAGTAGTAGTAGTAGTAGTAGTAGTAGTAGTAGTAGTAGTAGTAGTAGTAGTAGTAGTAGTAGTAGTAGTAGAAATAGTGGTGGTTGTGGTGATTGTGGTGGTGGTGGTGGTAGAGGTAGTAGCAGCAGCAGCAGCAGCAGCAGCAGCAGTAGTAGTAAAATCATTAGGAACCGGAAGTTCATCGACAAGCAAGCAGATCAACAAGTCCATATAGAAATTGATGTCATGTGAATGGAAAAGTCACCAGTGTCGGGCTCCTCACACTCGAAGACCCAACAACTAATTCGTATACCGAGTTGACAGATCATACCATCTAACAATCAATAAGACCTACTACTATCACAACTACTACTGCTGCTACTACTACTTCTACTACTACTACTACTACTACTACTACTACTAGTAGTACTACTACTTCCCCAGTCCCTCCGCCAAGAGCTTCTTGCCCTCTCTTCTCTTCAGTTCCGTAGACGCTTGAAAACCTTTCTATTTGCGGTGCTGGCAGTGATGCGAGTCCAGAGCGCTGCTGGTTTGAGTTGCGCTATATAAATGTTCAGTTACAATTACAATTACAATGTCTCTTGCTAACCAGAAACTGCATGTAATGTCATTGTATATCCCCCGCGCATGTTCCAGCCACAGTGTGATGTCTAATGCTATAAGAAACTGCATCACGGCATCCATCTCTCTTTGCTTTTGACTCTGAGGATCGGATGCCGATGACTGTCTCTTCGTGTTTCAGCTTCACAAAGGAGTTCACATCGGGCGTCTGCAGCAGCAGCCGGTGGAGGGGGAGGCAGTGGTGGAATTCCTTTTCCTCAAGGTACTTGGACGCATTATATATTTGCCTATATACATACATATATATATATATATGCGTATACATACACACACAAATTCCCTGATATATGGGTGTATATATATATATATATAGTCAGAGTGGAAATTGTCTGGAGGTTGGGGTTCAACCCCTTAGTCTTTCTTAGGACCCAACAGTTAAGTCTTCATTGCACACCCGGGGGTCGTTTCCAACCCTCGAGTTGTGCTAGTGTGATTTAGCATTATTTGACTCCGAGTCTCTGGCAAAGAGAATAAATTTCCATGGTGTACCATTGTGTGCGTTTTTGAATTTTCTCAACAAAGGGATTAATTTTGATTCGAGTCTGACTTGCAAAACTGCTAGCGTTGAAATCAGCTGCTTTCAAATTTCGTTGACATCAGTTTGCAAAATACGGATAAAATGTTCAACCATGGCACCCCCAGTCTTTTTCTACAATTCCCACACTGTATAATATGTATATAATAGTCATCTTGTTATTGTGTGTTCCCTACGAAAGGACTATCCAACAAGACCAAGTACATTTACAAGGCTTACGTGAACGCCGTACATATGTATGTGGAATGTTCACGTAACCTTCTAAGGTTGTACGTATACATAGGTGTTTGAATTAGTTGGCTCGGCTTCATTTGCTAACTGATGACCCGTTTGTTCCTAGTCAACTTCGCACTGTTTGCACCACTTATACATGCAGCGCTTCAGTGAGGTTCATCAGTCGATAATTATACCCCGGTCATACAACTGGATACTGTAGTCGATGCTGTGACTTTTGATGTGTCCCGTACAGGACATTGTTGGACTCTCGGGCTTTCTCGGTCCCTGCTGTCCGAAGCTTTGGTATTCGCTGTCCAATTCTTTCTGTCAATACTTTGATGTCTAAGCTTATGATTAATTTCTTTCAACTTGCCCACCCAGCGTAGCCTGGTTTCCCTGATCTATCAGATTTAGACCTGGTTTATCCCTCCAGTGGACTGTGACCGCAATTGCACTTGAAACGATAGTCGACTGATGTCTTCGACTCTTCGGTACATACATACATACATGCATACATGCATGCATACATACATACATAATACATACATGCATACATACATGCATACATACATTCATGCATGCATACATACATATGTACATACATACATTTGTACATACTAGTATATATCCGTGCGTACGTTTGTATCAACTACGAAGAAGAAGAGCAGTTCCTTAAGCTAGCCCTGAGGCAGCCATGGGTATGGTGTTAGTGACTTCATTTTCTTAGCCTCAGCATATGAGGACGGGTGGCCAGTCCTCTCCCTCGCCGTCTCGTCATCCCACCGACAGCGTACGGTTGGTGTACTTATTATAGTTGAATTGGCTATGGGTGCAGGTGGAACAGAAATCTCGAACCAAATTTCTGCCCTGGCGGGGATTTGAACCCCCGACCTCTCGTTTTGCAGTCCAGCAGTCTAACCACTACACTGTCGAGCACCCCCATCAACCGTGAATCAGGACCGTTATCCGCGTTTTAAATGAATTTAATTGAGATAATAACCTAGCCACTCGTTTCCTCTACTACTTCTTCTTGTGCTGTCGGCTCTAGGAGCCCTAGCGATCGTCATGATACACAGTCTCCTTTGCCGTCTTGCTACTTCCCCAGTAGCCCTTGAGTCGCGCTCCGGCCTGGGAGTCCCACCATCAGCGCTCCGGCCTGGGAGTCCCACCACCAGCGACCATCGGCGTGGTTTGGTGTGTCTCATGACGATTTTCTTGGCATGTTAACAGGGGTGGTTTGCCATTGCCTTCCCCTGGTTTTGCCTGCCGTGCCCGTTCGTTCCCCTTCCTTTGGAAGGGTACCAACAGTTCCCCTTCCTTTGGAAGGGTACCAACAGTCCGCACCACGTGAAGGTGGGCACGGAGGACTTTGGTTCACCAGCCCAGGTCGGATCCGAGTCTACGCTCATGAGAGACGTCGGTCAGGTCGCCTCCCTGCTTTACTCTGCAACAGAGTGACTGGTGAACCTTTGCGGACCTCTACTCAACCATAAACGAACGCTGGACGCTCTCACCCTGGTGAATACCATGCATGAATGCGCGACTCTGAATAGTTTGCTCTTGAAGTGCCGCTATGCAAATGTTCAATTATAATTAATTACAATTAGTCCTACGCATGCAGTTGGGTATGCAGCAACTCAGAGGCTGATAGACACTTTTATCAATTTAACATCGAGCATCGTTTTAAAACTAATATTTGGCGCTATTAAGCCATTGAAATTTGATCCATAATGCATAATAATTATACAACCTTAAATGCAGATATGTAATCAGCGGGCACCAGCGTCATTGTACTAAAAAAAACTACTATGCTGGCAGTAATTTTAAGGGCCAGCGAAATGGTCTGCGCATATACGAACAGTGTAGGCATAGATATATATAGAGTTGTATGTTATATATGTCTTTAGGACTGCATAAAGTGCATATGTATGTATATCTTCTTCTTCCGGTTATCTGTCTCAGGCAGGTTAGAACGATCGACTTCGCCACTCCTCCCGATGCTAAGCCTTCTCCTCGAGTCTGCTGCCTCCATCATCCAGTCGGACATCATCTGTCTTGGTCATCCTCTTGTCCTCTTCCCCTACATTCTTCCCTCTATGACAGTTCTTAGTAGAGAGTCCCCTCTCAGCGTATATATAGGCCTATGTGTATGTGTGTCATATTCTGTGTATTAGGCCTATACCAAACTTAGAAGAAATTATTAGCGATGAGCGGAGATTATGAAACAAGGAGGTCATTTAGAATTGTGGCTCTGTGGGTAAATCTCCTCATTTCCCTGTGGGTCTATGTATACACGCCCTATACATTCATCGCTTCCTCATCATGATATATATTTATGATGACCATAGCACATGTATGTATGATATATACATAAAATGATGCGCATTGATTGTTCCTATATGAATAATGCAAGACGATAGCTGCGTATACATGTGGAAGCGATATTAACCGAGCATGTCTTTCGGACTATTTTATATGTCACGTAGGCTATACTATCACGTACATTATAGCGTATATTATCAGTACATTTTCACGTACACTGACAGTGCATTATCAGGTAAATTATTGGTACATTATCACGTAATTATCAGGTAAATTATCATTTACATTATTACGCACTTATCAGTACGCTATCCCGCACATTATCACGTACATTATTACGTACATATCAGTACACTATCACGTACATTCTTACGTACTTATCAATCAATCAATACATGTGGCTATCACGTACATTATCACGTACTTACCGGTACACTATCACGTGCATTATCACGTACATAATCCAGCCATAACTGTCAATTCATTGCCATATACTCTACATATGTCTCGGTACTTGTCTCGAGCTCTGTCTCTGCTTGTCTCTTTCTAAATAGTATGCTGCGACTCTCTGTCTCTCTCTCTCTGTCTCTCTCCCTGTCTCTGTCTCTGTCTCTGTCTGTCTGTCTGTCTGTCTGTCTGTCTGTCTGTCTGTCTGTCTGTCTGTCTGTCTGTCTCTCTCTCTCTCTCTCTCTCTCTCTCTCTCTCTCTCTCTCTCTCTCTCTCTCTCTCCGTGTTGCTCTGTTTCTGTCCAACTATCCGCAACATTTATCTCCGTTCGCTTGTCTCTCTGCTACTCTCGCTGTGCCCAACCGGATGTTCGTGTCTGTATCTCCAACGGTCTTCTTTCACAGTGTATATGGATCTGCCTCCGTTGATATACTTATGCGGGGTCTGCAGTTACATCTTGATGGTATATCGTGGCGGTGGTCATTAAGCATCATTTACGATTGCCATCTCTCCGTACTTCGGTTCTGCGATTGTTCAATTTTCCTCTACGACAAACACGTGCGTAATCTCGTGCAAAATATGTTCCTTCCTTAAGACTGAATTCAAAACATTGTAGACCCTTCGTTCTTATCCTCATTAGGGCCGATTATCTGTCGTTCGTATCATCATCAGCCCCAATTGTACACAGTGGAAACATACTTGAACGGTGTACTTTTCCACTGAGTATAACTATAGGGACAGACTATCCAATTAAGTTTAATATGTTTGTATATAGGCCTTTGTATGATATATAGTGGAAATTTGTATACATACAGGCCTACGTAGCATAGGCGCCGACTTTTGCTTTTGTCTCTGGGTGCCTGGGTCCTCTCCTCCATTCCCCTTTCCACTGTCCTTAGGTAGATTAGTTTTAGCGGATTTTAGGAGAAAAAAATTGTTTTCTTGTCAAAGGTTACGAGGTTAGAAACAGTTTTGGAAATCGGTGACGACGTTCCAATGTTATTATTTATTTTTTAAAGAATAAATAAATAAATAAATAATTTATTTATGTACGGGCTGTGACTGTATAGATCATGCAATGTTGGGCATTTGGGTTGTAGTTGTACTTCTCAAGTTGTGAGATGACTTAGTTGTACAAAATTTGAATTTAAGGTCCGAATTCTTCTGGGTGTAAGGCACCCACTGAACTTTCTCTCTGGGTACATTCGCATCCAAGGCTCCCAAGAAGTCGGCGCCGATGCTACGTAGTAACAGCTACTTCCACGTAAAGCGACCCAACCTTCAATTCCAAACATAAACACGTTAGACCAAATTTCTAATCGTTTCGAATATGTTTAAATGTCAACTGAAAAATCCCTCAGTACTTAGTGTTGAGCCTTGAAGACGAATATTGAAGGAGACACGTGTAATGAATGATAGATTACCTGACTATTTTGCATTAGCCCGCGTGTAACGAATGATAGATTACCTGACTATTTTGCAATTCCCGACGTTAAGTCGTTTACTTTGCTTTACATTGCCTTAATTACATTTCTTACCTTACACTACGCATGATGTAGGCCTATTTTTACTGTTTACGGTGGCGGGCTCGCTCACACCTAGAGTCCAACCGTCAGCGTTGACAATAATCCTGTTCAGGGGTGCTCGACAGTGTATACTAGCTAACGTGCTGGACTGTCAATCGAGGAGTCGTGGTTAAGATCCCCGCCAGGGCAGAAATTTGGATCACGAATTCAGCTGCACCTGCACCGTCTAGCCAACTCAGTTATAATGAGTAAACTGACCTACGCTGTCGGTGGGAATATGAGACGGCGAGGGAGAGGACTGGCCATTCGCATTCATATGCGGAGGCTAAGAAAATGAAGTCGCTAACACTTCATATCCACAGCTGCTGACTACCTTAAGGGACTGCTCTCCTTCTTCTTCAGTGTGATTGCACAGAGTTGTCCTGAGAGTTCCAAAGCGTCTGTGAGAGAATTTTGTTGTAACTACACAGGTTCTTCATTGCAATACGTCACAAATCTGTTCATCACTGGGCGCAGTATTATATCAAAGGAACTGTGTATAAGACTGTATCTGCAAAAGCGTCGTGTACAAGTTTCTGCTACAGTAGCGTATACCAGGTCTCTTTCTATTATGGAGTCGGATTATCAAAGATACATTTTTTGTGCTGTAGCATTAGGTTGACTTTGTTAACGTGCACCATATATCTTTCTTTACAAAGAGCCAGATTATCAAAGATACATCTATTGTGCTGTCGCTGTCGCATTAGACCGGCTTTGTTAGCATATACCTGTTCTCTCTTTATATAGAGCCAGATTATCAAAGTCTCATTTATTGTGCTCTCGCACCCGGTTGGCTCTGCGCCAACTCTGTCAGGCGTTTTAATCTCCCAACTGAACTTGACACGTTATTGAGAGCGCCGAGAAAAACCATGCGTTATGGGAACGTTTGATCTCGAGAGCAGGACAGTTTGGACTAATATTCCATCCATCCATCCATCTAAGATTCTAACCCACACGTGAATGGTCACGTAACCGTGAACGCGTGGCGACGTCAAACGCTTGAGAGGGTGTAATAACGGTTGATGAAGCGAGAGAAGGGCGAGGAGGTGGAATAGATGAAAAAGCATGAGATGATTGACACACGCAAGAGGCTGAGATGTATACAAAGCTAAGAGAGATGGATGGATATGCGAAGCAGTAGAAGTGGAGGAATATGAAACGCGTAGGCAATAGAGAAATAAGAGAAGTTGCTGGAGAACAAAGAGGATCAAGCTGATGAAGAGAGAGTTTAAGAGGATGTTAGGCCTGTATAGGACGTAAGAATGAGAAACAGAGCACTTGGAAGGGAAGCTGTGGAAATGAGAAATCTGTTTAAAAAATCTACGTGTGTATGTATGTATAAGCATATATATGACTATTTATCTATGCATCGTATGTGTCTCTGTAGACATCAATGTATTCATGTATGTATGTATGTATGTATGTATGTATATATTTGTATGTATGTATGTATGTATGTATGTATGTATGTATGTATGTATGTATGTATGTATGTGTGTATGTGTATGTATGTATGTACATATGTATGTGTGCATGTATGTATGTATACGTGTATGTATGCATGTATGTATGTATGCATGTATGCATATGTGTATGTGTGTATGTGCGTATGTGTGCGTATGTATGCATGTATTCGTGCATGTGTGTATGCATGTGTGTATGTATGTGTGTATGTGTGTGTATGTATGTATGTATGTATGTATGCATTGCATGTGTGTATGTATGCATATGATTATACAGCTACTGTTTGGTTGCGTTTAGGTCTCGTAATTGCCGTCATACTGGGCCTTATTCTGGGGCTGTTCGTTGGAAGCGCCTCCCTGGCAGCTCTGTTCGTCTTCCGTAGAAGGTAGGTCTCTCTTCTTGTGATGCAAGAAAAGGCGCTATAGAAGTGTACATAAGTTCAGATAGATAGTACATGAAACATGTTCGCAGGTTGCACAAGAATATAGTGCTTTTGCAGGGCTTTGAAAAGGAACTGTACAGATAACTGGATATTATAAATATATATACATATATAAACAAATCTAAATACATACATATATATATTCTACTGATGTATATATATATATGCACTTATATAAGGGTTGGAGTCTGAATAAGGAACGGTGGTATTAAGACATCGCGTTGCACATTGATACCAGTGGATCTTCGTTCTCATGTCCTTTATAGGCTAATATATCTCGTCCTTTTATAAGAAACACCTGAGGCCTCAGTGATGGGATGTTCCCAAGGGCATCGCTAGATTCTAGATCAGATCAACAGATGTCATGTAAATTAATTAAATGATATGTTTAGAAGTTGAAATGTCTTTGGCGAAAGATTTACTTCCTGATGCTTCGTATAATCTAACACGATCTTCCGAACTCTATGGCGTCATAATATACGTCTAGTGGTTCGTCCATCGCTTTGCTCGGCTGCCAGAGGAGATCCACAGGTGCCTCGCATCCATACATCAGCACGAGAACGCCGTACACCGTCCTGCATATCCTCTCTGTGAACATTCGTACTATTTCTTTTAACCAGGCCCAAGGTTCATAATTGGTTTGGTATAAGACGCACCTGCTTAGGTACGGTATGTATACGGGCATGTCTGCAGCACTTCTTAAAATGTAATATATTATTTAAAGCCCCGATACACACATACATACATACATACATACATACATACATACATATCTTATCTTATCTTATCTTATATAATTATTTATAAAGCGCCTCTCACAGCATAGACTATTCAGAGGCGCTCCCAGCGTGTCAGCCTCGAGGGAAAAGAAAGGTCTTTAAGCAGCGGAGAGAAGAAGGCGAGATCCCAAGCAAAATCTTGCTACGGAGAGAGGGGGGCAGGTCATTCCAAAGGGAAGGGCCAAGGATGGCAAACGCACGATGCTGAGCCATCGAAGTCCTTGCACGAGGGACAAGCAGATCAAGGCGGTCAGCAGACCGAAGAGGGCGGGAAGACAGAGCAGATAGAGGTTTGCGCATTAGGTCACAGAGGTATTTAGGAGCTTTTCCCAGTTGAGTCCTAGAGACCAGGAGAAGAACCTTGTATTGGATGCGGGAAGCAACAGGAAGCCAGTGAAGTACATCAGTCATAAAGGTAGTTATGTGAGAGAAGCGAGGAAAACGGGCAATGAGCCTGGCAGCCGCATTCAGAACAGACTGCAGAGATGAAAGGCGCGCTTTAGGGAGCCCAGCAAACAATGAATTGCAATAGTCAATGCGGCAGCAAATGAAGGCATGGACCATAGTAGTAAACACTGAAGGAGAAACTGATCTTCTTACAGCCCTCAAACGCCTCAGATGATAGAAACAGGAACGTGTCAGATGGGAGAGGTGTTCAGAAAACGAGAGGGTACTATCAAGGGTGACACCCAAATCCCGAACACTGGATGAAAATGAAAAAGCAGGGTATATTGACGACAGAAGTGGGATATCAAGTTTAGAAAGTTGCTGTTTAGTGCCAAACCAGATCAGTTGGGTCTTAGAGAAGTTAAGGTTAAGTCGATTTGATGACATCCAAGAGTGGAGATCATGTGACAGGGAATCAATGGATCCAACAAGGGAGATCTGCTGAGAGGATGGGCCTTGGACAAAGATCTGAACATCATCTGCATAAAGGTGACTAGAGGTAAAGTGTTTAGTAAATATAGAAGGAATGTCAGCTGTGTAGAGTAAGTACAGAATGGGGCCAAGGACAGAACCCTGTGGGACACCATACTCAACTCTAACCCAGGCAGTTCTGGAGTCACCAAGGACAATCCTCTGAGTACGGTCAGAGAGGTAAGATTTGAACCAAAGAAGAGGGAGACCACTGAGACCACAAGATAGTTCAAGACGTTGAAGTAGGATTTCATGGTCAACCATGTCGAAGGCCGAGGAAACATCAAAGAGTGCTAGAAGCGTCAAATGAGACCTGTCAATGGCAGTATAAATGTCCGAGAGAAGTGACAGGAGGGCAGTTTCCGTAGAATGGTGACCTCTAAACCCTGATTGACTAGAAGGGAGGAGTCCAGACTGTTCAAGATAGGGCAGAAGTTGAAGCGAGACAAGTCTCTCAAGAGTTTTAGAGAGAAAAGAAAGGTTAGAAATAGGACGATAGTTAGAACATACTTGTGAGTCAAGATTAGGTTTTTTGAGGGTAGGGAAGACAATAGCTTGCTTCTGAGATGGAGGGAGATGGCCCTCTGCTAGAGACCTATTGAACAAATAAATCAAAAATGGGACAACATCATCCAAAACATTAGTAAGAATAAACGGAGGAAGCGGGTCCAGTTCACAAGATTTCTGATTTGAAGAGCTGAGAACACGTCGAAGATCAGCCTCAAGGATGGGACGAAAGTCACCAAACTTGAAGTCATACATACATACATACATACATACATACATACATACATACATACATACATACATACATACATACATACATACATACATACATAATTACATACATACATAAATAATTACATACATACATACATACATACATACATACATACATACATACATACATACATACATACATACAAGCATACATACAAGCATACATACAAACATGTATACGCACAGCGTCGCACATACATACATACATCTACATACACATACATACACACATACTTACATGCATGTACGTACATCTAGAGAAATGCATGCCTTTCTCACCAATACACACACATATTCTCTCTCTCTGTCTCTGTCTGTCTGTCTCTGTCTGTCTGTCTGTCAGACAGACAGACAGACAGTCTGTCTGCCTCTGACATGTCTCTGTCTGTCTGTCTATGTAATTTGTACTCTTTGGAGTGATAGGTCATTAAAGCCTGAAGTAGAATCTCTAATGACAATAGTTCAACAAGAGGGGTTAGAGGCTTAGAGTCTACTGAGGACGGTTTGAATTCGTCCAACTTAGAAGCATCCACTTTATATGACTCTCTGGGTTTTGAACCCCGAACGCAGTTGCAAAACGCTAACAGACACGCCACACAACTCACGATGTCCTTGTATCATAGAACAGTATATATTCTTCAGACAATACCGCTAGCATACATATATGGGTCATTATCCGAAATGTTACAAATTTCGTCTCCGAAAAACAAAAAAATTTTTTTCCCCAAAATTGGTTGCAAGTGTTTTTATTAGTCACGTACATAGTTAAATTTAACTAATTTGAAAGAAATCCACTATATTTTTAATCATAAGTTAATATTTTTATAGAATTAATAAAGTCAAAATTCCTTTTTTTTCATTAAAATCCGGCCTTATTGTGTAATCATATTTCATCACAGGGACATGAAATATTCCTCTGGTACTTATAAAATGGCAATTTCCTAAAAGTAGATGATACCAGCATTAAGTAGGAATACAACAGGCCTTTCCTTCACATAATATATTAGTCTGGTGTCAAGAAATTAAGACATTTTTCGAAATTATTCAAAAAAAGAAATATTATTTTTAGCTGCAGAAAAAAATCTGTGCAGCATTACCTACAACTGTATGTTATATGCATTAGATACAAGTTGAACAACATTTTAAGAGTTGCTAGTAAATTCTAATTACATGCAATTTATTTTTATATCAAATAATTCACAAAAAATACATGTAATTCACCCTTAGCAATGCGTCATTACCATCCATGGCAAGATGCGACTGTCATTAGAAAATAGCAGAAATCTGATGTATTCGGATGGTAATGATGAAAAACAACCGCTGGATGGTAATGATAAAATGATGAAATTTATGTCAGCCGTCAAATATTTTCACTTGAATTACTTTATCAGATAAGTAATTTAAATCAGTTCAACAAAAGCGGTAAATAAAGTAAGTTGTCAATGTTATAATCTACCTAAACCAGGAAATACAACACGAGATGGTAATGAAACAGAAATTTACTTTTTTGTACTTTGGAACACACAAACTTAAATTAAAAATAAAACATTATGAATTTCAACATAAATCTGTGTGATTCCATTAATAGTTGACAATATCTTGTTCCGGCTGTTTTTCTTTTAGTAAGTAAGCACGTTCTCTAAAAGTTATAGGCTTCCCAAAAATTGGGATGGCTATGATGCTTATTTCTATGGACAAGTATAAATAGGCTCTAAAAAAATAAATATTACGAAAATGAGTCTAAATGTTTCATTATTGCATATCCTGGCTACTAATTAATCAAAATAATATACCTTTGTTACAGGTTGTAATGGAATAAATTTGCGTAAAAGTTGAATTTAATGCATTGTACACCGTCTCGGACAGTGGATGGTAATGATATTTTGTATACATTGAGTAATTTATTTTTAAATTTCCAAAATCATGCAGCTAAAACAATGATGGGAAATGTTAATCTGCTCATTCTTTGAAGGATAGGCAAAAAAATTTGAAGAAATTATCGAAAAAACTCAAAAAACCAGCCTGGGACATCAATTCTGCACTTTTCGGATAATGACCCATATAAGCGCTTATCCGTGGGTCTAGAGAAACATTTATTCAAAGAAATAATGCTTCATGCTTTTCTAAATGATTGCCTCTTAGAAGTTCTAAGAAGGCGCTACACGAATATACAGATATAAGTCAGTGGCACGTTGGCCTAAGCCATGGACCTGACTCTATAAACATGTCCAATTAAGTACATGGTCAAGACTGAAGGGACAAACCGGATAGTCCATAATAATTCCCTATATATAAGCATAGGCCTATATATATATATATATATATATATATATATATATATATATATATATATATATATATATATATATATACATATATATATATATAAACCGACTTTCTATCATTATATATATAGTGAGAGCATGATATACAAGAGTACGTAAATAATCTACAAGCACTTGTAAACTGGATGGTCTCTTCCGCGGAATGGAATGCATGAGAGCGCCTCAGAGTAAGCATCGAATAGAGGGGCGCTATATAAATGTTCCGAATGAATGAATAAATCAAATGTATGAAACACTAAACACTACTGATGCATATAGACCTTTATATTATGGATATATATATATATAGTTGTAAATTTAGATTGACAATATATTCCGTTCGACTTATACGCGAAAACAAAGATATAAATAGCTATAAAATAATATATATATACGCTTATATATACAATTTCAAACAGTCTGGATATATACGTGCTATGAAATAAGCCATAGTTATATACGGAACTATATAATGACGTATAATTCTATGTAGGATCAATTCCAATTGTTTTCCCTCGGCTTTACAACTGCAATACGCGTCTTGCTCTCCATGACGGTAATATATGAGCGGCTGTGATATATAGGGCCCATGACGGTTCAGACATTATACAGTTTTATACACATGTTGTTGCTATCTACAGCAACAAATGCTTCAGCTACAACTGCTATAGCTAGGTCTACATGTGCTATAGCAACACTAGTGTCTTTGCTGTTATCATATACTCCGTCCTCTCGCATGCAGCACTTGACTTTAAAGCAACGGCAGAAATGCTCTTATTGTGCAGCTGCGGAAGAAAGCCTTCTTTGATGAATAACTCTGTCTTGTCAGTACCGCTGCCCACGAAAGGAAACATTACTTTATATATATGTATATATATATGCGTGTATAATATATACACATAAATGTATCTGTATATATATGTGTGTGTATATGTATATTCTTGTACGTGTGCTTTGTTATCGGACATCTAATGACTATAGATATATGACCCTCTAGTCATTCGCATCCGGGGATTTCCACAGGGCGTCAGTACAATTTCCATGGAGATACACATACATAAGCACAAACACAAATACATACATATATACATACATACAAACACATATATACGTACACACGTGCACAAGCATATAGGCTACACAATTATACTTACATCCATATACTATAGACAGTATTACGCACATACACATGCCTACACATGCATGCATGCACACATACACATACACGCACATACCTATATACATACACACATACATACACACATGCATATGCACACATACATCTATACACACATGCATACACACGTACATACATGCATACATCCACACACACATATACATATACATACATACATACATACATACATACATACATACATACATACATACATACATACATACATACATACATACATACATACATACATACATACATACACATACATACATACATACATACATACACATACATACATACATAGACACATAGACACATACATACATACATACATACATACATTCATACATACATACACATACATACATACATACACACATACATACATACATACATACATACATACATACATACATACATATATACACATACATACATACATAGACACATACACACATACATACAAAATGGAGGGGGAGTGGGATTTTACATTAGGGATGAAATAGTTTTTGACTGTATTGAGAGCCAATGGTTTGATGTGGGATTTGAGAGTTTTGAATATATGTTTATTAAGTTTAAACAGAAGAGGGACAGAGATATCATAGTTGGTACTATATATCGTCCATCGGGCCATAGCGTGGATATTTTCAATGTGGATTTTGATAGACTGTTATCAAAGCTTGACAATCCCAAGAATAGAATTATTTTAACGGGAGACTTTAATTTGGACTTGTTAAAAATAGAGAATCACCGCCCTACACTCACTTTCTTTAATACCTTGTGCTCTCACAGTCTGTTGCCTACCATACTACGTCCAACCCGCATTACGGCTGACACCGCTACATTAATTGACAACATTTTTGTAAATTTCTTGGATGATTCTCAGGATTCACACATATTGACTTATGATATCTCTGATCACCTACCTATAGTATTTAGTACTCCCTTTCGTCTTAACAAAACGTGTCCTAGTCCTCCTAATGAGAGAATAATTAACAGTTCCGCCATTGATAAATTCAGATATTTGTTATCTGAAGTTGATTGGTCGCAGGTTATGTCACTTTGTGATGCGAAAGAGCCTTGTGTTGCATACACTAAATTCATGGAAATATACAAGCAATTATATAATACATCCTTTCCCCTTAGAGAGCATTCACTTAAGAATAAAGGCACACCTCAGTATAAACAACCATGGATGACTAGTGGGTTATTGAGATCATGTAAGAAAAAATCTAAATTATATAAAAAATATTTGAAAAATCCAACCAACTCTAACAAAGAATCATTTACCAAATTTCGTAATATATTTAAAAAGACTAAAATAGCTGCAGAAAAAAGATACTATGCTAATAAGTTTATGGAATGTGGGAATGACTTAAAAAAAATCTGGAAAAATATTAAAACTTTGCTTAACTGTGGTAGTAGGTTCAATTTCCCTGAAGTCTTCACCACAGGAAATTCGAGTATCTCTGACAAATTTGAAATTGCAAAAAAATTCAATGACTATTTTGTAAACATAGGACCTGCCTTGGCCTCGAAAATTGATATCCCAGAAAACTGCCCATCATTTGATAAATTTCTCAAAGACTCACGTGTATCTTCAATGGGTATGCTGCCAGTTACGCAGAATGATGTTATCGAAGTGGCTAATCAAATACGGATAACATCAAGCTGTGGAATGGATGGTATTGACCCTTCAGTCGCCAGGGCCACTATTGAAACTATTGCTAAACCTTTGGCATATATTATTGACTCCTCGATTTCCTCAGGTCAGGTCCCCAATGATATAAAAATAGCCAAAGTCATTCCTCTCTTTAAGACTGGGGATAAGTCCAGTTTTAATAACTATAGGCCAATTTCAATCCTTCCTTATTTTTCAAAATACTTTGAGAAAACTGTTTATAATAAACTCATGGATTATTTCAATAAGTTTAATTTATTATCATCTAATCAATATGGCTTTCGTAAGGAACACTCGACCTTTATGGCACTATTAGATATGCAAAATAGGATCACAGAATCACTGGATAAGAATGAATTTTCAATGGGTGTTTTCTTCGATCTGTCTAAAGCCTTTGATACCGTGGACCATCGTATTCTAATAAATAAGCTTGAGCACTATGGTATCAGAGGCAATATGCTTAATTGGTTTACAGACTATCTTGAAAACAGGTTGCAATGTGTGAGTTTTAATGGCGTACTATCTCCATTGCACACTATTACATGTGGAGTCCCTCAGGGCTCCATATTGGGACCATTACTTTTTTTAATTTACGTGAATGACTTACCCAATACATCTAAGGTCTTCAAATTTGTATTATTTGCGGACGATACAAATGCATTTTCCTCTGACAGGTCATTGCAATCTCTGTTTAACAAAGTCAATTCCGAGCTTGATGTAATTGGCCTATGGTTCAAGGCCAATGGATTATCCTTGAACATTGACAAGACTAATTTCATTATCTTTCGTCCAAAGCGGAAGATAATCAATGTTTCTGATTTAAAAGTTACTTTAGATGGTGTAAATATTAACCTTGTGAATTCATGTAAATTCCTCGGAGTCTACTTGGATCAATATTTAACATGGAAGGATCATATAAATCATATAGCTAAGAAGATAGCCAAAAGTATTGGTATTATATCCCGTGTACGACATTGCTTATCAAGCACTACATTACTTAGTTTATATTATACTCTTATTTTCCCATATTTATCCTATTGTAATATCTCATGGGGCTCTAATTATCCATCGTACTTAAAACCTATAGAAATTCTCCAGAAACGAGCTGTTAGGGTAATCTTTCGGCTTCATTGGTTATCTAGCACCAAGCATATTTTCAATAAATATAGGATTATGCATCTAGGTAGTATAAATAAACTTCAAATAAGCTTGTTTATGTTTAGGTTCCACAGACATTTATTACCCTCAAATTTTAAAAATTTCTTCCTTATGGGTAAGGATATACATGATCACAATACTAGAACCTCGGTTTGTTATAGAGGTGATTATGCGAGAACTAGATTAAGACAGTTTTCTATTAAATGCTCAGGTCCGCGAACATGGAACTCGCTCCCAGAAAACTTAAAAATTGTTGTAACTCTAAATCAGTTCAAATCTAGATTGAAGATGTTTTTATTACTGACACAGTGAAAAGTATTTTGGCAGCTGCTGCCTCATGCTTATTGTTCTGCCTTATGTTTCTATTCCATGTGATGAGATAAACTGCTTCTGTGACTGCGTTGAGTTAACACAAAATAGACTGGTAAATGAGCCAGCCGAGTTGTTAGCGGGTCTATTGATCCTTTTCGGCTGACTCATTGTCTCGTACTGTAAGCTCAGGTTATAAATGCACTTTGCTACAAAGAGTTTGTACTATTTTGTTTAACCTAATGTGTTTGTTTATGTAATGTTTGATGAGTCAATAAACTGATTGAACTATTGATTGAACTACATACATACATACATACATACATACATACATACATACATACATACATACATACATACACATACATACATACATACATACATACATACATACATACATACATACATACATACATACATACATACACACATACATACATACATTCATACACAACTAAATGATGCTGTGGCTGTTGCTGCTGCTGCTGCTGTAGAAGGCATCGTTCGGACGACGTCCGCGGAGGAGTCGTTGACGAAGAGGACGACGATTACGCCACGGAGAAGCTCCGTACGACGGACAGCGATCCGGACGGATACCGATCCACGTTCTCCCAATACCAGACCGGATCTGACCTCACGATGACGTCGACCACGATGGACATCCTCGGCCATCACCGTCGTTCCCCTCGTTGCCTCGCCTTCTACAGCGGCTCCACCCGCGGCGAAGGCTGCCTCGCCGGACAGCGAACCCTCCTCACCGCGACCACCAACCCCGCCGGTAGGTCGTCCTTGGACTGCGTGACGACCGTCAGTTCACCGGTGCGCAGTTGCGCCGTTGTCATGGACACCGCGACGCCCTGTGCCCTCTCGGGCAAGGGGGTGCAGTCGTTAACCTACGAGACGACGAGACCCTGTGTAGGGGGCGTGCCATCCGGGTTGTTCGTTGATCCTCCGAAACTGTACTTCGAACTGGATCTTGCCCAGCAGAGGAAGGGGTGTGCGGGAGGAGGGCAACTACAGACGTAGGTGGCGTTGATCACAGTGTAAGAACGGTTATGGTTTTTGGTAATTTAACCGGCTAATTGGATCGATTAATGAATTAATTAATTGGATTTTGCAGAGGCACGGGCCGACCACAAATGTAACTATTTTAGTCGTAACACTGTCGCTATCACCATCATTTACATCATCATCGTCATCATCATCATCATCATCATCATCATCATCATCGTTATATCATCATCATCATCACCACCACCACGACCATCATGATGATGATGATAATCATCGTCATCATCACAACCACCACCATCATCATCACAACTACCACCACCATCAGCATCACCACCACCACCATCATGATCATCACCTGCCCCATTATCATCATCACAACCACCACCACCACCATCATGATCATCACCTGCACCATTATCATCATCATCATCATCATCATCATCATCATCATCATCATCATCATCATCATCATCATCATCATCATTGTATCTAATCTAATCTCTTCTACCTTAATGTCCGAGGCATCAGTTGGTGGTCACTCCAAGTGGATTCATAATCAGAGATACGCAGAGTAATCCCCCTTGCACAAAAGTTCTGTAGGCGCCCATAGTGCACCCCATCCCCCAAGATCATCATCATCATTGTAATCAGGAGCATGTGATAAAAATACGTCCTCAGTATCATCACAGTGGTCATCATCACTCTGATCATCATAATCACTGCACCCGGGAAACAGTGTATGCAGGGCTGTAGTGGTAAAATTTGAGGTGAGTATACGCTACCGGTGACCAGCGGCGTCAGTAGGGCTCATGTCACCGTACAAAAAATTAGAAGACTTTTTTAGGAATTCGTCTAAGATAAATTTATGACTTTTCACCAATTCTCAGAAAATTTTTTTCAGACTTTTTACGATTTCGTCTCTGAAAAAGTTGAGGACCTTTTTTTAGTCATTCGCCCTAAAAACCTCTCATTTTCCTCAAAATTTCAGCTACAGAGGTAAGTATACGCTGTATACCCGCGTATACCCTCGTCTAAAGCCCTGAGTATACGCTCTCAAATTTCTCCAGAGGTGAGTATACGCTGTATACCCGCGTATACCCTCGACTACAGCCCTGAGTGTATGTATATATGGACATGGAAATATCGGTAACAACGTGTAATATACGGTTATGTACACTGAACATTGTATTAGCATGAACACGTTGCACACTAGACTGCATTAATTGTTGTAATTGTTAACTATTTTGTAATTGTAACTAATGATGTTAACTTTTGGACTGCACATTACGGAAAGTATTTAATTGTGTTAAACACTTACTTACATACACAATTACACATACACGTATGCATATGTCACATGGGAGAAATGTTTCTCTACGGGAATGTTGGGAAGAATTCAGAAGAAAATCAGAAAGTTGAATATGAAAGGAATTTAAAGGTTGCTTCAGTGGGGCAAGGGGACAGAACACCCCTTCATTCAACCACTGTATTCATTTGGGTCTCATTATTATGCAGGGTGGGAATTTTTCTGGGGTTCAACCCCCTAGTTTTTCTTAGGATCCCCAGTTAAGTCTTCAGTGCACACCCCGGGGGTTAGTTTTCCAACCCCTCAGTTGTGCTAGTGTGATTTAGCATTATTTGACTCCGAGTCTCTGACAAAGAGAAGAAATTTTCATGTTGTGTCATGTATGCAGTTTTGAATTTTCTCAACGAAGGATTTGATTTTGATTCTAGTCTGACTTGCAAAACTGCTAGCGTTGAAATCAGATGCTTTCAAATTTCGTTGACATCAGTTTGCAAAATACAGATAAAATGTTCAACCCCCCAGTCTTTTTTCTACAATTCCCAAACTGTCTGTGCTTAGAACAAACTGATTTTCATCTCTTCTGCATTCACATCAGTTCAAGTCTCATGCACAAAACACATAGAAGCATAAAAGATGTTGAATCTGCCCAGGAAAGTGGTAAACTAAAACGGATTCCTAGATACATATAAACGACACAATAGACACACCGCACACCTACGATATAATGATCCCATGTATAGGTTTGCATGCAACAAGGGCTAAATAAATTTACCAATACAGGTTTATATAGTATGCATATAATCTGCTTTTAATATGTTGAACTTATCATTTATTAAAAATGTGTTTGAAGAGCTTTATCACTGAGATGTCACGCGTACAAAAAAGACTTTCACGTGTGAAGAGGGCTTCAAGGATCTTAGGTCAAATTACTACAGTTCAGTGCTGACTGCAGAACTTATCATTCTTGTAGGATATCAAAATGAGTTATGATAGCAAAATTACTCCTGAAATTCTGATAGTTTGCAAAAGGTGCTGCAGAAATGTCAAGAATATACATACATACATACATACATAGTCCTATATACATACATAGACCTACATACATTCATACATAGACCTAAATACATAGACAGACCTACCTACATACACTGACCTACATACATACATACACAGACCTACATACATGCATGTATATACCTATCCCTACATACTATTATACATACATACAATACATATAAGTTGGGTAAATATAACTACACAGACCTACATACATGCATACATACATATATATACAAAAGTACATACATAGACCTACATACATACATACATGTACAATTGTACATAGAACTCAATGCACATACAATACATACATGGCTACATGCGTACAAATACACGAATACTGTAAACCAGCGGTTCCCAAACTTCTCAGTGTGACGGACCGGCAGGAATTCACTTTCAATGCGACGGACCGGCAGGAATTTTCCCATTGCAGCAGGACCGATACCCAATTTATTAGTTTTATTTCTTTCTCAATCACTAAAGATGTATTAATTATAAGATTTAAAAAACGAGAATTAGGCTAAAACAAATCTTGGAATTTGGTACAAATGTACAAATTATAAAGTTACATTGAAAGGAGCGGATATTGTTGGGAAAATTTCACAAATTTAACCACAGTTCTAATTATAAAATAAGTTGTAAGCAAGTTAATGTGATACGAAATAATATCACATTCACTGGTCCAATAGGCCTATGAATAAAAACTTTGCATTTTGTTAAAAAAAATATAGGCCTAAATAATTCATGCTAATGCTTTTCATTAATATATATATATATTATATTTTATTCTTGTAATTTTCAAATTTATAATATATTGTACTTACAATATCAAACCTAAAAGTAGATGCGTCTATTGACGAAAGCAGTGACCAAATTATTAGAGATGAAAGAGATACGTCACATCCGGTTTCTAATTGGCGGTCAAAAAACCCAAATGTTACGATCAAAATTTCTAGTAAAGGTGAACAACATCTATTTGACCTATCAGCAATTCGTTGAGAAACTATTTATTCAGCAGTTTTAGTTTACAATAGCTCAAATACATTCACTTCCAGAACAAATCTTAATTTATGAGGCAATCGTGTTTTTGAAGATAGTTCGAAGCGACACCCAATTGAGAAAACGTAGTTTTTCCTGACTCACTTCACGGACCGGCAACTGAGGGCTCGCGGACCGTCACCGGTCCGCGGACCATAGTTTGGGAACCACTGCTGTAAACCATCAAGAACTATTTAGAAAAACTGAGCCAAAGCCAATTTACAATAATAAACAAACTCTTAAGTAAGAAAACTTTATTCGCACTTGTTAAGTAAGCATCTTATTTGTAACAAAGACAATCATAATATCAAGCAAAAATAATACAGAAAATTCATAACAAAATCATTAATGATACATGCTACCCATGCAGTCTGCAGTAAGCAAAATTACAATCATGAAATTCATATTTTCTCCTTTGACGAAACTGTGAAAAAATAAAATCATTTGAAACAAGATCAAGGCTTGCAATTTTTCCCAAAAAAGAACTCTATTGTTTCTACAAAAATTGAAGTAATTTAGTTCAGACTTTAAAGAAAAGTATAAAAAGACATAACCAATAAATAATTTGCACAAAAAAGTTCTAAACAGGTCAAAATGTTAACACTGCCAACCACAGATACTATAAAAGAACTCGTTATAAGATAACACTGCTAGAACTCTATGTTTCGTTGTTCTGCCAAACTAGTTCCTGGGCAAAGACTTACACAACTTCACACTTTTGGCACCACACCATGAGATGAATTTTAAAATATTCTGTTGCCCTGTTAGCAGAGAATTTGACATGAAGTAATATTTTAGTGAGTTTAAAAACAGAAGCTCAGGCAGTCGCCCAAGGTGTCTGTGCTGAAGCAAATTGTAATCTGGATGAAACATGATTAAGAAAAAGGAAGTCGTGGATCAAATACGATTAGACAATGAAACATGATTAAGACACAGGAAGTCATGGATGAAACACGATTAAGACAAAAGAAGTTTTGGATGAAACATGATTAAGGCCAAAGGAACTCACAGCAAAATATGTTGATAAAAATGGTCCAATTTTAAAATCTATTTTTATAAACAAATTCTCACAACTTCAGATCACTAAATGTTTCAGAATTTTTGCTGTGCCTCTTTGGCATTACACTGGATTTGAATTAAACAACTGAAAGTAACTCAAAAAATGAAAGTTAAATCCCGAGACCTGAGAAAGTGGAGAGAGTCTCAGTTAAACGTCGACATAAAAAAAAAGAATGCTTATCAATACTAGGTAAAACAAACTTCAATCAGCACCCTGTTCAAAGGACGAGATACATTAAAGGCACCAAGTGGAATGAATAACACAAAGGCTCCAAAGCATAAAGGCACCATGAATCAAGATATACTAAACTTGCAAATGATAAAACTTACATACAAAACCACACGTTTCAACATACTATGCATGGAAAAACAGATCAAAACTTTTGAATCACAAGTATTCGAAGCAGTTCTTGCAGAACATGAGTAAAGTTAGAATCAGTTTGTTGCCATACTACAGTTTTGTTACATGTATTGTGTAGCAGATGTTTCTAAAGTACACAGATACATTACTATTCAGCAATGTTAAGTGCAAACACTAAAAAAGATTTTAAAAACAACAATATGTACAGATTATATTGTAAGTCTCATGCAAGATGGAATATCACACTAATATGTAAGTTTCACATTAGTCCTTGTATAACTACACATGTGAACTTCAGAATCCACATGTAATATGCATCAAAGTTTAACGACTTATCGTACACTAATTTCACTAGGAAAAACAAAAATTCTAATAACAAAGGCAGCTCGGGAAAACTGAAACTTTCCAGACACAACTAAGAACTCATACTTTTAAATACAAAAGGTATGCAACAGCAGTAGGGTCACAGATCTTCAACAAAGCAGCGGCGGCGCCAGCTATACAATTTCAGCAGGTCGCGTCAGGGTCATGGGAGATATTCAGCAGGTCGACGAAATTAATGTTTTAGTTTGATGCATCAAGCTTACTAGATAAACCTACGACCTCTTATATATAAGGATAAAACGTAAAAAATTCGTTTAGATCTAATAATTGCACTAGTGATGCTATGGGACCGATGCTGATGTTTTAAACATAAAAAAGATATTAAAAATTCAAAAGAATTTTACACAGCAGTAGGTAGTAGGCAGGACATAAGGCAGGTCAAGAGTATAATAGGCAGGTCATAAGGAAGGTCAAGAGTTAATTAGGCAGGTCAAATAACCTACCGCGACCCATGGTAGCGCCGCCACTGCTACAAAGTATCCATAATTGTTGCGCAGACTGTAAATCAGGTTCTGACGTGTATCTGCTAGAAATAAAAACCAGAGACACATCAAGGTCAGAAACTAACAGCACCTCGTTCCTTGCTGAAACCGATATGGCTCTGGTTGAATACCGCGGAAGAGAGTCCGGCATAAGACTGAATCAGTATGGGTCCCTCGTGAACTGCCAACTCCTTCTCGCGACCTTCACGCTTTAAAGCCATCTCAACGCCAAACTTTACAGTCTCCGTCAGATGATCGATGTTGTAGACGAGCGCGTTACTCTCGTTCTTGTTGTAGATCAGTGGATGATGAATGAACGTGCAGTAAGGTATGACCTTGCTCCACGGGTTCCAACGATGTCTCACGCTCAGTGCTCGTTCATCTCCGAAATGTATGCGGACTCCGCCACAATCTCTTGATCTAACGGTATCATAAAAAGCAATGCATGAAATCATATTATTATTATTATTATTATTAAAGCAGTTTTTATATAGCGACGCTTCAAGATTGCCTACTCAGGAGCACTCAGGTATCTACGTAATTGTACAATTGCATACTGCCGTTTGAAGAACATTTCCTCAGAGACGCTCACATATCTACCAGGAATACATAACATAATTTAATATAAAGGGGTATAATATAGTACTTCAAAATCAGAAAGTTACGGATGCAGTCATAGTGCATGGCAGCCGAATGGGTAAAGTGCTCGGCTTGTAATGCACAGATTATGGATTCGATCCTCACCTAATGCGGCTACCGCGTAGGGATTTTGGGAAAGTTCTTTACTCACAATTGCTTTGTGTTTTAGATACACATTTATCGACGCACATAATAACAATAATCCTAATAATTTGTATCATGTTCTGAGCACATAAACAAGCACAGCTAATTTCAACTTTATATATTATATGGACCATCCCATTGAAACTCATAGATGGCTTCTTCTTCCAGTTTTCTGCCTGAGGCAGGTTCGAACGTCTGAGGTTGCCACTCCTCCCGATGCTGGGCCTCTTCCTTGAGTCTGCTGTATCCATCCTCCATCATCCAGTCCAATATCATCTGTCTTGGTCTTCCTCTTGTCCTCTAACCATTCATTCTTCCCTCGAGGGTAGTTCTTAGTAGGGAATCCACTCTCAGCATGCGCCCTATCCACTTCCTTTGTCTTTGTTTTATTGTGTGTACAAAGGATCTTTCATAGATTTTCAGAATTAGTTTTTAAATTAAAAAAAACCGTTGAAATAGACTATAATTGAACAACCATTTTTTCCTAGGAGTAGAACAGTTTCACCGTATCCTTATTGTTAGAAAATACAGTTAATATAAATTCGTGCTTGAGAACCCTTTCCCCAATTAAAAATTCTTTCTAGCATAAACTGTGGCAAATAGATGCATGGCTACATTATTGCTTGAAGAATATAAGATCTTGAAAGACGTGGTTCGATACCCGTAAGCTCATTATAGGTCGACTCAGCCTTCCACTGCCTAGGAGGCAGCTGTAAAATGAGCGGGTGCCTAACAAACTGCCAAGACGAGCATTCTATAAGATGTTGATAATTGTAATGTCAAAAGTTTCAATGTTACTTACTGCGGTTTGTCAACAAACACGAATATTGTTATTATTATTATTATTATTATTATGAGCCACAATAATGGTTTTAATTGACTTACTGCATTAGCGACCTCTGTGGATAAGTCAGATCACCAACTTGAATCTTATGAATGGAAAGTAAACTGATTCGTCTTGTCTCACAGACGGTCAGTTTGATGAAGTCGTATTTGACGATAAGAAGTGAATTCTCGGTTAGGAGAACAATCTTTTCTTTTTCAAAGTTCCAGTGGTCTATCCTGAACAATAGAACACAAAAACTTAAATATAAAAACGGTCAGATTTAGCAGATGTAGTTCTGTTAATACTCAGAGATTGAATCCCAAATGTCATGACATAACAGACAGTTTAGTGTAAGGTTAAATAAATATTAAGATAAATGGACTAGAAAAGAAAAGACCTTTAGAAAAATTCACAAATATAAAGCTACACTAGCAACAGCCTCATATAACATACATATAACATAAATATAACATAGAACATACATACAACATACATATAACATACATACAGTGTTAACTGCAATGTACTTACCAATATAACATGATCAGGGATTTGATCATACCAATGTGGACTCGGACCTCCTTTGTACTACTCATTGGAAACCCCCATTGATTTGAAGCAGCACAGGCTGGTGCCCTGTGCTTGGCCTTCCAGTGGTGCTTTAGAAGTTTGGAGATTACGATTACGATACCAACTGCCAGTCTGAAAAAGTAGACTATGCTTTTTCGGTCATGATGCATGGTTCCTGTCCTACAAGATAAGGAGCACTAGAAAGCCTCATGTACCATAATGAACAACCCTCCCCCAAGACCGGAGAACCACATGCAGCCAGCCTATGACCACGTGTACTAGAGTGTACTAGAGTCGTAGAGAAGGACATGACAACCCTAAACTTGGTCTTCATACAGCATGGAAGAAGGTCTGCAAGTCATAACAACTTGGCATTGCATCATTGGCACAGCTACATTCCGATGAGTTCGTCACCAGCAAGGAACAACAGGAATCTTGTGCAGCTTCAGGATACAACCTCATTAAAATGCTGACTTAATACAATGAAAAAATGCAATATATGACATGGCTAACAAGCAATCACTCCAATATCCAAGTGATCAAGAAGACCCAAATCAGACAAACACAACATATTATGGGTATAACCCTGACTATGGTCTGGTGCACCATCAGTTAACAATCTGCACATTAGACATGGGCACTACAGAAGTACTTCTGAATCGTTGCATCGATTTCCCTTCGACCGTTTACGAACTATGGCCCTTAAATCTCTGCTATTATTATTATTATTATAAGTTGTGAATCGAAATTTTATTATTAATGTAATTTTTAAAGAGAACTAAATAACTAACAAGTAAGTAATTTT
Source organism: Allolobophora icterica (assembly GCA_963556255.1). NCBI lineage: Eukaryota > Metazoa > Annelida > Clitellata > Crassiclitellata > Lumbricidae > Allolobophora > Allolobophora icterica. The sequence continues at coordinate 19,708,652 of OY744617.1, forward strand.
TATTAGTGTGAAACAAATGCCCACATTTAACAATAACAACGCATACGGCAATGAAAGAGTAGTACAAAGTGGGTAGAAAAAAATTATGCATCATTATAAACACTTTTAAAAGTTCAATGTAAGATACAATTATATAAGGTCTAAACTTGTATTTGCAAGACACAGAGTTTCTCAGTTTGATTACAGACCTCATGTAATATGTGACGCCAGGGCTCAAAACCCGTCGCTTGTTGCATCCTAGATATTGAGCTAGAAGCCGAAATAGGCGAGAGGGGTCCAAAATATTGAATATGCTTCAATTCACCAGTTGCCTATGAATTTGCCATAATTTGCAATGTAGTCATCCGATTTTTATGCCGTTTGTTTTATTCGATACAGGATATAGCCCTTTATCGCTCAGCAAAATTGTAGTACAATCAAGCAATGGTTGCTGAGGACTTTGATGACATGAATATTCCGAAATTTTTTATTCGATTTTCTCACTATATATTAATGAAAGAATCAAACTAGTATAACTTCAGTTAGCAAAAAGATATTTTCATTCTGTAAAAAGTATTTTTAAGCAGAATAATTGTAAAATATTACTAAATAAAAAGGTCAGAAACCGACATGTGACGGGTTTTGAACCCTGGCATCACATATATAATTATAGGCCTACTGAGTTTCTCAATTTCATTACAGACTTTGAAATACAGGCACGTCATACACTAAGAAGTGAATTTAGACTTTAATAAACCATAGTATGCAGAAAAATTACCACTCGGCTGTTACTTACTCTGTCAGTAGCCAAGCATCCAATGGTTTCCCGTCCAGTTCGGGCACAATCACCGTTTTATTGCATATATCAACTGCTGTCTCAAAAGCACTTGGCTACATAACAAACAGAAATTTATCATTAGGAAAGCACATCTCGTAATCACTGTAATTAAATTGCAGTTTTATTTTCATTTTCTGGTAGTAACTATCATTAAACAGCAGACTGTATTTTGTTTCACTATCAGCTGAACATAGATCTCCTCTAGGGATCTTGAACATGGATATGGATCCGTTAAGTCGTGGATCATAAAAATTGCATGGAGCATAGATGGGCATTCACTAAATGATCTTGTCAATGGTGGGATGTGCCTACTGCTCAGAGTGCAGGACATTCAAGCCACAAGTTGGAGTTCAAGTCCCTGCCAGAGAAAAAAATTCAAAATTTCTGTTTCATTAGTTAGCCTAAAAACAAAAATCTGACAGTGGGAAGGCAAGGGAGAGGACTGGCCACCTAGCATTGCATGCCATAGCTAAGAAAATTAACACATTAACAATTTATAACAACAGCATGCATTAAATATCTTGAAGTTAACTTGCTGAAAGTTAAAGTGCTGACAAGTAATTAACAGTTTGCCAGCAAAGGCAATGACAATGTTTCTATCCTGGCTTGAATGGTTTAATAAACAAATTTTGGAATGGTGAAAATTAATTGGAGATACTCAGGGATGTCACTGGGGTGGGGGGCAGAGGGGCATTTGCCTCCTTGAATTTTGAAAAAAAGGAAAAGGATGAAACAAGAAAAGGAGGAAGAAGAAAGGGGTAAAAAAGTGACAATAATCACAGTGCAGCACATATCATGCAGCATTTGCTTACAGTTTTGCACATGTAGACTAAATACAAAACTTAACAAGGTGGCCAAGTTCCCATGGAAAAATACTCAAATGAAAAAAGTTGAAATGACGACCCTGGAGATACTGGCTGTACATAGCCTTACTTCTGGAAGCTGTCCTGAATCCTGACTGAACATATTGGTGCCTTTGTGTGGTGCTTAAAACTGCTATACTAAGTTTCTAGATATACACTTCTATACATTTAATTGAGCATGAACAGGAACTGGGGTTCCCATTCAAGTGAATAATTACTAAAGTGTATTGAGGGTTATCTTTCTGGCACTAATGAAGTCACGAGGTATGTGCAGATAAAATCTTATCCTCAGGTATAAGGACTTTTAGCGAAAATGCAATGGGATTTTATCTAAAATTTCTAAGTTTGCGGATGATACAAAACTATGTAGAGCAGTGGATGATGAAGAAGAAGCAGAGATACTGCGGGAAGATCTAAGAAGAATGTTCAGATGGTCACAAGACTGGCAAATGCTCTTCAATTTGGAAAAGTGCTCAGTGATGCATATGGGGAGGAGAAACAACGAGTTTTCATATGAAATGGGGGGCACGGTGTTGAAAGTGAGTGATGAAGAAAGGGACTTGGGAGTGATTATGCACAAGAGTGCAAAACCTTCAAGGCAATGTGCTGAAGCAGCAAAAAAGGCTAATTCAACTTTAGGTATGATAAAAAAGACAATAGTCACCAGAGACAAAGATATAATAATAAGGTTGTACAAATCACTGGTTAGGCCACAGTTGGAATACTGCATCCAGGTATGGAATCCATACCTGAAACAGGACATGGAAAAACTGGAGAAAGTACAAAGAAGAGCTACGAAAATGATTTGGGGCTACAAGGATCTGAGCTATGAAGAAAGGTTGAAAAGGTGTGGACTAACAACATTGGAGAAAAGGAGGAGCAGAGGAGATCTGATTGAAGCTTATAAGATTATCACTGGAAAGGAAGCACTGCAGTGGGAGAGGTTCTTTGAATTAGCACCGAACAAGGCAACTCGGGGACACAGGTAAAAATTATTTAAGAGGCCGAAGGGAACAATAGGGCAGAAATTCTTTAGTGCAAGAGTTGTAGACCTGTGGAATGGTTTGGACGATAGTACTGTCTCAGTGGACACTATAACAGCTTTTAAGAAGAAGCTAGGAAAATTGGGCTATTAAGCGTTCGAGGTAAATTTGCAGTGGTTCTAACACAGTCTTCTGAACCACTTAAAACCCTTGTTATGCTATGTTATGTTATGTTATGTTAAACAATTAAGTACTACATTCCAACAATGAGATAATCCTTTAAAGGTGATAGTCATTTTTATAGGCATGGCTTGAAAAGTATACTGTAGCCATCAGCACATCTGATTACATGCAGAACTGCAGCTGACATAGTGGCAATAGTGACACACAATGTGCAGCTAGATACCTCCCTCTAAGATTATATGGCTAATCCATATCCATATGCCTCAAACTCACATGACCAACAGGAAGTGAAGTTCCTAAGCAAGCACTTGAAAGGTCAACAAGTTAACAGTCGATCATGACATCACTGCTGCTAGTAGCCTTAGTTGTCTATACTCAGCTTGTGCTATATGTGCTGAAGCAAATAAATAAACTACAATAGACGCATCACAATTATTATACCCTGTAGGAAAATAAGCTTTTACAATCGCCCTCCGACATCTTAGATTTCGTACTGAAGGAAGCCCGACTGCCATTCCCTCCGCATATTCTCCGACCTTTAACAGATGACGCAGCAGCCGATCCTTCTGCACCTATACCATCACAAGAAGCACCCCGTTGCCCTGTTGTACTCTCTGCTGTTGTTGGCTCTTCATCTGGTTCCACCTCTGTCAACATATTCAATTCTCGAATCGGTGTAAACACAATCACGAAAAAAAAATCATAAAACAACGCCTTATCTTGACCGTAAAGAAAATAATGACAATTTCGCTCAGTTGAAATTAATATCTGATCGCTAAACGCTTTCGCAACCACCGAAACTTCCTCGTGCAAATTTGTTTTCAACTTATCAATGATTACACAATTTAATCCGCTCGATTCGGCACGCAACAAAATGACGTCATTTTGCACCATGTAGCGCCATCTTGCAGTCGCTAGTTAAACGCACACCAATTACACTCCGACTGATATTTAACTCATACTGCAACAGATACATATATTTAGAGCGCTTACAACTTTCATATTTAAGCGTTTACCAAATTATTCATATTTCTAAACTGCCTTAATTAGTCAAATCAAATTGCAATATATATATATTCGGAATTCTTTAGCCACTGATCAATTGTTCGTAGAGCAGTCCATATCTTTGGTTGTTGAAGTTTTATTATATTATATATAATATATATTATATATATATATTATATATATATATATATATTCTGTATACCAAAGATATGGACTGCTCTACGAACAATTGATCAGTGGCTAAAGTGGCAGTCCATATCTTTGGTTGTTGAAGTTTTATTATATTATATATAATATATTATATATATATATATATATATATATATATATATATTCTGTATACCAAAGATATGGACTGCTCTACGAACAATTGATCAGTGGCTAAAGAATTCCGAATATATATATATTGCAATTTGATTTGACTAATTAAGGCAGAATTTCAGGAGTGGTACGAGAAGTTTATAAATACAGACACATATATATATATATATATATATATATATATATTCTGTATACCAAAGATATGGACTGCTCTACGAACAATTGATCAGTGGCTAAAGAATTCCGTTTATCAAATACCTAGTGGCTGCAAGATTGACGAACACAACACCTTCTAATTGTAAATAATATTATACAGATTTTATATAGCGACAGTCTGGGCTTGATCTTGCTCATTTTCAATGAATGGATCGGGTGAGATACTGCACTACCACTGCCAATTTGCAGTCTTGTTGCCAAGACCTTAAACCTCAAGACCAAGGCCAAGACTTTGAAACCTCAAGGCCGAGACCTCTCTTTGTCTCTTTGTGCCGTCGGCTCTAGGAGCCCTAGCGATCGTCATGCCACACAGTCTCCGTTGCCGTCTTGCTACTTCTCCCAGTAGCCCTTGAGTCGCGCTTTGGCCTGGGAGTCCCACCTCAGCGCTCCGGCCTGGGAGTCCCTCCATCCGCGACCATCGGCGTGGTTTGGTGTGTGGCATGACGATTTTCTTGGCATGATTAACAGGGGTGGTTTGCCATTGCCTTCCCCTGGTTTTGCCTGCCGTGCCCGTTCGTTCCCCCTCCTAGGAAGAGTACTTCCTAGGAAGGGTACTAACGGTCCGCACCACGAGAAGGTGGGCACGGAGGACTTTGGTTCACCAGCCCAGGTCGGATCCGAGTCTACGCTCATCAGAGTCGTCGGTCAGGTCGCCTCCCTGCTTTACTCTGTACCAGAGTGACTGGTGAACCTTTGCGGACTCCAAAACCCAAAAATTCAAAATCATATCCAGACTTATATTCCTACTAAAAAATTGTCTAGTTGGACTACTTGCTATTTTAATGAAAACACAAGTTTTATTTTATTCAAGCAAAACAACTCTAAATGCAGTCTGACTTACTGCAGGTAATTCTGAATTTGTATTTACAAAAGTTCTTCATGCAAAATGTTATTCCAAATGCCTGTAGCATTTTATAAAAACCAATTTGCTGAAATTTTCTGACCAAGACATGTAAATGTACAAATCGTGAGTCTGTTTTTAAATCCTCCCATGGTTTATCAGACCATCTGGCTTCTAAAACAAGTCTCGGCAGAGCTTCCAGATACAGCATAACTGCCGTACAAATTAAAGCAATTGTTTTTGTAAATATTTGATAAATTTTAAAAATTCTTGCAGTTTGTTAAATGACAGTTCATATTGACAGTCGAGTCATGGTCTTGTAAGACCAAGACTTTGAACCTCATTGACATTCTCGGTACGAAAGTTGCAAACACGAGGAGGTAGAGAGTAGAGTTCCATAGTTTGATATCATCAGTGAGGTATACTTTACTTCAAGAACTAGATTCTGTTGCTTTTTGGGCATCACTACATAATCTTAAGCTTAATACTAAAAAATCTTGTGAAATGATTTTTACTCGACGCTCTTCGGGTTTTGTTCTCCCACCTCCTCTACCAGATATCACTCGAGTTACTTCTATGATTATCCTTGGAGTTAATATTACTAATGATTTAAAGTCAACTTCTCATATAAATAATATCATTAGTACATGCTCTGGTTCTTTACAAGCACTTATATAGACTTCATGGCTTATCTAATGCTTCCTTACATGAAGTTGCTAGAGCTACTACTGTTGCTAGATTTTGTATGCCACCCCGGCTTGGTGGGTTGCCTCGTCTGCTGATCGAGCTAAGATTGATCGCCTAATTCGTAAAATGAAGTGGTTGGGTTTCGTAGACCAAGATTTTCCATCGATTGACATTCTTGTTAAGCAAGCTGATCAAAGACTATTTCGCTGCATTAAACTCAACCCTTTTCATGTTCTATTTTCACTATTCCCCCCCCCCCAAAACTGCAATACCATACGATCTTAGGCCTAGACCACACAACTTTTCACTTCCTACTAAAGAGAATAGAAATTTTATTCTTCGTATCTTATTTGATTGTTAACTTTATTATTCTTTGACATTGTTGTTACATGTACTTTACTTTTATATGTACCCAATGCGGTCTGTCATTTGGCTTTTGAATAAACGAATATGTATATCAGTAACTGATAACCATGTTGACAAGAGCACCGATGATATAACTAAGACTTAATTGATTGTTCTGAAGTTTTCTCTTTGACAATTCGCAAGAACAATTCCTTGTAACGGTCCAAGTCAATTTTTTCAACAAGAAACACATTTTCACGTTTGTTGGGTGAATTGTTCCAATCAACGACCAGTTGACCCCGCGTCAGCTCTCCAGTCAACTCAACATCGCAGCAGACCATTTGACCTTGCGTGACCACCTTTGGGTCAAGGGCAATGGCCATGGTCATTGGGTCACAGCTTCTTTTGCGTTCCTTACTCGAATAGTATGGCTCCAGGCTTTTGGATTCGATTTTCTGGAAGAAGCGGCCAAGAGTTGTGTCTGTATTTATAAACTTCTCGTACCACTCCTGAAATTCCACACAAACACCATAAATTTAATTTTAACAGCTTCCCTTATGAACATCATCATTGGCCAGTGCTCATTTGAAGTGGCTGGTCCTACAGAACATACCCGGTAAATGCTCAATGCCCATAAGCTGTGCTAACTACATCTACTCAGCTTTAGGCTGAAGACTTGCCTATATCCTCTTGCCGGACTTCAAAGATAACATACAAAATACTTCAGTGGGTACTTGGCCAAGTACAGTGGCATATTACAGCATACCATCTCTTTACCATTTCAATGCTGGTACTGAAAATGTATCTCAATGATGATGGTTTAGGCCACTGAATGGAAGTTCCCCTTACTCCCTACAAATCGCACCACTGACATGTACTATTTCTGCAATATAGTTTGTCACAGTGGCGACGATCTTGTTTGACAGGTGCGGGGGGGGACACTTTTGAAATGATCTGGTCAAAAGAGTTTTGAACAGATCTGGTCAAAAAAAGAGGTAAAATTTTTTTCGCGCATTTGGGACAAATGTATGGTGTGTCCCCCCACTCTTAAAGGTGGGGGTCTTGTCCCCCTTGACCCCCGGGATCGCCGCCCATGGTTTGCCATATACCGGTACTTCATCGATGTGGTAACTAGCAGTGTCTTATTTTAACAAGGTTCATCAATTACCATGCTCATATTGAAACTTTTAAAATCTGAATTGCTGAATCTGAATTTAAATGCCAATTTAGTAATCCTCCTTTATACCAGTAGTTGAACCAGTAAATAATTAATTATTCAATTAAGGCACACAACACCGCTGGCAAGAACATCTGTATGCGTAGTCTCACCATCTGCATCAGTTACAGCCATGCTCATGTAAATAACTATTCAATGCATCTAGTTCAACAGTCATGCAGCTGGTACCACAGAGACAATACCATTTTTGTCAATTATCAGACTTACCCATGCAAATGAGTATTCAATACAGAGATCGAAAGTAACAAGAGTGATCTGAGAACAGTTCAACTCCTTAAGGACAACGCGAGCAGATTCCGGATCAGCGTAAAAGTTGAAGTCTGCGCAAACTGTAATACTTCCTTTCCCTTAAACCAAAACAGACAATAAAAAAGGTATTTACACATTTAAAATGCTCTCTTTGGATTTCATAATTTGTCTCTGGCTAAAATAAAGTCTCCTTCCTTCCAAGTCTTCTTCTTCTATTGTTAGCTGCATCTTGTGAACGTCAGTTATGTTGCTAGCGCTCCTAATGATTTTGCATGCTTTTGCAACTTAATAAAACCCTAGAATTAACTTCTCTGAAGTGCAATAATTATCAATTTATGTGATTTTAAAATCTGAAAGCAACTGTGCTTACAGGAAAGCATTTCTACAAATGCAACTAATTATTGCTGAAGATGTATGCTTTCTATACTTTAGAACAAAATAGACGAGTTAAACAGCATCTGTACATTAAAAGGTATCTAATATGAAAAAGTCAGTAAAAAACTTATTTATTCTTTTTCTAGCAACATGCAACAATTAAAAATGCTTATGATCAGTGCTCAAATGCATATAAGACTTCTAAATCATCAAAGATACATAGTGGACACTGTTAACTTGTTTTAAGCCATGGAATCCCAAAAGTCATTACGAAGTGTTTGTGTTCAAGCTTCTCACAATACACAGATTCCTGCAAACAGAAATGAAATTAATACACTGCAAGTTTATTCACAGATTTCATCACTGGTTTCCAAGGTTTTACTTTGGCTAACCTTTGTAAGTGCCGCCCATAATGACACAGCCTTTCAGCTTCTTTCCAAAGTCAGGATCCAACCTGATGGCCAAAGCGATGTTGGTCAAAGGTGCAAGGCAAACCAAAGTCAACTGTCCTAAGTAAACAAGACATACATGCAGTCACAACTTATTCCTGATGGCAAACGTTAAAAGAACATAAATTCATAGTTTCTAACCAGTTAACTTACTCTACCCCTGTATTTCTCACTGCTTTTCTGCAAAATGCTTAAGTCTTATTAGCACTGTCAAAATATTTTCATGCCGAAATTTGGGTGATTTCATCTAATGTTTCTACTTCTCCAGAATTTTAATAAAAGCCTAATTTCATTAACGTAAATTGCATATTCATATCATGATAACACATTTTGATTTTTTGAGGCTTATAAAAGAAGCACAGAGAGCTAATTAAGAATTACAATTATAACAAATGTTCAGAACCAATGTAACAGTTGCCTTCTATGGAAACTAACTCACTAACAAACAGTACTAAATTTATAGAAAAATATCAGATCCACTGTACAACTGACTCATGCTACAGCTGAACTTGTCTATATATTTTATATGGACCAGCACATGTAGTCTTCTTGCCTTTCCAGTGTCTGTTTCCTTACCTTTGTTTTCATTGACAATCCTAATCAACGCCTGAACAGCATTTTCCGACTGAATTTCCACTTCTGATGGACTGGGATCTGGAACATCACCAAAACCATCGCTGCCATGGCGAGAAGTTGATGATATCCTACCACCAATCAAAGAACAGGTGGTACCTCTGTACACAGGAATCTGTAACAGTGCCACAATCAAGAAACGAACTCCACAGTTTTGCAAGTGCCTGAAGTCTGTAAGTTTCTACACCGGTTTGGGTCAAACTGATGAGTTTTTTCTTGAAGTGGTGCAGTATAAATGTCGGATTACAATAATTTTACAAGAATAAAACTCTAGGGACTCTGTGGACGTGACAATAGGGCATCATCTCTGGGGCATAAGGAATAGGCCCCTATGCTTCACCATATCTTGGTATAATGAAACTCTTAAATCAAAGGAATAGCAAGATGTTTTCTTTAATAAATTTTGCAGTAGGCCAACACACCAGGAACTAAACGATGGTTATTTCCAATTCAAACTTTAAAAACTGGTACCTGCATGAAAAGTTTCAAGTCATGATCAACAGTGAATCTGAGTACAGCAAGGTTCATTGAAAAGATATCAGTTGAAAACAGGAATAGTTTAATTACAATTGACCATTATAAGATTCAGATAATAGAATTTTCTCAAATTGGACACTAGATTTGAATCAAGTTAGCACGCAAACCAGTCCTATTCTGTGTAAATGACTTACCTCATATCTTCCAGTCACTTTTAAGATGCGCTGAACATTTCTGGTCACTTGGTCGACATCTACATTACCATGGCAAGTGGTAATAGCGACCACTTCAACCAAATCATCACTGTTTAGAGCCATTACAATCGCCTGGCCATCGTCAATTCCAGCATCAGTATCAATTATTATCCTCTTCATAGCATACGTACATGTATATAAAAAAACAACTGTCTCTGACTTTATGCAAGAAGGTGCAAGTATTGCTAGATCTTAATGGAAATTTTTATAAGTCTAGTGGACTAAGAATTTGATGCCACTCTTTTCTTGAAAAACATAGATCTTCCCACGAAAACAACATAGAGAAACATAGACAGGTTTCATTTACAGGGATGGGCAAATTACACAGTAAATGTAATCGATTTACAAATTACTTGGGAAGATGCAATTGAATTACAATTATCTTTCTGGAAAATACGAATATAAATTACTTACTTTAAAATTTAATTACATCTTTACTGTTGGGTAGTTATAAAGCATCATTAGTTCCTTGCTGTTATATCTTCGATATACCACAGTATATAAATAATTACAATTGTAATTATTTATAGGCCTACTGTCACAGTATAAATAATTAATTATTATTATTGTAATTATTTATACTGTGCTACTGTGGATATACTGCAATTAAGATTTCTAACTCGTTTTAATTTTTCTTATAGGCCCTAGCCGACTTTGTGACCACCGCCAAAAATCAGCAATGTTTTGAATGGAAAGATAGCAAGAGGCGGGATTTTGATGAGTTCCTAGGATGGATCTGATAGTTCTCGTCGTAGCAGTGGCGGATCCAGATTGGGGGCGATTGGGGCGATCGCCCCCCTAAGAGTCTAACAAATATTTTGTTATATTTAAAATTTAAAAATTTGATATATACTGTACTACAGAATAAATGTTGTGATTATTATTACTCATGTACAGCGCCGGACTGCAGTGTGAATATTACCTCTACACGCCCTTGCTTTAATCCAGTCTTGTTGTCAAGACCTTAAACCTCAAGACCAAGACCAAGACCAAGACCTTGAACCTCAAGACCAAGAACAAGACCAAGACCTTGAACCTCAAGACCAAGACCGAGACCAAGACCCAAAAAATCACAGTCGTATCCAGACTTCTATTCCTTACTAAAAATTGTCCAGTCGGACAACTCGTTATTTTAATGAAAACATGAGTTTTTTCTTTTATTCAAGCAAAACAACTTTAAATGGAGACTGCAGAGAATTCCAAATTCGTATTTACAAAAGTCCTTCATGCGAAATGTTATTCCAAATGCCTGTTGAATTTTATAAAAACCAATTTGCTCAGAATTTTCTGACCAAGACGTAACCTGTGGGGCCTCGTACAAATTCTGCCATGTGAAAAAACACGGTCTACAAGTGCTGAAATCGCTAGCACGCAAAGCAGCTTTTCAAGAACCGGATGTAAATGTACAAATTAATCATGAGTCTGTTTTGAAATCATTCCATGGTAAATAACCGGAAGTCAAAATAATTGTCCAAAACAACAGTGAAGCCTCATTCACACCGTGTAAATACTAAAGCAAAAACTGTATGAGTAATTGTTGGATAAATTTTAAAAATTCTTGCCGTATGTTAAAATTAATGACTGCAGTTCATATTGACAAAAGTCTTGGTCTTGGTCTTGCAAAACCAAGACCAAGACTTTGAACCTCAAGACCAAGACCAAGACCAAGACCTTTGGTCTCAAGACCAAGACCAAGACCAAGACTTTTAAAAACGAACTCGAGTGCACTCGAGACCAAGACCTTGGTCTCGAGGACAACAAGACTGCTTTAATCATGTTCTAAACTTGATAAAAAGTAATTTTAATTTTAATTCCTTTGACCTTGGACGTCCATGAAATCGCCCCCCGTAAAGTAAAAGTCTAGATCCGCCCCTGCGTCGTAGGCCTAGGCCTACTGGTGTGAGTTTGTTCCGGAGTGGTGGCACTGGTTGGACAGCGAAGGGCGGAGGAGTGTTAGGAGGGCTGTAGTGGTAAAATTAGAGGTGAGTACACGCTGCCGGTTATAATAGTTTTCCCAAACAAATTAGGGGTGAGTATACGCTAGGCTACCGCGGTTATTTTTCCTAAACAAATTAGAGGAGTACAAATTTTGAGGTGAGTATACGGTCTCTAGAGGTGAGTACACGCTGTATAACCGCATATACCATCGACTAGGCCTACAGCCCTGGCGTTAGGGCAGAAGAGAAGCGCGGGTTGAGCGGAGTGGTTGGACCGTGAACAGATGACGGAGATACGAGGGCTGGGAGGATTGTAGTGTGTTGTAGAGTGATGTGACTTTATATATTCTATCGTTCAGGTATTTTGAGCCAGTGGAGAGATTTGAGGACAGGAGTGATGTGATGGTGCTTGGGGTATCAGTCACAGCACGGACGAGGGCATGGGGAGGGGGATAGAGTAATGGTAACACTCATGGCCAGGAGAGCAGCAGGAGAGCAGCAGTAGGCCTACGCGGTTTGTTTCCCGCAACCCCCTTGGGCTGGCGCCTTGCATGGCTGCCAAAACGTGTGTTTAGTTAGGATATTGAGAATTATTGTACTGTCGTGTCTCAATGTAATCATACCGCTACTGCGTTTGTCGGTTTGAATTAATAAAGAAAAAGATTATTATTCTGGCAAGCTTGGAGGCGGTTTATTTGGGTGATGACGTCGTCTATGTTCAGAAATGTAAATGTAATGTAAATGTAAATCTCCGAAATTTCTCAGCGCCACACAAAAGCCACGTCAGGTAGACCAGCTTATTCACCGGCGCTATATCAAATCAAATCCGTAATAGGCCTAGCCATATCCGCCTTATCCGTTCCGGTTCCAGGTCAGAGTTCGGGAGGTCAAGCCGAGTAGACAGCAGGGTGCTACGGTGGTAATCGGTGATGATGGCGGCTGTGTGGTGGCGCAGGAATGGAATCAGGATAGGATATCTTGAAGAGTCCGGTTTTCAGTCGTGAGTGGAAAGCAGCGGAGGACAGTGCAAGCGGAGGAGAGGTGATGTCAACAGGCGATATGGGAGGATGAGCGAACTGGCGGAGATCTTTTGGGAGGTCATTCCAAAGAGCCGGTGCAGCATAGACTAGGGAGCGGTTGCAGAATTTCAGAGATGAGGTCAATGAAAGCCGAGATAGAGAAAGATATGATGATGAGCGAGTAGACCCGGACGGTTGGATGGTGAATAGCTGGCGAATGTAAGAAGGTTGAGAGGTTTGAAGGGCGTTGTAAGTCAGAGATATGATTTTGTATTGGATGCGTTGAGGGACTTTTAGCCAATGAAGTGATTTCAAAACAGGGGTTAGGGCCTATATGTGATGGTGTTTGGGAGTTTTGGTGACTGCGCGGGCGAGGGCATTCTGGACTATTTGCAGGCGTTTTATTTGGGAAGAGTCGATGTTGTAGAAAGGGAATTGCAGTAGGCCTAATCAAGTTTGGAATGGAGCGATCGAGTTACAGTAATCTAATTTAGTGTGAACTAGCTATAGATGTAGCGATTGCGGATGCAGTTTTGAAGTCGATCATAGGGCGAACCCCTGCCTTCAGAAATTAGCAGTGTGTCTCACGAGGGCACGTGGAAGATTCCCGATTCAAACCGTCTGGGGTACCGTAAAGAACGGAGGAAGGCGAATTGAGACGTACAGTACTGTCTCAGCGGACACTATCACAGCCTTTAAGAAGTAACTAGGAAATAGGGCTATTAAGCGTTCGAGGTTAATTTGCAGTGGTTCTAATAGGCCTACAGACTACACGTCTTCTGAACCACTGAAAAACTCTTGTTATGTTATCTTGTCTTTATATATATAATCACTTCCTTTAAGTCGCTACACATTGAGCATCTCAGAGGAGGAAGCTCGAACCCATGCTCTTCGCGAGTTCGCGTTACAAGGCGAGCGCTCTACCTAAGCGGCTACCGTGTCCCGTAGATGAATATATTAAGAAACGTCACTTAGCCTATAATAATAAGAATAATAATCTTCTTGATTAATTCAAACTGACAAGTATGCAGTAAGATTACATTGAAACATGGCAGTACAATCAAGATCTTAATTAAGCATGCGTTTTAGCAGCCATGCAAGGCGCCGCTCTAGAGGGGGTTACGAGTATCGAACCGCGAATCTAATGCTCTCCTGGCCATGAGTGTTACCATTACTTTATCCCATGGATGGCGAACCTGTGGCACGCGTGCCCAACGTGGCACGCGTTGAAATGTTTTGGGCACGCGGAATTCAGAGCGTCCCCCAAAATTTCAAACTTAGAAATACAAAATCCTTGTAGGAATACACATTTTCTTGTTTGAAGGACGTTATTTTAGAACCATTCAAAAGCAATCTTTGAAATAACGTCTTTAATTCGTTTTTTGTTACGCTTTGTTAACCAAAACCTATATGAGAAAAATAATAACATACTGTGCAATATTCCGACGGTATTTTAAAAAATGATTTAGCAGCATTTTGGCACGCACCTTAAAAAAGGTTCGCCACCCCTGCTCTATCCCCTCTCCCCTTGCTTAAAATCAGAGTGGAATAGATTAATAAAGTGTTCCTCAAAGTCATCATATCGCTCTGCACCACGGACCCAATTCACACTTCAATGCAGTCCTGCTGCGTCGAACTAGAGAGACTCGGTTGCCAATGGTGATTCGTTTCCATGGCGTTCTCTTTTGTATCCTTGACGACAAGCATCAGCAGTTCCTCGTAGCGTTTGAAGTCGATGTCTTTGACGAGAAGCACGTTCGGACTTTCCTTCGTACTTCTTCTCCAGTCGACGACCATCTGACCCCGGGTCAACTCCCCGGTCAACTCCACGTCGCAGTACAGTCTCTGACTGGACCTCATTACTTCCGGGTCAATGACGATGGCCATCGCTATCTGGTCACAGGTCACGTAGGAAAGCAAGTCGGAATAGTACGTTTCCATAGTCTTCGTTTCGATCTTCTTGAAGAAGCGACCAAGATCCGAATCCGTGTTTATGAATTTCTCGTACCACTCCTGTAATTTCATTAGTACACAAATTGTCGTTGCAATAATCTCAATCAAAATTTGTATAGCTCTTGAAGGAAGTTAAACTAGGCCTAATTTAGCCTAAAGATGTTCCCTGCCAGAATGTCCACATAATAATAATGCTAATAATAATAATAATAATACCAGGGCTGTAGTCGAGGGTATACGCGGGTATACAGCGTATACTCACCTCTAGAGAAATTTGAGAGCGTATACTCAGGGCTCTAGAGGAGGGTATACGCGGGTATACAGCGTATACTTACCTCTGTAGAAGAGACCGTATAGCCACTAAGCAATGAAATTTTGAGAAAAAAGAGAGGTTATGAAAGGTTTTAGGGCGAATGACTAAAAAAAGTCATCTTTTTCAGAGACGAAATCGTTAAAAATTTTAAGAGAATTGGTAAAAAGTCTGAAATTTTTCTGAGACGAATTCCTAAAGAAAGGTCTTCACATTTTTTTATGGTCACACCAGCCCTAGTGACGCCGCTGCTCACCGGTAGCGTATACTCACCTCAAATTTTACCACTACAGCCCTGAATAATACTACTGCTACTACTACTACTGCTGCTGCTGCTGCTGCTGCTGCTGCTGCTGCTGCTGCTGCTGCTGCTGCTGCTGCTGCTGCTGCTGCTGATGATGATGATGATGATGATGATGATGATGATGATGATGATGATGATGATGATGATGATGATGATGATGATGATGATGATGATGATGATGATGATGATGATGATGATGATGATGATGATGATACCAATAATATTATTCGTTTTATTGACAAGCTTACTGACAAACCGCATGTCGCAATCGAAGGTCGCCCTGTCGTGTGTTTGCCGTGTGTTGATGTCGACCCTCGATTGCTTGTTCTTTTACTTGCACTTTTATTTAACGTGCCTAACTTTTCTATAGAAGATTCACGACGAACTTTGTTTAATTAATAAATGAATTTAATTAAAGAAACAAATATATATACACTAACTCTACGAGAACTTCCACGTAGTATTAAAGCGTTTAGATATTAAATCGGACTATCTCAAATGTTGCTTCGTACAGCCTAACTACAGATCGTTCTTTCGCGTCAGTCTCTGAATCTGACGGACTATACTCTGCCGCCCCGCTGGTCGTTCCTCCCGATGTTGATCACTCGACCGATGTTCACACGTCGCGTTCGTCAGTAGTAACAGTCCCGTGTTCTCCTTTTCCTTCCGTTAAGTAGGAACTTCAGCGTGCATCGGTCAGCCCCCTCCCCACGTCAAGCTATCGTCAATTAGTGTCAGATTGCTCCTCGCGACGCGGGTCGTCGCTCGCCTGCAGCGCGGGCGGTGTCTGGTTACATCATAGCCGCGAGGTGTCCTATTACACCTTGGCTGTGTGGTGTCCGATTACACCTCGGCCTAGCTGCCTTCCTTGTTGACCCAGTGGAGACTGGCTTTTCGTCCGTCATCATCCTATCTCGACCGGCAACGACGCTTACATCATAATGATGATGCCATCTCGTCGTTGTTGTCGATCTCCTCACGCGACACCGCAGTAAGTAACATTGAAACACATCTAATGTCCATTGAAATACTGAAAGGTTCAAATACCGTTTAATATGAATAGAAAGTTGATCACTTATTAGGCACTGAGTCTCAGATAATTAATTAGAAAGGTGACTAGTGAAGGGTTCTCTCACATTTATAGAACCGATTAACCAAGGGATTCTCGTACAGAGTTTAATGTCCAAATCAGAAGTGCTGTTGTCGGTAATCGTAATCGTAAACTCCAAATTTCAACAGCACCACTTGAAAGCGAAGCGAAGGGCACCAGCTTATTCACGAGGGCTGAAGCAGTTAGGTTTGCGCCTCAGTTAGAACTGTTCTTGACTTCTGAATCACGCTGCGGAATAGTTTCTTTAAAATGTGCATAGAGGGTAATATGCTCAAGGCAGACATCGTTATTTGTAATTAGTAACTTCTATAGGGACGGTTGACAAGGCATCACCCGATGGCGCACCAAAACGAAGCCGAAATCAGATTAATATCCAGAAGATCAGTCTTAGCGGCTGATCTTCTGATATTGACCACAGGCCCGCCGAGAGGGAGGGGCAAGGGGGCAAATGCCCAGGGGCCCGGCGATTTTCCGGCGATTTTTAGGGGCCCGCGCCGGGCCCGCAATGATCGCAATCAACTTTTTTCATCAAGCCTAATATTTTAGGGGCCCCTGACTGCTCTGCCTAGGGGCCCGGAATTTCTGTCGGTGGCCCTGATTGACCATGGCAGAGTGTGTGGTAGCACTTGTTTGCATACTTCTTTTGCAGGGACGTCATTTCAGCATTTCCCGGGGGGAGGGGGTCAAAAAAAGATGTTAAAAAAATTTTCACGCGCGAAATTTTTTTCATCCTGTGTGCGACAACAGTAGGCTACACTGCGTCCCCCACTGTTAAAGGTGGGGTTCTTGTCCCCCTCGACCCCTCGGGATCGCTGCCCATGATTGCATTTAGTCTACATGTGGAAAACTGTAAGCAAGTGCTGCAAATGAGTATCTTTTTTTCCTTTTTTACCCCTTTCTTCTTCCTCCTTTTCTTTTTACATCTCTTTTCTTTTTTCCAAAATCAGGGTAGGGCAAACGCCTCCCATCCCCCATATGACGTCCCTGTTCTATTGTCATTCCTCAGAGGCGTGGTTCTAAGGTGAATCGGTTTCTTAGCATTGTACGTCTCTCCTTTAGAAGTAGGCGAAATGGCCTACCCAATTTAAGTGGCACATCGCAGCAAAAGCGCGCAAGCGTGTTGCCATACAGGGCATCAATAACCTGCAATGCTATTCGGTTTAACTGGATGTATTGAAGTCTTACCCATGTGAACGAATGCTTAGTGCACAGTTCCCAGGTGACGAGTGTAGTCTTTGGACACCGAAGTTCCCGAAGGACAACGCGAGCCGCCTCCGGGTCAGCCAAGAAGTTGAACTCCGCCGAAACTGTAATGTTGCCTTTGCCTGAAGTGAATTCACAAACATCACACACACATGTATATAATATACATATAATACATATGATGTTGATATATAATATATAATATTATATATTTATGAAGGTAAGATTATCACATGGATAAATACATATATATATATATATGCACTGACGTAAACTTGTCCAAAATATGGGGGGATTTGGTTATTCATTCTACACTTGTTGCATGGGGTGTACAGTCCATCTCAATTATTGGGTTCCACGTGCCGCTGGTCCCCCCAGAGTCTACGCCTATGTATATTATGTATATGATATAAATTATATGTACGATATTTCAACTGTATATGCATATCATTTTTATTTATTAGACCTTACATTTAAAACAATATTGTAGCACGTAGTTAATCCGGTAGAGTGTTCTAGTTGTCGGTGAGGGTTCAAAATATCTCATCTCTCAAAATATCTCATTTTGTTTCTTGTGCAACATATTGACAACATTTGATTTTTACCAGCGTCCGTGTGCTTCGGTAATCTGTACAATTCTCGACTATCCACCTTTTTTGACAACTAAACACTGGTGAAATAGGCATGAGTGACTGAATTCTAGATTCTTATGAACACCTCTACTATAGATTGCAGTGTTGTATTACCATAAACTGTGGTAGCGCCAGTCCCAAGCCGGGGGAAAGGAGGAGGGCGACGTTAATCATCATTGTTATGACAGTCGCGTTAAACAGCAGCTAACCAACCTATGTAGTAATAATTTTATGTATGGCCTTTAAGAAACAGCTAATATTCTGTAACGTAGAATACGAACCTTTGTAATTACCCCCCATAATCATGCAGTCTTTCAACTTCTTTCCAAAGTCAGGATCCAACCTGATGGCTAGAGCGATATTTGTTAGAGGAGCAAGGGACACCAAGGTCAACTGTCCTGTTTAAGATATATACACACACACACACGCACACTTCTGTAGGCATATTATAATAGTCAAAATTTGCAGCTTTAATCAGCTACAGCTGAGGCTATAATAAATTTACTAATTTCGTTCTTACTTAATTAATATCAGTATGGGAATTGGGAATTGTAGAAAAAAGATTGGGGGGGGGGGCGGTGAACATTTTATACGTATTTTGCAAACTAATGCAGCTGATTTCAACGCTAGCAGTTTTGCAAGTCAGACTCGAATCAAAAGCAATTCTTTGTTGAGAAAATTCAAAAATGCATACATCAAACACCATAGAAATTTCTTCTCTTTGTCAGAGACTTAGAGTCAAATAATGCTAAATCACACTAGCGCAACTGAGCGGGTTGGAACGACCCCTAGGGTTTGCAATGAAGACTTAACTGTGGGGTTCCTAAGAAAGAATTCTGGAGACTGGGGGGTTTATCCTCAAACCTCCACAATTCCGAATCTGATTAATATTTTAAATAAATTGCAACCGTGTTGTATTTGACTACAGTATAAATTGATTACGGTGAAAGGTATTTCTAAAATGCCTGCGCCTTCAAGTCCGTTTTCGAATATTCCGCTGAAGTATTTTTTAGTCAGCCTTTGAAGTGCCTTTTAATCATGCTAGAAAACTACCTTTTATTCAGCCTTTGAATTACCTTCAGTCACCCTTTGAAGTAGTCCCCTACCTTTTAATTAGCCTTTAAAGTACCTTAGTCAGTCTACTGAAGTACCTTTGGTCAGTCTACTGAAGTACCTTTTCAGCTGTTGCAATGCATTCCGTATTTCTTTATAAATCTATACGATCTTTTTTGCGCAACATAAGTCCTACGGTGAAACTATATTTTTCTACTTCTATGCCTCCACCGAAAATTAATATAAGTCTTCTATTCTATTTCTCTTTTCTTAATATTAATATTGTAGTTTAACCATAGATGTAAAAAACAATAGAAACTAAATAAAAAACGGAAAACGTCGTTTTTAAAAAAAAAATTAAAAACGGGAAAAAAACGACAAAAACGACAAAAGAAAATAATTAGACTTTCTCGCATCTTGCAGGCCCTACTGCAATTTCAAATTTAAAACCTTATTTACAGGATTTAATTAACAAATAACAGAACTTATTAGTAAGCACTAAATAACATCAATCTACAACAATTATTTTATTTCTTATAAGTTTGGTTTAATAAGAAATTGAGAAATTAAAAATATTGAAATCTTTTCAAATTTAAATTGTAAACATAAGTCTACATATATTAAGTCCATGCTGACTAAACTAACATAAAATTATTAAAAACTAAAGTTTGTAGGAATAGATTATATAGTGTAAACTTTCTCACAGTAGGCCTACATGCATTTCAATTTAGCCAATGCTGAGCTTTTGTCTTTCTTGTTTATCAAAGTAACGTGAATCCATTCCGCACCCTTTTCTTTTGGCATTTGGATAACTTAGAAATAACTTTAAATTTTTTTATTTCCTGTAGGCCTACTGTGCTATATCACAAAGTATTTATTTCTCAAATGATGACGTAAATAGTGAAGTAAATTAGCTGAATCCTTTAAAGTACTGAGACAACGTAAAGGACATCACACAAAAAAAATTAAACAGAAAATGAAAAAATTAACAGACAATAAATAAATAAATAAAGTTACATACAAAAAATAAAAGACGGAAAAAAACGATGAGAAAAATAAAAAACGAAAAAAACGACGTTTTTTGGAAAAAAACGAAAAAAAACGTGTTTAACATCTATGAGTTTAACCATGTAGTGGTAGACTTTCAGATTACAACAAAATAATGAAATAATGACCTTTGTGTGCAAATATTGTCCTTCTAGATAAGATTTACAATTTTATCTTTTATGTTATACTGTTATTCTTTAGTTTTGCATTACTTCAGTTGGAGTCTACCATAAATAGGCCTATCGTCCTTCAATCGTAAGTTACTGTTATTCTTTCAGTTGCAAAACCTGTTGTTCTGTTACCGATGTTTTCGTTGACAATTCTGAGCAAAGCGTGAACAGCATGCTCGGACTGAGCAATCTCTGCTTCCGGTGGATGTGGATCCAGTGCATCACCCAGACCGTCTTCGCCATGGTAGTGGGATGACGATATTCTGCCTCCCACAAGCGAACAGTTGGCACCACTGAACACGGGAATCTATGAAAACAATGAATGAAACAACTGTTACGTGACATGGACGGACAGGCGATTATAGACTCATGCGTGTAAACTGGTGCTTGGTAGACATGATGCTGTAAGCCGATCGATGTTAAGGCAATACGGAACTGCCCAGGTAAATACATAAAAATCTTTATAATAGACGGATGGATGGATGGATGGATGAATGGACGGATGGATAAATGGATTAATTGATTTATAGATTGATTGGTGAATGGACGGATGGATGGATTGATGGTTGGATGGATGGTTGGTTGGATGGATGGATGCACGGATAGATGGTTGGATGGATGGATGGTTGGATGTATGGATGGTTGGATGGTTGGATGTATGGATGGATGAAAGGTTGGTTGGCTGGATGAATAGATGGATGGATTGATGAATGGATGGATGTGTGGATGGATGGGATGGATGGATGTATGGATGGATTAATTGATTGATGAATGGATAGATGGATGGATTAATGATTGGATGGATGGATGGATGGATGGATGGACGGACGGAATGAAGGGTGGATGGAGGGATAATTCGATGGTGGATGTATGGATGAATGAGCTGACGAACAAACGGACGAGTAAACAGAAAAGAAATATACTGACATCTGTTCTGTTATTGGCCTTCAGGATGTGTTGTAGGTTGGCGGAGACTTGGCTAACGTCCACGTTACCATGACAGGTGGTAAAGGCCACCACCTCAACGTGATCGTAACTCTTCAACGCCATCGTAATAGCCTGAGCATCGTCAATGCCAGGGTCCGTGTCAATAATCAGTCGCTTCATTGCTTTCTATGCTACCAACAAAATTGAACACCAGTCTCACCTAATATTGCTACGCAAGGAACGCAAAACTAAAACTCCTTGGAGATTTCAGTTAGCGCCAGTGCTTTTTTCAGCCGGAACGGCGTTCCGGCACCTTTTTTCAACTACTAAAAATAATTTCTTTATTTTAGTAATAGAAACAATAATTTAGTTATTTTAGTTTAATTTCAGAGTTTTTAACTGTTTTCATTGTTTATTGAGACCCTCCCACTCCCAATCCCGTTTTTCTCGGCATGTTACCCCGCCCATAATTGTTCCGTTCCGGCACCTATTGTTCCGTCCCTGAACCCTTTTTTCTAGAAAAAAGCACCGGTTAGCGCTATATAAATTGTTAAGAACGTGTTCACGTGTCAGCTTCAACCGGAGACACGGTACAAACCATAGTCTGCTCTCGCTTTGCTTCTGCAAACTAACTTCTTGTATGAATCGCTGATCTTAAACTAAATAGGTTTCAACGCATCCGAAATGTCTTTGCTTGCGTGGTGCCGCGTGCGTTTTCTCGCCCAAACGCCTTAACCGTATACTTGGTCAGCTGCATTGACTTCGTACAGAATACAGGGTAAGATTAAACTGGTCCTTCTTAGCTAGAAAATTCTCTAACACAAGCACCGCTACAAACATTCTACCGCTTACCTCTGTTAAAATTTCTCCCTGCTGTGAGCCATCATAAAATATAGTTCTTTTCTGGATAGTCAGTATTAAGTGCATATCATGATACTTCTTCCAAATCTTTATTCTAAGCACAAATTCTTGTTTTCTTCTTTAAAGAAGGGTTCCCAAAATTCATCAATATTTCTCATTGGCTTTCAAGAGCTTATATTGTATTGTATTGTATTGTATTGTATTGTATTGTATATGGGCATTTATAAAGCGCCTCTCGCGGTATAGACCATTCAGAGGCGCTCCCAGTGCGCGAGACCCCGAGAGAAAAAGCAGGATTTAAGGTGAGAAAAAGAAGAAGCAACGCTACCAGAGAGAATGGTGATGCGGACAGAAGGAGGAAGTGGGTTCCAAAGTGAGGGACCTATGCAGGCAAAGGATCTGGAGTCTTTCTGGACTGAGCCATAGTAGTTCTGACATGAGGACACGTTTCACAAAATGTTCATATATCTAATAGTAATATATATATATATATATATATATATATATATATATATATATATATATATATATATATATATATATATCTGACTGCATTTTCAACTAGAGGACTACGATTCGTGTACATTTCTGTATGACTCTGCACGTTTCACAAATGTTCATATACTTAATAGTAAAAGTAAAGCCATCATAAGTTAACTATTCCAGAGCGTATTTTAAGCACTTGTGGTTCCTGTACACCAGCGCAAACAATAATAATAATAATAACAACAATAATATTAACAATAATTAATAATAATAATAAATAATTAGTAATAAATAATAATAATAATAGTAATAACTGCATTATTATTAGTAGCCTTGGCTGTAGCCTTCAGGGGCACATTTGAGCAACTCCTTTGGGACGAAGACCACTAAGCTCTATAGGCCTACGTGTACGCACACCAGGATAGTACCTAAGAGCCTGAGGGATTCTTTTTACGTCGGACGATTAAAAATAATAATAATTATAATGATGATACTACTACTACTACTACTACTACTACTACTACTACTACTACTACTACTACTACTACTACTACTACTACTACTACCACTACTACTACTACTACTACTACTACTACTACTACTACTGATGATGATGATGATGATGATGATGATGATGATGATGATGATGATGATGATGATGATGATGATGATGATGATGATGATGATGATGATGATGATGATGATGATGATAATAATAATAATAATAATAATAACAACAATAATAATAATAATAATAATAATCGTATTATTATTAACAATAATTGTGTAATAATAATAACTAAAAAATAAGTTAGTACTTTGGCCAGATTAATTAATAGTTAGGCCTACTCTCCTTCTATAGTATTCTTGTATACTTCTTACGAACTAACGAGCAAGCAAACAAAATGTAACACGGCATGCAGTTTTATGGCTAATGAAATACGAGCTTCTACAATGGTTACCTACATGATGCTCTCCAACGTTAGATGTAATGTAAATGTAGGTCCAAATCTTCTAAATGTCTCAGCGCCACACAAAATCCGCGTCTAGGATATTCGCCAGCGCTATATCAAAGCAAGTCCGCAATAGCCAGGTTGTTTGTTTCCAGGTCAGAATCCGGGAGGTCAAGGACTAGATGGCAGCCTAAAACCCTTCCTCGTCAGTGAAACAATAGAAAGAGAGAAGTGGCCTCGACTCAACGACTTGTACAAATACTTGTTAAGAACCAGATCCACGGATGCAAAGGCTACTTTTCGCCCGTCATTGGGTATTCAGAATATCTTGAGACTCAAATATCTCCATCCTATGTGAGAGGCTCATCATAGATGAGCGGCTATTGCGTGCTTGGGCATCGCCAAAGCCATAAGAAGAAGAAAAATGTGAGAGCTGATATACAGCCAGGGCCGGATTTACCAGTAGACCCCAGTGCCGTCTTAACAGCATTGTAGGCCCTTGGAAAAGCAATGCGCTGTCGCGTGTGGCCGTCACACACATTTTTTGCTATTTTTTAATTTGGGGCCCATAGAATCGTGGGACTTTTCTAGCTACGTTAGGACCCACCTGTTCAGATTCATCGTGCAGCAATGTTCTTAGGGCTTTTGAGGGGTTTCCTAAAATGCGCTTTATAAAAGTTCAGGTTCATACATACATAAAATAATTATAGAAATTAGTATATAGAATTGCGTCTAAAGTGCAGGACTGTGGAATCACAACACGATCCATTAAACATAGATAGATGTATCGTATTCATATCCTGCAGAGAAAATCAACGTGTCTTAATTCGGAGTTCCTATGAGATACTCTCAATTCCACTTCATCGTCTTAGAGTCATCATCAAGGGCGAATCCTAAAGGACTGAACATAGTCCATGCAGTGTAGCGTTTCTTATCTTGCAGTATCTCCGTGAACCCAAACCTGATTCCTCTTCATCTCCTTACCTCTATCGCCGCTGCAATTCTAAGCACCCAGTGCTTTTTTCAGCCGGAATGCGCTGAAACGGCGTTCCGGCACCTTCTTTCAGCTACTAAAAATTTATTTTAATAACAAAAACAATAATTTAGTTAGGCCCCTATTTTAATTTAATTTCAGTGTTTTGAACTGTTTGAAGTGTTTATTGAGACCCCTCCTAACCCCAATCCCGTTTTTCTCGGAATTTTAGCCCTTCCGTAATTGTTCAGTTCCGGAACCTATTGTTCAGTACCGGAACCTTTTTTCAAGAAAAAACACTGTAAACACCATTCACCGTAACAGTCTGCCTGGCCATTTGGATCTTGACCTGGAACCGACTTTGACCTTACCTGTCTCACCTTGTCACCTTGTGCTGTCAGCTCGTGGAGCTCTAGCGATCGTCCTGGTGAACACACTCCATTGTTTCCTATTCGATGACAAGTCCCTTAATTCCGCCAAATTCATGCCAGTTACATCTTGTATCTCATCCATCCATCTCCTCCTTGGGCGACCCCGTCTTCTCCTCCCCTCACCGCACGCCAGCATCATTTCCTTCTCCAGACCATCAGATCGCATAACATGTCCAAAGAACCTTAGCTTCATTCTTGTCGCAGTTTGTTTTAACGACTCTTCATTCAAGGTGACAAGGTGAGCGTCTGTGAATAAGCTGATTTCTACGATTTAGCCAACTTTGGCGCTGCAGAAGTCTCGAGACTTCTGTCAATTGGTGACAATTTGCAACGATATAATCCGTTCAATTCTAGACTGGAGTAGTAGCTCAGTTCAAGCGAATGCGCACATTCCGCAGCTCTGAATTTTCTGAACGCCCTATATAATCCTATAAGTGTTACAACCTCGCTTATGTTCTTGCCCTTTGTCCAATCCGGGGTTCATTTGGATTGAACTCGTGACCCTCCGTAAATTTCGACTGCTAACAAATAAAGTCTCTGATAAAGGACAGTGGAAAAAATAGTCTCATAGAGCCAAGTTGATGCTAACAGCAGGTGCATGCAGACCTATGGATCTAATCTTCGGCCTAGACTTCGCCTCTGATTTGTTTTGCTCTTTGAACAACGTTGTATAAGACTTAAATGTCCAATTACAATTACCATTACCATTACCATTACAATTACCATTACCATTACAATTACCATTACCATTATTACAGTTACCGTTGCCATTACAGTTACAGCTACTATTACAGTTTCCACTACCATTACAGTTACAATTACAGTTACTAGTACAAGTACAGTTACCATTACAGTTACTACTACAATTACCATTACAATTACCATTACATTTTTACAATTACAATTACCATTGCAATTATAGTTACCATTACAATTCTAATTATAAACTTCGCCATCCGCTTGAAGTTGAATAGAAAAGAATATTTTGCAAAGAATATATAAGTTAAATGGTTTAAAAGTTATCTAGATTCCCGTACCCAAAGAGTAAGCTGTAATGGTACACTATCTTCGCCTGGATTAATTACCTCAAGAGTACCTCAAGAATCGAACTTAGGACCACTTCTTTTCTTATTATAGGGGCCTATATTAATGATCTTGCGAATGCATCACCTACACTCCACTTCATCCTGTTTGCAGATGACACGAATATTTTTTACTTTAACCATTCCTGTAATGGTACACTATCTTCGCCTGGAATAATTACCTCAAGAGTACCTCAAGAATCGAACTTAGGACCACTTCTTTTCTTATTATTGGGGCCTATATTAATGATCTTGCGAATGCATCACCTACACTCCACTTCATCCTGTTTGCAGATGACACGAATATTTTTTACTTTAACCATTCCTGGTCAAACCTTATGGACATAGTTAACTGTGAGCTCTCTAAAGTTAATAAGTGGTTCATTGCGAATAAACAAACACTGAATGTAGATAAAACTAATTTCATCATTTTCACATCGCATCGAAAAATTAAACCAATAAATTGGCTAATATCCCTTGATGGTGTCCCTATTTCTAAAGCTGATTCTACTAAATTCCTTGGGGTATTTGTTGACCAGCATCTTACCTGGAAAACACGGAATAGGATTTGTGAAACAGCAATGTTTTGAATGGAAGACCTATGGAAAGATAAGAGGCGGGGTTTTGGTGAGTTCGTAGGATTGATCTGATATTTCTCGTCGTACTGGTGGGAGTTTGTTCCAGAGTGGTGGGAGCAATGGAGCGATTCGCAAATTTTTGTGATGATCGAGGTGACGGAAGGCCGGAGGAGTGTTAGGGAAAAAGTGAAGCGGGTTGAGCGGAGTAGTTGGACCGTCAAGAGATGACGGAGATACGAGGGCTAGGAGGATTGGAGTGTGTTTTGAGTGATGTGACTTTATATATTATATTCGTTCAGGTATTTTGAGCCAGTGGAGAGATTTGAGGACAGAAGTGATGTGATGGTGCTTGGGGTTTTAGTCACAGCACGGACGAGGGCATGGGGAGGGGTAGAGTAATATGGTAACACTCATGGCTAGGAAGGCAGCAGGAGAGCAGCAGTACACGGTTCGATTCCCGTAACCCCCTCGGGCGAGCGCCTTGCATGGCTGCCACAACGTGTGTTTAGTTAAGATATTGATAATTGTTCTGTCATGTCTCAATGTAATCTTACTGCGTTTGTCGGTTTGAATTAATAAAGAAAAAGATTATTATTCTGACAAGCTTGGAGGCGGTTTATTTGGGTGATGTCTATGTTCAGAAAGAGCGAGTTACAGTAATCTAATTTAGTTTGAACTATAGATGTAGCGATTGTGGATGCAGTTTTGAAGTCGAGCATAGGGCGAACCCCTGCCTTCAGAAATTAGTAGTGCACGTGTCTCACGAGGGCATGTGGAACATTCCCAATTCAAACCGTCTGGGGTACCGTCCAGAACGGGGGAAGGCGAATTGAGACGTACAGTACTGTCTCAGTGGACACTATCACAGCTTTTAAGAAGAAACTAGGAAATTGGGCTATTAAGCGTTCGAGGTTAATTTGCAGTGGTTCTAAACCACTTTGTAACTTTCGTCAGCACGCTAAAAGCATGCGCTGTTTTTTCATCGTTTTTGTGTGGCGTTTTATAATCGCTGATCTCGTTAAAAATCACACAAAACCCGTGTTATGTTATGTTGTTTAATCACTTGCTCCCAGGGGCGTTTACACCATAGAAACCTTGGAGCAAATGCTCCATCCACGAAATAGGGGGGGGGGAGATATCTGTCAATGTGTGTGCCACCATTTTAGGGGGAAGGAAGGGGAAGGCGGAAGAAGAGGGGAAAGGTGAAGTTGCTCCAATGACTTAGGGGGGATAGACGCCCCTGCTTGCTCCATGTTCCTACACACTGAGGATCTCAGAGGAGGAAGCTCGAACCCATACTCGTCGCGAGATCGCGTTACAAGGCGAGCGCTCTAACTATAATCGGCTATATACCGTGTCCCGTTACGATGAATATCAGCATCGAGAAATGTCACTCATTACTTAAATTAGAGTGGAATAGATTAATAAATTTTGCCTCATAGTCATCATATCGCTCTGCTCTACGGAACCAATTCACACTTCAATGCAGTACGTCGTGCTGCGTCGAACTCGACAGACTCGGTTGCCAATGGTGATTCGTTTCCATGGCGTTCGCTTTTGTATCCTTGACGACAAGCATCAGCAGTTCCTCGTAGCGTTTGAAGTCGATGTCTTTGACAAGAAATACATTCGGACTCCCCTTCGTACTTCTTCTCCAGTCGACGACCATCTGACCCCGGGTCAACTCCCCGGTCAACTCGACGTCGCAGTACAGTCTCTGACTGGACCTTATTACTTCCGGGTCAATGACGATGGCCATCGCCACCGGGTCACAGGTCACGTAGGAATGCAAGTATTTGCTGTCGGAATAGTACGTTGCCATAGTCTTCGTTTCGATCTTCTTGAAGAAGCGACCAAGATCCGAATCCGTGTTTATGAATCTCTCGTACCACTCCTGTAATTTCATTAGTACACAAATTGTTGCAATAATCGCAATCAGAAATATTTATAGCGCTTTAAGAAAGTTACACTTAGTAGCGGTACTTTCTGCGCTAATTTAAAGATGTTCCCTGCCCGAATGTCAACGTGATAATAATATTATTCGTGTTGACAGGTTCATTGACAAATCGCAGCTTATTCACGAGCATTGAGTCAGCTGAGTCAGTGAAGCTTAGGCCTACATCTCCGTTAGAACCGTTCTCGAATTCTGAACCACGCTTGGGAGTAGTTCCTGTAAAATGTGTTTAGAAGGTATATATGAATAGGCTCAAAGTAACTTCGTAATTTGTAATTGGTAGCCTACAGGGGCGTCTACACCATAGAGACCTTGGAGCAAATGCTCCATCCAAGAAAAAGGGGGGGGGTAAGATCTGTCAGTGTGTGTTTCACCATTTTAGGGGTAGGGAAGGAACGGGGAGGGGGAAGAAGAATGGGAAAAGGGACGTTGCTCCAATGACTTAGGGGGGATAGACGCCTCTGGTAGCCTATGTTCTATAGGGACGGGTGACAAGGCATCAACCGATCGCGCACCAAAACGAAGCCATAATCAGATTAATATTCAGAAGATCAGTCTTCTGATCTTTTGATATTGACCTTATTAGGCCCTATGGGGTTTCGTTTCTATTGTTAGGCCTATTCCTCAGAGGGGTGGTCCTAAGGTGATCGGTTTCTTAGCATTGTCCTTCTTACCTTTAGAAGTAGGCGAAATGGCCTACACAATTATGTGGCACATTGCAGCAAAAACCACGCACATGTGCTATGCAATACAGAGCATCTTGACTTGCAATGCTATTCAGTTTAATTGGATGACTTGACGTCTTACCCATGTGAACGAATGCTTATTGCACAGTTCCCAGGTGACGAGTGTAGTCTTTGGACACCGAAGTTCCCGAAGGACAACGCGAGCCGCCTCCGGGTCAGCCAAGAAGTTGAACTCCGCCGAAACTGTAATGTTGCCTTTAGCTTAAATGAATTCACAAACATCATATATATATATAATATATAATATAATATATAATATAATATATTTATGGAAAGGTAACATTATCACACGCATATGTATATATATATGTGTGTGTGTGTGTGTGTATGATGAGCATCATATAAATGTGTATGATATGAATTATATACATGATATTTCTACTCTATATATATATATATATGCGCATGTTTTTATTTATTAGACATTACATTCAAAGCAACATTGTAGAACGTAGTTAATCCTACGCGGTAGGCAGTGTACGTACTATAATTGCCCAGTGAGTGTTAAAAATCTCATATCTTAAAATATCTCACTTTTTTATGCAACATATTAACAACATTAGATTTTGACCAGTGTTACTGTACTTCGGTAACCTGTACAATTTTCGACCACCCCTCTATATATGCATGAGGGACTGAAATCTAGACTCTTAAAAGCATCTCTAATGATCGCAGTGTTGTATGTACTCCGCCACTACCCTGAACCGTGTTAGCGCCAGTCCCAAGCCTGGAAAAAGAAGGAGGGCGACGTTAATCACTTTGTTATTGCACAGTGGCGTTAAACAGCAACTAACCAACCTATGTATACTAATAATTTTTATGCATGGCCTTTAAGACCGCAGTACCCTGTAACATAGAATACGGACCTTCGTAATTGCCGCCCATGATGATGCAGTCTTTCAACTTCTTTCCAAAGTCAGGATCCAATCTAATGGCCAGAGCGATGTTGGTCAGAGGAGCAAGGCACACCAAAGTCAACTGTCCTGTTTACGATATATATATACACACTTCTGTAGGCATATTATAGGCCTAATATTCAAAATTTGCATCTTTAATAAGCTATAGGCCATAAGAAATGTAATAATTTCGTTCTTACATAATTCATATTTCAAATAAATTGCAACGGTGCCGTACCTAACTACAGTATAAGCTGATTCCGATGAAAAGCATTTCCAACATGCCTACTCTTCTAGATCTGCTTTCGAATTCCGCTGAAGTACCTTTTAGTCAACCTATTGTTCTCTTTTCTCCATTTCTTTGTGAATCTACAGCAGCGGTTCTCAACCTGTGGGTCGCGACACCCGTGGCGGTCGCCTTACGATTTGCCAGGGGTCGGCTGGAATCTTCAGAAATTTGGATTAAGAAACTCCATCATTTTTCTAGTTATAGTTGATAAAAATAATATTGTTGGCCTTCTGTAGCCTTGTTTTCTTCTTAAATCTGAAGTAATGTTTGCACTTTAAATTTAACAGCTGCCGTTGAAATTTGTAACTCTTACAAATTGTACAGTCATATAGTACAATACCCATTAAATATTAAACTTCAAGTAAGCATATCATTTACTAAATTTTACTTTTAGATTTTTCTTAATTTTTTTAAACGCCCGAGGTACGAAAATCCCTCAGGCTCTAAGAAACTATAAAGCAGAAGTGTATTTAAGCTTGGAGTAGGCCGTCCTCGTCTCCGGGGTGTGGTGTAATTTTTCTTAATTATTACCACCGGGGTGTGGTGTAATTTTCTTAATTATTACCACCAAAAATTACAAATTGTTGTGTTGCTGATGATTTAATATTATGCTAATATGCGTGATGCGAATGAATTATCAATTGGTGAGAAGTGATATGCATCATAATGGTAGCAAAAGTGCGGTGAAGGGGAATAACCTAATGCATTTTATTGTTGGGGGTCGCCACAACTTAGAAATTATTATCAAGGGGTCGCAGCACTAAAAATGTTGAGAACCGCTGATCTACAGGATCTCATCTTGCGCAACATAAGGCGTACATCCTAAGGTGAAGCTGCATTTCTCTGTCTACTTCTCTGCTTCCACCGAAAATTTATATAGGCCCTAAGTCTTTTATTCTATTTCTCTTTTCTTCTCACCTATGTTAATATTGTAGTTTTACCATGCAGTGCTAAGACTTTTCAACCACAACAAATGACCTTTGCCTTCTAATATTGTCCTTCTGGATAAGAGTTACAGTTTGATCCTTTATCTTGGACTGTTATTCTTTAGTCTTACATTACTTCAGTTTGAGTCTACTAAAATTATCGTCCTTCAATCGTAAGTTACTGTTATTCTTTCAGTTGCAAAGCCTGTTGTTCTGTTACCGATGTTTTCGTTGACAATTCTGAGCAACGCATGAACAGCATGCTCGGACTGAATCTCTGCTTCTGGTGGATGTGGATCCAGAGCATCACCCAAACCATCTTCGCCATGGTAATGGGATGACGATATTCTGCCTCCCACAAGCGAACAGTTGGCACCGCTGAACACGGGAATCTACGAAAACAATGAATGAAACAACTGTTAGGTGACATGGACGGACAGGCGATTATAGACTCATGCGTGTAAACTGGTGCTTGGTAGACATGATGCTGTAAGCCGATCGATGCTAAGGCAATTTGGAACCGCCCAGATAAATACATGAAATCTTATGTAATAGATGGATGGATGGATTGATTGATTGATGGATGAATGGACGGATGGATGGATGGATACTTTGATGGATGAATGGATGGACGGATGGATTGATTGAGTTAATTGATTGATGGATGAATGGACGGATCCATGGACGGATAGATGGAAAGATGGATTAATTGATTGATGAATGGATGGATAGATGGATGGATTGATGGTAGGGTGGAGGGATGGATAGATTGATTGATGGATTGATGGTTGGATTGATTGATTGATGATTGATGGATGGATTGATGATTGGATGGATGGATGAATGGATGGATGAATGGATGGATGGATGGATGGACGGACGGAAGGAAGGAAGGAAGGATGAATGGACGGATAGTTCGATGGATGGATGGATGAATGAATGAGCTGACGAACAAACGGACGAGTAAACAGAAAAGAAATATACTGACATCTGTTCTGTTATTGGCCTTCAGGATGTGTTGTAGGTTGGTGAAGACTTGACTAACGTCCACGTTACCATGACAGATGGTAAAGGCCACGACCTCAACGTGATCCGAACTCTTCAACGCCATCGTAATGGCCTGAGCATCGTCAATGCCAGGGTCTGCGTCTATGATCAGTCGCTTCATTGCTGTCTATGCCAACAACCAAATTGAACAAGAGTCTCAGCTAAGGTTGATAACTTGATATGCAAGGAAAACAAAATTTCAGTTAGCGATATATAAATTGTTCAGAACGCGTTCACGTGTCAGCTTCGACTGGGAACACGGTACAAACCATAGTCTGCTTTTGCTTTGCTTATGCGAACAAACGTTTTGTATGTATCGCTGAACTTGAACTAAATAGGTTTCAATGCATCCGAAATGTCTTTGCTTGCGTGGTGCTGCTTGCGTTTTCTCGCCCAAACGCCTTAACCGTATAGGCCTACTTGGTCAGCTGCATTGACTCAGTCTTGTTGTCAAGACCTTAAACCTCAAGACCAGGACCAAGACCAAGACCTTGAACCTCAAGACCAAGACCAAGACCAAGACCTTGAACCTCAAGACCAAGACCAAGACCAAGACCTTGAACCTCGAGACCAAGACCAAGACCAAGACCTTGAACCTCAAGACCAAGACCGAGACCAAGACCCAAAAATTACAGTCGTATCCAGACTTCTATTCCTTACTAAAAATTGTCAAGTCGAAATACTCGTTATTTTAATGAAAACATGAGTTTTTTTTATTCAAGCAAAACAACTCTAAATGGAGACTGCAGAGAATTCCGAATTCGTATTTACAAAAGTCCTTCATGCGAAATGTTATTCCAAATGCCTGTTGAATTTTATAAAAAACCAATTTGCTCAGAATTTTCTGACCAAGACGTGACCTGTGGGTCTCATAAAAATTCTGCCATGTGAGAAATACGTTCTGCAGTGCTGAAATCGCTAGCACACAAAGCAGCTTTTCAAGAACCGGATGTAAATGTACAAATTAATCGTGAGTCTGTTTTGAAATCATTCCATGGCAAATAACCGGAAGTCAAACAGTGAAGCCTCATTCACACCGAGTAAATACTAAAGCAATATATACTGTATGAGTAGGCCTAATTATTGGATAAATTTTTAAAATTCTTGCCGTTTGTTAAAATTAATGACTGTTCAAATTGACAAAAGTCTTGGTCTTGGTCTTGGAAAACCAAGACCAAGACCTTGAACCTCAAGACCAAGACCTTTGGTCTCAAGACCAAGACCAAGACCAAGACTTTTAAAAACGAACTCGAGTGCACTCGAGACCAAGACCTTCGTCTCGAGGACAACAAGACTGCATTGACTTCGTACAGAATACAGGGTAAGATTAAACTGGTCCTTCTTAGCTAGTAAATTCTCTAACACGAGCACCGCTACATACATTAAACCGCTTACCTCTGCCATGGTGTAAGAGATGTTGTAAGAGATAAGTGGTGGACACACTGCCTATACGAGCTTTGTAATATTTTTGACTAGACTTATTTGTATTCGGTAGGTGGCGCTGGATATCACACTACGCGCAAAGAGCACGGCCGCCCATGTATGTTGTTTGCCAGAATATAGGCCTAATCGTAGACCCTAGTCGTAATCTGCAAAGTTCTCAAGCGCCAATCGAAGGCCAAGCGCAGGCCACCGGCCTATTCACGAGCGCTACGTCAAATTAGCGGGGGTTTCCAGAGAGTAGTCCAAATGAGGTCCGAATCCGGTTTCCAGGAAGGCAGATCAAGAGAGGAGGCAGAGCAGCTGTTAAGGCGGCACCGGCCCGCTATTCCGGGATCCGCTATTCCGAGAGTCTGCCGGAATATACATACAAACAGCATACATACATACAAAATACATAGATACATACATACATACATACATACATACATACATACATACATACATACCTACATACATACATAATGCATACATACACATATTCATTAATACACATATAAATGTACACGTACATACAGACATGCATACATACATACATACATACATACATACATACATACATACACACATACATACATACAACATACATGCATACATTCATATAAGCATACATAACACTTCATACCCATGGCTGTCTCAGGTCTAGCTTAAGGCACTGCTAAAAATATGTATCTTTTATGTATGTATATATGTATGTGTATATATGTATATCCATGTATTTACGTATGTATGTGTGTATGCATGTATGTATGTATGAATATATATATATATATATATATATATATATATATATATATATGTGTGTGTGTGTGTGTGTGTGTGTGTGTGTGTGTGTGTGTGTGTGTGTGTGTGTGTGTGTGTGTGTGTGTGTGTGTGTGTGTGTGTGTGTGTGTGTGCGTGTGTGTGTGTGTATAGGTGTGTGTGTGTGTGTGTGCATGTATGTATGCAACTATGCATATATGTGTTATGTATTCATGTATTCATACATATATGTATGTAAACATGTACAGAGGCGTCTATCCCCCTGTCAATGGAGCATCTCCCATCCCTCCCCATGCCTTCCCCTCCCCTTGCCTCCCCCTCGTTGATAATGGCACACACTGACAGATCTCTCCCCTCCCCTCTTTTTTGGATGAAGCATTTGCTCCTAGGTTTCCATGGTGTAGACGCCTCTGAACATGTATGCATGTGTGTATATTCATGTGTGTATGTATGCATGTGTATGTATGCATGTATGCATGCATGTAAGTATGCTTAATTTGGGTGGATTCAAGGCTGAGGAAGAGGGAATTGCAGTAATCAAGCTTTGAATGAACAACTGAGGTAGCAGTGAGTGTGGAATTGTGTGGAAAGGAGGTCCTCAGGGCATGGGCGTAACTTTTGTGTAAAAAGTGGGGGATACCAATTTTTTCCACTTTCGTTTTTCACATGAAGACCATCTTAAAATATTACACAATATTAATATTAAAATAAGGATTGACATTGTTTCAAAGTGGGGGGTACGGTACCCCCAGTCCAAAAAGTGGGGGTACGGGTACCCCTCGTACCCTCCACAAATTACGCCTATGCCTCAGGGTAAGAGGAAGTGTCAAGAACCAGTTATGAGTTGAGAATATCCTGGATGAAGGCCTGATGGTCTTTCATGGAACCGGTGAGACGGAAAGAACGAGGCGAAAGAGGAGACCAAGCTAAAGGCATGATTTCAAGGTCAGCCATGATAAGATAATGATCAGTAATGTTGAGAACATATTGTGATAGCTATCAGTAAATCTTATAAATTAATTATAACATTTGAATGCTGTCATTATAGCCTACGGAAACATGCATTTTCGATAATTGTCGATCGTATTGCGACGCCATCGCCATCTAGCGAACTATTTATTATTAGCCACATATTACAGCCAAGTGTGCACACCACTTCTCTTACACCATGCCTCTACTAAAATTTCTCCCTGCTGTGAGCCATCATAAAATATGGTTATTTTCTGGATAGTCAATATGTGCATATCATGATACTTCTTCCAAATCTTTATTCTAAGCACAAATTCTTGTTTTCTTCTTTAAAGAAGCGTTCCCAAAATTCATCAATATTTCTCATTGGCTTTCAAGAGCTTATATAATTATCTGACTGCATTTTCAACTGGAGGACTACGATTCACATTTCTGTATGACTCTGCACGTTTCAAAAATGTTCATAATACCTAATGGTAAAAGTTACTCATAAGTTAACTATTCCAGAGCTTTTTTAAAGCACTTGTGGCTCCTGTAAACCAGAGCAAACAAAAATAATAACAACAATAATATTAAAAAAAAGTAATAATAATAATAATAACAATAATAATAATAATAATAATAATAATAATAATAAATAATAATAAATAGTAATAAATAATAATAATAACTGCATTATTATTAGTAGCCTTGGCTCTAGCCTTCAGGGGCACATTTGAACAACTCCTTTGGGACGAAGACCATTCACTTCTATACGAGGACGCACACCAGTATAGTACCTAAGAGCCTGAGGGATTCTTTTTACCTCGGACGATTAAAAATAATAATAATAATAATAATAATAATAATAATAATAATAATAATAATAATAATAATAATAATAATAATAATGAAAATAATAATAATAATAATAATAATGACGATGATGATGATGATGATGATGATGATGAGGATGATGATGATGATGCTGATGATGATGATGATGATGATGATGATGATGATGATGATGATGATGATGATGATGATGATGATGATGATGATGATGATGATGATGATGATGATGATGATGATGATGATGATGATGATGATGATGATGGTGGTGGTGGTGGTGGTGGTGATGATGATGATGATGATGATGATGATGATGATGATGATGATGATGATGATGATGATGATGATGATGATGATGATGATGATGATGATGATACTAATTGTGAGGATTTTTCCCGTTTCTTCGCCGAACTATAATTACCAGTCTTTGACGTTTTCAAAGTTTTATTTAAACGGAAATAAACTTGACTATTTACATCAAACGAAAAGTCACTCAAATGTCAATTCACTGTCTACTACGCACTATATCCACTTTATATACCTATAACTCAGTCCGTCGAGAGGTAAACAACAGTCTTTGTTCTCCGTCCGTTGAAACTTCTAATTTCCGAACTCTACCAAAGCTCAACATCGACTGCACTAACAACCTAATTTCTCTATGTGCCTAAGGCAACAGACTTCCGGTGAAGCCCATGCAGCCATTGGTCACAGTCAAACAAAAAACCAATTTGGCGCGCTCTCCTATGCACCTAATTGCAGGTGCAAACGGCCTAACCGCTAATTAAGGACCCAACCAATACCAATACTAAGCGCAATTCGTCACATAATAATAATAATAATAATAATAATAATAATAATAATAATAATAATAATAATAATAATAATAATAATAATTAAAAAAAAAATAATAATAATAATAATAATAATAACAATAATGATGATGATGATGATGATGATGATGATGATGATGATGATGATGATAATAATAATAATAATAATAATAATAATAATAATAATAATAATAATAATAATAATAATAATAATAATAATAATAATAATAATAATAATAATAATAATAATAATAATAATAATAATAATAATAATGGGACAATCCACTCCTGGAACGGATCGTTTCGGAACTGGTCAAACCAGTAATGGAGAAAGAAGACCAAGCTCGTTGGAAAGCTGTCTCCGCTCAACACGCCGGGGACTGGCTCTACTCCATGCCGATCACCTCCTGCGGTTTGAGATTGAGCGATGAGGCGATCAGGGTGGCGATAGGATTAAGGTTGGGGGCCAGCATATGCGAGCCTCACACTTGTGCCTGTGACACACTTGTCACCGCCAGAGGCATACACGGCCTGTCCTGCTCACTAGGTCATGGACGTGTTGCTAGACATGCTGTTATCAACGACCTGATCTGCCGCGCCCTATCTGAAGCTGGTTTTCCGGGGGTTAAGGAGCCATAGGGCCTAAGCCGATCGGAACGCAAACGACCGGATGGCATCACCCTCATTCCTTGGAGAGCTGGCAAGGGCCTGGTGTGGGATGCCACGGTGGTAGACACGCTAGCCTCCTCGTATCTCCCCGCAACAGCCTCTCGAGCCGGAGCAGCGGCCGAGGCGGCCGAGGACAGAAAGAATCAGAAATATAACGCCCTGCTCAAGTCGCACGTCTTCATCCCGCTGGCTATGGAAACGTTAGGCCCAATTAACAACAAGGGCCTTGGTTTTATTTCGGACTTAGGCCGTCACCTCACCCAAGCTACTGGCGAACCCCGAGAGACTAGCTTTCTGTTTCAGCGTCTCTCAGTAACAATTCAACGCTTTAATGCTGTGGCGTTCAGCGGTTCCTTTGCTAAAGCTCTACCCGACACGGATGAGGTGTAGCCGTTCCAGAAACATAACACTTTTAATCTCTAAGACCTTGGGGGAATGAAGTACCTCAGGGCAAACAAAATAATATTAACAATAATTGTATAGTAATATAAAAACTAAAAATGAGTAGGCCCTAAGTACTTTGGCCAGATTAAGTAATAGTTAGGCCTAAGGTCCTTCTATAGTTTTCCTGTATACATCTTACGAGCTAAAGAGCAAACTGTAACACGGCATACTGTTTTATGGCTAATGAAATACGAGCTTCTACAATGGTTACCTACATGAATGATGCTCTCCAACGGTAGATGTAATGTAAATGTAGGTCCAAATCTTCGAAATATCTCAGCGCCACACAAAAGCCGCGTCAAGGATATTCGTCGGCGCTCTATCAAATCAAGTCCGCAATAGACAGGTTGTTTGTTTCCAGGTCAGAATCCGGGAGGTCAAGCACTAGATGACAGCCTAAAACACGAACGAAGGACCCTTCCTCGTCAGTGAAACAATAGAAAGAGAGAAGTGGCCTCGACTCAACGACTTGTACAAATACTTGTCAAGAACCAGATCCACGGATGCAAAGGCTACTTTTCGTCCGTAATTGGGTATTCAGGATATCTTGAGGCTCAAATATCTCTAGCCTATGTGACAGCTGATAGGCTATACAGTCAGGGCCGGATTTACCAGTATACGCCCCAGTGTCGTCTTAACAGCATTGTAGGCCCTGGGCAAAGCAATGCGCTGCCGCGCGTGGCTGCCACACACACATTTTTTTGCGTTTTTTTTTGGGACCCTAGAATCCTGGGACTTTTTCTAGCTACGTTAGGGCCCAGCTGTTGAGATTCATCGTGCAGCCATGTTCTTAGCGCTTTTAGGGGAGTTCCTAAAATGCGCTTTATAAAAGTTCAGATTCATGCATACATATAATTACTATAGCAATTAATATATAGAATTGCGTCTAAAGTGTAGGACTCTGGAGTCACAAGACGACACATTATACATAGATCGGTATCGTGTTCATATGCTGCAGAGAAAATCAACATGTCTTCGTTCGGAGTTGTTTGAGAAACTCTTAGTTCCACCTTGTCATCATCAAAGGCGAATCCTAAAGTACTGGATATAGTCCATGCAGTGTAGCGTTTCGTATCTTGCAATATCTCCATGAACCCAAACCTGATTCTTCTTCATCTCCTTACCTCTATCGCCGCTACAATTCTAAGCACCCAGTGCTTTTTTCACCCGGAACGCGCTGGAACGACGTTCCGGCACCTTCTTTCAGCTACGAAAAATAATTTACTTTAATAATAAAAACAATAATTTAGCTATTTTAATTTAATTTCAGTGTTGTGAACTGTTTGAAGTATTTATTGAGACCCCTCCTAACCCCAATCCCGTTTTTCTCGGGATTTTAGCCCTTCAATAATTGTTCAGTTCCGAAACCTATTGTTCAATAGGGCCTACTGGAACCTTTTTTCTAGAAAAAAAACACTGTAAACACCATTCACCGTAACAGTCTGCCTGGCCATTTGGATCTTGACCTGGAACCGACTTTGACCTTACCTGCCTACCGAATTTGTTTTGACTGAGCGTCTGTGGAAAAGCTGGTTTCTACGACTAAACCAACTTTGGCTCTGCAGTGGTATCGAGATTACGGTTCTGTCAATTGGTGACGATTTATAGGAGAAAATCCGCGCAATTCTAGACATGAGTATTAGCTCAACTCAAGCGAATGCGCACATTTCGAAGTTCTTAATTTCTGAACGCCCTATATAATCCAGTAACTATTACAACCTCGCTTATGTTCTTGCCCTTTGTCCAATACGGGGTTTACTTGGATTGAACTCGTGACCTTCCGTAAGTTTCGAATGCAAACAAATCAAGTCTCTGATAAAGGACTGTGCAAACAATAGTCTCATAGAGCAGGGGTGGGCAACATACGGCCCGCGGGCCGGGTCCGGCCCCCGGGGACCTTTGAACCGGCCCTTGACATGTCTTTTAAATAAGCATTGTACCTGGCACTTGTGAACCTTTTATCCGGCCCTGCATGAATGTCTGGATTTCTGTGCGTAGGCCGGCATTAGTAGTTTCAGTTCAACGACACTGTGTGATGGCAAAGATCATTAGAGTCGCCCTCCTCTCTTATCCAGACTTGGGACTGGCGCTGCTAGAGTACGAGTAGTGGTGCAGTTAGGCCGACATTAAGGCATCTGTTTCTTATTTATTAAGAATCCGGCCTCTATAGTCTAGCCAATGACTCTCCGCATGAAACAAAACCCCAGAATGGGTAGGTTGGCAACTTATATTTGTGAACAATTCTTCTCAAGGATGCATAAACTAACAAAATGCAAAAACAGATGCGGACAGACTAACAGATGACAATCTTTCCAATGAACTTCGAATGCCACTTCGAACATTAAAGCAAACATTCCGGATTTGTGCCGTGAAAAGAAGTGTCAGATCTCACATCAGTAATTAAATATAGCACACCAAGCACAAGGATACATTGTACAGACTAAAAGTTTTATATATTTTAGAAACTGAAGAAATTAAAAAATATTTTGTTTTTAATTGTAGTGTAGGACTATAGGTATTTGGATAATTATGTTTTCATCATAAAAATTATCTTAATTTACTTTAAACTTTAAGTTTAACCGTAAAGGTAATTCCGCAATATGAGATTGAATAAAATTAATATTGTCTCATTTTCTGAGGCAAATAAATCTACAAAAATTAGCCCGCGATTGGCATGCGGCCTACGAGCTGCCCTTAAAATCTTAGGGCGGCCCTCTGTTAAAAGAATTAAAGTTGCCCAGGCCTGTCATAGAGCCAAGTTGATGCTTACAGAAGGTTCGGACCTATGGATCTAAACTTTGGCCTAGACTTCGCCTCTGATTTGTTTTGCTCTTTGAGCGACGTTGTATAACTGTCCAATTACAATTACAATTACAAGTACCATCACAATTACCATTACCATGACAGTTACCATTACAATTACAGTTACTATTACAATTACAATTACAATTCGTGCCTATAGAATTATACAGTTCTATGTCCACTTTTTTGAAAAATCAACCTAATGCTATATCCGTTATCAGGATGACATGGGCTAGGCCTATATGTCTAGAATAGTCAAGCTTAACTGTAGACGCTTTCTTCAGCGCTATCTGTCAGGATCATATAGTTCTATGTCCACGAATGTGGTCAGTATTTTAAAGTATTTTGGTGCTACAGAGCTACAAGTCCTCATCCAATAGAATGAATTATTTTCTATCACGTGCATGTTCGATAGATCCGCGATGAAGTGACTTTTGAAGAATTATATTATACGGCGCTATGTCCATAGCCAATACCAGTGAGAGATCAGAGGTTAAACTCCCCGCCATGACATAAATTTGTTTTTGTGATTTCTGCTCCACCAGCGACCCCTAGCCAACTCAGCTATAATGAGTACACTGACAGTACACTGTCGGTGAGCAGATCAGACGGCGAAGGAGATGATTGACCACTCGCTCCTATATGCCGATGCTAAGAAAATGAAGTCGCTAACACTGAATAACCAATGTTATCCAGGTCTATACTTAAGACTCACCCCTCTCAACTTACTTACTCACCACAGCTTGACTTCTGTTATCTATGACCTATATGGATTTTGATTGGTCTTAGATTAGATTGGATCATATTAGATTATTATGCTATGGGAGAGTTTACTTACTTGCTTATTTACTCTCTTGTAGAGGCGCTATATAACTCTGTGATTATAATTACGAAGATTATTTTTGGTAGTCAAATTGATGAAATTTATAAAACGTAATGCAAAATGAAACAAGTTTATAAAACATTGTTTTCATTGTTCATTCATTCATTGATTCGAGTATTTATATAGCACCTCTTCAATGGGTGCTCCCGACTCCAGCACGGCCAAACAGGACAGTTTTCAGTTTAGTGCAGAACGTATCAGAGGCAGTTGTGGGGAGCAGGCGCAGCTCCGGAGGAAGCCCGTTCCATGACGTCGGGCTCACCACTGAAAAAGCACGATTCTGCGCGATGGCTGTGCGGCAAAAGGCACAATGGACACTCCATTCACCGAAAAGCGGAGGTGGCAGCTACCCTGAACACGGAGCAAGGAACGGCAAATGACCCGTAGATAAGCTGGAACACAGCCCAGCTGGCACCGCTAGACTATAGAAACAACCATGTATACTATACGTTGGCTGACGGGAAGCCAATGCACGACCTCCAGCATATAACCAGAAACCTGACAAAATTTTGGTATTAGGCCAATAAGGCACTCGACTAGACGACTAGATGGTAGGCCAAGTAGGTTTTGCCAAAATTGATCAGACTCTAATGCTTATATTATATAGATTTTATCAAGCTGTAACTAACTGCCAATATCTTCTTACACCACAGGATGAAGTATAGGCCTACATATTCGACGACTGCTATTGAATTCGGTGAGTAGGCCTACGCTGTTTCTGTTCTGTGAACGATATGCATGGACAACGATTATTTAACTCATAATTTTATTATTATGACATTTCCAGTTACTCAACACAAAGAAATTATATATATATAGTAAATAATATATATTAAAATACTTTAACTGTTTCACTTTAAAAGTATTATTTTATGCCGTTTAAATTGGTACTTTCTTGCAAATTTATTTAATGAACATGTTGTTAAGTAGTTTTTAATCTAACGGTTCCGTGACAAGCATGAACGGTGTAAAGAAGAGAAGGATGTTTTCTCCCGCCAGTGTTTACAATAGTTATACGGCGTTGATGGACGCACTTTTACTTCGCTAGGTTTCTTACTGAGGGCCAAAGGGATGTCAGGGATGTCAAAGGGGCGCGACAGTCTTTACTTCATAGTAAATTCCTTTACCATATTAAATTCTTTGAGCATATTAAATGATAAATCCCTCATACTCTCAAATTCCTTGAGAGTATTAAGCGATAAATTCCTTTAGAATAGGGCCTATTAAAAATGGACTAATAGTCTTGGAGGGGAAGTCCGAGACCTGGATTCATTTCATAATAAATTCCGTTAGCATATTAAATTCTCTGAGCATATTAAATGATAAATTCATCTAGCATATTAAATTCATTGAGCGTATTAAACGATAAATTCCTTTAGAATATTAAAAGAATGGACTAATAGTCTTCGAGGGGAAGTCGGAGACCATTTTTCATCTGAAGGCCATGGCCCCTGGTGGCTTCCCTTTTAGAGCCGCCATCTGATATAAGGCGGCCGGTCGTAAAAGATTAACCTATGAGCTCTATAAATTTATAATCTATTTCTAGAGATGTCTATGGCGTCAATATCACCACAGAAGGCTTTGATGGATGGTCACTTTGAAGTGAAATTGTAGTCCTTGCGAAATAACCATTGGTTAGGCCAGCTAAAACGACAGATCGTAAACTCGGTATGACTAGCATGAGAATGGATAGTCCCCCTTAACATGAAATTACCGTGAATCGAAATTATAGTTAACGATTCTATCCAGGAGCGTCGGCACAGTTTCAGAGCAAATGTAACTACACGCCATTCTATAGCAACCGTATGGCATCGACCCTGCTCATTTTTCAATAAATTGATCGGGTGATA
Source organism: Allolobophora icterica (assembly GCA_963556255.1). Classification (NCBI taxonomy): domain Eukaryota; kingdom Metazoa; phylum Annelida; class Clitellata; order Crassiclitellata; family Lumbricidae; genus Allolobophora; species Allolobophora icterica. The sequence continues at coordinate 19,752,955 of OY744617.1, forward strand.
TCCTCCATCATAGGTATGGGGAGGAATAGGTAAATTCAAAGGTTTAGAAAAGTGGTTAAGTAAGTAAGCTCGGATGTAACTTCGTCGAAACATGTTTGACGAACATTCAGTTATCATGACTTTGGCCCACCTTTTTTCTGGCCGTCGGGAATCCTATGACTTTATAACCAGACCTTTTCTGCGTTCCGGGTATAAAGGATCGAGGCAATACGGTTGCCTCTGTTTCACAGTTGCTACTGAAAAGTTCTAACTTCTCAGACATAAACTTTCAATTCCTGTAACAGTGTAACTGTAGATTCCTATTCCAATAATTTTTACCAAACCGGAAATTATGTACATACAAATCCAATTATTCAGGATCAAACGAGGTGGCCAAAAGAAACTCTAGTCTAGGATCTATAGGTTGAAGTGTGGCCATTGCCCCATGTAGAGACTGTGCCGACGCTCTTTACATTAAGAGCATCTTAGATCATAAGTATCTGAAGAGTATCTTAGTATCTTAAGAGTATCCTAGATCACCACGAATGCTACTGTACTAGCACTGTAGTCCTCAGATGACCTCGTCCACGTTGCAGAGTATTTCAAGATAAATGTGTCACTATGGCGTCAGCGATCATGATGGAGGTCGATAATACCAAACCTGTGTTGTTGAACCTAAGAGGGAAATGCGATGCATGCATAGATGGGTGGACAGTCAGGAGAAAGGGCAGACCTTCTGGCGATAACACTTGCACGAGTCAATGAACATTAGCGGTTTGGTGATCAGTTTACTGTCATGGCATCGGAACGAGACGGGCAGGGTTCTCGTTTTCACCGGACCACAGCAACGATTTCTTTTGCACGTCGTGCAGTACTTGCGGCTGTACTCATCCTCACTCTCGCAGTTCTCGAAGCGAATCTTTTGCGGCAGAACTTCGAACGTGCTACGACACTTCTGTCCGGGCTGCAACAGAAAAAAAATAAGTAAGTACAGTGGCGGTTTTAGAGGTTTGGACTGGGCGGGGGCTAACAAAACAAGTCAGTTGATCCAATGAGAATTAAGCATTAGGAAATCAGGAGGCTTTGTTACCAACAAACATTCTAGGCAATATATGGCTAGTTAAACGTTAAACTGGGGTGGGGCTAAAACGTGTATAGGGAGGGGCTAAGAAAAACGAGGTTGTTTACTTTCCTGCTAGGGGGGGACTACTGTAACAGCCCTCCAGTAAAACCGCCACTGAGTAAGTATATTCTTCATTAACCAATTGCTAATCGCAATTTGGTGTACAGACGGCTCATGAACACAGTTTAAAGGTATATAACATCCTAACAATAAATGTTTTGAGCATTAGGCTGTTGGCTGGGAGGAATTATAAGGTCATGGGAACGGGGACGGACGGACTAGTAAATGGGTTCATTCGTTCAGGGCAATCAAAGAGCTCCTGTCCAACGTAACTACTCAGAGTCTCGACCAGCCCAACCCGGCGCAAAGAATAGTTGTCAAGTGTACAATACGGTGTAATATAACTGATTAGCTATAGCACCTGTCATTGCCTTCTCTTGAAACGGCACCGTATAAATTGTTGATTGCAGTTACAAGACCAATTGCAACTGAAGTTTGATGATGATTCATTTCAACTTTCAGCAGTGCACAATAGAACGGACACATAGGAAACATAACCCATAGGAAGAAGAGCAGACTGACAGACAGACTGAAGGACAGACGGACAGACGGACGGACAGACATACGGACGGACGGAAGGACAAACATACGGACAGACCGACAGACAGACAGACGGACGGATAGAGGGACAGACAGAGAATCAGACAGACAGACGGACGGATAGAGGGACAGACAGAGAATCAGACAGACGGACCCACCGGACGGACGGACGGACGGACAGATATACAGACAGACAGACAGACAATCAGACGGACGGACAGACAGACAGCCGAGCTAGAACAGACCAGGAGTACCTTGCTGTCAGCGTCGCATGGTCGAATGACGCAGAGTCGTCTCTCCTGGAGAGGTTTACAGTCCTTGTTGTCGCTCATCACTCGGATCGATTCTCCCATTCCACACGTGACTGAGCAGTAGCTCCACGGAGTCGACTCCTTCTTGCAACGATCGGACACCGTGTTGTTATCTGACAGTTAACACACAAACAATGGAGGAAATATAAAGATAACGGTGACGATAACGATAACAACATTGGCAACGATGATGATAACGATAATGATAGCGATAATGATAACGGTAATAACAGCGATAATGATAACGACAATTATAACGATAATGGCAACGATAGTGATAGCGATAACGATAACGGTAATGATAATGGTAATGATACCGACAATGATAACGACAATGATAACGGTAATTATAGCCATAATGACAACGATAACGATAATGATAACGATAATGGCTACGGCAATGATAGCGATAATGATAACGATAACGGTAATGATACCGACAATGATAACAACAATGATAACAGTGATCATAGCGATAATGATAAACACAATGATAATGATAACGATAATGGCAACGATAATGATAACAACAACGACAGCGATTATGATAA
>OY744617.1:19760518-19783018 GCA_963556255.1 Allolobophora icterica
AGTGCTATCTCAATACGAGCAAGAACACTCTCGGCGGCTTCCCAACGATATGACCACGGTATCAATAACTGAGGCAATATCGACACATAACAGACATCTCTTTAAAGGAGTAAGAGCTGTGGGGTCGTAACGCGCCTACTTCGGACCCGCCAAGTCTTCATCTGGCGGAAACCAGCGCCAGCAAATGATTTCGTGTATGATTTACTGTCCACTGTTTCACTCACTTCCCAGAGCTTATAATGGCATGCCATTGTATGAGTCGATCGACACAACTTCTGCCGTTCATCAGAATTCCTCGGGGTCGCATAGATTGACTGGGAGTTCCTAAGTCCGCGTTTTAAATCCTCTTTCATCATCAAAAATAGACGAATCGTCCCCAGTTGGTGTCACCCGTCTCAGGGTCGTCTGGATTCTTCTAATGCTGACGTCGTTGTATTAGCGTTTCAGTCGAGCTATCCTCACAATCCCAGACGAAACCTCTGTGGACCATTCCATTTTAAAAAATAGGCGCGTAATAAATGACCGATGGATTTATTTTACAGAGGTTTGCGGTTAGAGCTCTTAACCCCGGGACAGAATTGACGATCCCTCAGGATTTGCGAATGTCCGGAGATAATAAATTATATCTCGGACGGTAGCTGCTGTTCTCCACGCTCTGGCGGGAAGCAACAAATTGAAGCGCCGAATTGCCAGTGAAAGAGATGGATCTTCCTTGTATACACGACCGCAAATACGAGAATTGATTATCATTGCGGTCCGCCATTGTGTCTATATTGGCCTTTCCCGTGTACATTGTTACAGATGGCTTTGAAACTTGTGTCGTAGTGGCATCTCCCATTATGTAGGTCGGACGTGTGCTACAGTGGGTCGGGTCGGGTCAGTTGGTCCGGTCGGTGGGTCGGGTCGGTTGGTCGGGTCGGTTGGTCGATGGGTTGGGTCGGTTGGTCGGTCAGTCGGGTCGATCGGTTAGTTAGAGAAACAAATGCGTCGAAGTAGCAAGCGATTCTCGAGCGAAATCCATTAGTTCTAATGGAAATTTATGCTTGCGGATCCTTCGAAATCTTCCTCAGACAAACGCTTTTCGCAAACAGTAACAACTTCCACGGAATCAGCCCACTTGTACGGCTGCACGCCCACCCGTCAGCTTGTCACTTCGTTTTCCTGCCCGTTCATCCGCCCATTTGTTCCTCCATCCATGTCGGTCCTTCCGTCCGTCCATTCCAAGTCCCTCTGGATCCATCCTTCCATCCACGGTTGTCCAATCACTCCATCCGTTAGTCCATCCGTCCATCTGGAATTTCCATCCGTTACTCCGTTGATTCGACTGTGCGTCAGCGACATCCGCAACTTTGTCCAGTTCTTGGTTTATCCAATCGTTCCATCCGTCCATCAATCCATGCTGTTAATCTGTACACAATCCAACTCTGTCTGTCTGTCGATCCATCTGTCTGCCCATCTGCCTATCATTCTGTTCATTCATTCGCCTATCTATCTGTCTATTCATCGTCCATCCGTTCGTTTTTCAGTTCATCCATCCATCCGTCCATTCATCCATCCATCCATCCGTCCATTCATCCATCCATCCATCCATCCATCCATCCATCCATCCATCCATCCATCCATCCATCCAACCATCCATCCATCCATCCATCCATCCATCCATCCATCCATCCATCCATCCATCCATCCATCCATCCATCCATCCAACCATCCATCCATCCATCCATCCATCCATCCATCCATCCATCCATCCATCCATCCATCCATCCATCCATCCATCCATCCAACCATCCATCCATCCATCCATCTATCCTTCCGTCAGTCCATTCATCCATCCACCCACCAATCCATCCATCCGTCCATCCGTCTATCTACCCTCCACAGTCCATCCATCCATCCTTCCATTCACCCATCCATCCGTCCATCCATCCGTCCATCCATCCATCCATCCATCCACCCATCCATTCATCCATCCATTCATCCATCCATCCGTCTATCTATCCCTTTGTCCGTCCATGTATCCATTCATCCATCCATTCATCCATCCATCCGTCTATCTATCCCTTTGTCCGTCCGTGTATCCATTCATCCATCCATTCATCCATCCATCCGTCTAACTATCCCTCAGTCCGTGCATCTATCCGTCCATCCATCCATCCATCCGACCGTCCATTACTCTGATTCGATTTGGAGAAGCTTGTCGCTTTCAATCGCCCGTTTGCTGCTCTCGTCGACGACCATTGGCTTCTTTATCAGGAAGCGCTTAATCTCAGCCGACGTTCTTCGACCAGGACTCCATTCGACGAATTCCGGATCAGGTCCATCACTTCCGCCCCAAGGCACGCAGGCGCCTCCACTCGACCGGACACCTCTAACGTAGTGTGGCCAGGACGAACTCAGACATAAATTGTCTAGTAGCAGAACCTTATTGACGTGGTCAACAGCACTCGCTTTACTATATTCACCTATGACATCTAATGCAAAATGTATTTTCCATTTTAGTTAACCATTTATTTATTTATTACGTTAGTTATTTATGTTTTTATTTATCACTTTTATTTATCATTGTTTATTCATGTAATTTGTTTATTGCGCTGTTTTTTGTCTGCGTGTTTGTGCTCGCCTGTCATGCGTTTTGTCCTACTCTGTGTTTCTATTGAGTGCCTTAGCTGACTATTCGTCTGTCTTTCTAGCTGCCTGTCTGTTTGACTGTGTGCATGAGTGAGCGAGTGAGGCAGTGAATGAGTGAGTGAGTGAATGAATGAGTGAGCGAGTCAGTGGGTGAGTCAAATCCGTGGGTCAGTCTGGGTGTAAGTCAAACATAACCATCCATCCGTGTGTTTTCTGTCTCCGTGTCCGTCTGTGTATCTGTCTATCTTTCAGTTCATCCCACCGTCCGTCTCTCTGTTCGTCCGTCCGTCCTTCTCTATCTCTGTCTCTCTCTGTCTCTGTCTCTCTGTCTCTCTGTCTCTGTCTCTCTGTCTGTCTCTATCTCTGTCTCTGTCTCTCTCTTTCGGTGTGTGTGTGTGTGTGTATATATATATATATATATATGTGAATGCGAATGATGTGGGGGGTCACATAAGAGAGGAGGAAAGAGTTCTCGCCTGGCGATGGTTCGTCAGTGGTTGGTCTTTGAGTCGAATCGACGAAGATGGATCGTCTGCTGCAGCAACCGTCTCCTCGGAAAACATTCCCAGGTTCAGTGACATCGTTGCCATGACGAAGCAAATCGTAATAATCTTCGTCCAGTAAGACATCGTATTGGCGTTTCCTTACGTCAGTCTCTCTTTCTTCGTCTATCTGTCGGTCTGTTTGTCTGTCTCTATTTGCTTTCGTGCCTCTCTGTCTATCGTTTTTCTGCCTTTTGTTTCTTCGTCTATCTCCTTATGTCTGTCTGTCTGTCTGTCTGTCTGTCTGTCTGTCTGTCTGTCTGTCTGTCTGTCTGTCTGTCTGTCTGTCTGTCTGTCTGTCTGTCTGTCTGTCTGTTTCTTGCCTGTTTGACTCTCTAGCTATCGCGTATCTGTCTGCCTTTCCGTGTGTGCTAATCTGCCTGTCTCTCTTTCTATTCTCACTTACGTCTGTCTGTGTGTAGGCCTGCGTGTCTGCCTACGTGTTTGTGTGCCTGCCGTTCTGTTGACTGTTTACCAGCTGTCTGTCGGTCTATATGAATGCCCCATCTCTGAATCTGTGTTTCCAGATCTTTCCGCTGTGTCGCCTTCTATCCGTGTTCTATTCGTGTTTCAATCTTTTTTTACTACTCCCTCTTGTTTTATCTATTATTCTCTCCTCTTTCTGATTTCGTTCTATCTCCTATTCTTAGTCTGCCTTGTGCTATCTTAATCGGTTACTCTGTCTGTCTGTCTGTCTGTCTGTCTGTCTCTGTCTGTGCTATCTACTTTGCTCCATTCGTTTTCGTCTGTCTGATATCCGTCTAGACTGTTGCTCCGTTTCCTTCTATATGTGTCTGTTTGTCTGTCTGTCTCTGTCTGTCTGTCAATTTCTCTGTCTGTCTGTCTGTCTGTCTGCCTGCCTGCCTGTCTGTCTGTCTGTCTGTCTGTCTGTCTGTCTGTCTGTCTGTCTGTCTGTCTGTCTGTCTGTCTGTCTGTCTGTCTGTCTGTCGTCTCCTTGTTAGCCGCGAGTACCCGGTAAGCAGAAAACTAGACTACGGTCCAGAAACCAAAGTTGCAGGCAGATCTTCGTCGAAGAGCTACAATTTTGTATTAGATGCTAGTTAGCACTAATCGCTAATTGCAAGGAACTAAGATGGCGGACGACTGTCGTCTGACTCTGGTCCAAGATGACGGCTGTCTTTGGTGTGGTTCGAAGTTCTTTCTCCTTAAACAGAAAATAATTAGACCTATATAAATTCCCTGGACTAAAAATTTTAAATCATAGTCTCGTCTTTGAAAATGACATGTGCGTTTGGGGTGTATTTAGTCATAATAACTTGAGCTAAATAAATTAAACCGACTACAGTTTAGAATCAAATTTAGAGACGTTTAGAAAGAAATCGAAGAAGATCAGTTATTTGAACCGACCTTAGGAGGCAGTCGAGAGTGAAATGGAGAAAGTAGGAGCTCACATTCCCTGGTTAAAGTTGTAGGCAGGGCTGTAGAGGTAAAATTAGAAGTGAGTACACGCTACAGGTTAGTTTTCCGCAGCACTCAGAGGATGTGCCTCTTCCAAAGCAAGAAAATATTTTGAAGTATGTAAACGATTCTGTGACCGTTTAAGCTATTGAAATGACGGAATTCCTCAATTTCTGATGCATCAACTATGCTAAAATTTCTTGAAAAATTAATGTTTTTTGCATCCAGATCAAGTAAACAAAAATAATTGAATTTCAAGCTGAAATTTTGATAAAGCTATAGTCTACACTCCACATTATTAAAAATGTCAAAGTACGTTCTGGAGAGATGAGTATACTAAAAGAATTTGTTAGGTGAGTATTCTTTCTCTGGAGACGAGCACACGCTGTATACCCGCGTATACCCTCGTCTACAGCCCTGGTTGTAGAGTCATTTGGCTGAGGCTCAAATAATGATACAACAGTTTCACGCCAGGGCAACAATTTGGGAATGATACACCATGTATAATTCATAAATCTGTATGCACTACCGCACAAGCATCACCTTGTACGTATCTGCACCCTGGCACATTTTCTTTATTGGTTTCGATTCATGCTTTGATGGTCGGTGTAATATAAGTCAGTGGTATATGGAAATAGAAATGAGAAAGGGGCGACCCTGCCAGCGGAACAATATTGTTCCTTTTGGGTTTACCCGTTGATATCCATGAACTACAGTAACAAATTATAACATGAACTTGTACTTGGTGATCAATAAAGCATATGAATTGAATTGCATAATAAAGTATTATAATAATCATTATGTATTATGCAGTATGTATTATTATTCATAAATATTATTATCATCTTAATTATTATTATTATTATTATTATTATTATTATTATTATTATTATTATTATTATTATTATTTTTTTTTTTTACCCGAGGTATCAGTGATCCCTCGGGATTTTGAAAAAATTATTTAGGAGCAGGGTAATTGTCTGGAGGGTCAGGCCTCGTCTTATTATTATTATTATTATTATTATTATTATTATTATTATTATTATTATTATTATCATCATCATCATCATCATCATCATCATCATCATCATCATCTTTATTATTATTATTATTGTTATTATTATTATAATTTTTACTATTATTACGAAGTATTATAAAGGCAATTTCAAAAAGCAACAGGCTAGTGGAAAAGCAGACCATCAGAAATTTCTCTTCCATTGTTGTAGGCCTACTGCATTTGCTTTAAGTCACACTTGTTTGTACAAGTTAGATTGCCTTGAAAACAACGCTTTTGTGAGTCATTTAAATGGATCCAGGTAAATATTTTGTTACTTTACACTATGTGGTCGCGTCTGCGCTAAAAGAACCTCTCAATCCTCTTAACCCTTTGGAGGTGAGGTGGGTTATGACACACCCCATAGCTCTTCCACGTTACGTTTTCTACGGGAAACGTTGAATCAGCTTGAATAATTTTTGTCTACCTTAGTAAATGTGAAATATGAACACTTTAAGACAATATCAGGTAATATTGAACACACAGTTTTTTTAATTTTGCTGCATATTAAAAAGAATTTATAAATTTTCGTATATATTTTGATTTTATCGAATTAAAAAAAGTAACGGCGCAGTGTCGAAAAATGAAATGGGCTATAATATAAGATATTGCAGCATATAATTTTGCATGGATGCAAAACTGATGCATTATTACATGTATCATTCGTGAATTTGGTAATGCTTTGAATGAGTTCTGAAAAATGCACGTGCTAAGTAGATATTGCATGGTTATTAGTTCATCTGCTGGCCATTTCAATAATGGTGGAAAACAGTTATTTGTTCATGATACTCACCAGTTTAGCTGGTAATTGGTTATAAAATTATAGTTTAGCTCACAATTAATGTTATGTAGTTGATATCACGACTTGCACGTAAAAAATGTATTGGGGTATATCATACCCCACCTCACCAGTCACCACAAACGTTCCAATGTTTCACCTCACTTCCAAAGAGTTAAAGCTGACATAGAAAACAACTGAAATTCCTGTTGTAACATTTACATGTGGCGGTAACGTTAGCTATTATCAGATTCGAAGGTGGTTGTAAAAGCAGTGGGAGAACCTATCGCAGAATGGAACCGTGTAAAGAGACCAATCTTCAGAGGGAATTAGACTTAAACCAATTTGAGGCGAGGTGCCTCTTTTCTCCTACAGATCGACCTGTGAGACACCCAGACGGTCCAAGAGCAGATTTGTTTGCTTATAATATACAACCATTCAATCCAAATTATACAGATCTGTGACACCGTGTTCCAGATTTAACAGATCTATGACACCATGTTCTATACTTGACAGATCTATGCCACCATGTCCCAGATAATCCAGATTATACAGATCTTTGACACCATGTTCCATACTTGACAGATCCATGACACCATGTTCCATATTTGACAGATCTATGTATGACACAATGTTCCAGATTTTACAGATCTATGACACCGTGTTACAGATTTGACAGAGCTACGACACCATGTTCAGAGCTCCTGAACCGTATTGAACAAAAGATGAAGAATGAAGAGGGAATCCAGATCAAGATCTCACCTTGTCACCTTGTGCTGTCAACTCCTGGAGCTCTAGCGATCGTCATGATAAACATTCTCCATTGCTTCCTATTCGTTTGGTTTGGTGTGTCTCATGACGATTTTCTTGGCATGTTAACAGGGGTGGTTTGCCATTGCCTTCCCCTGGTTTTGCCTGCCGTGCCCGTTCGTTCCCCATCCCATGGAAGGGTACTAACGGTCCGCACCACGTGAAGGTGGGCACGGAGGACTTTGGTTCATCAGCCCAGGTCGGATCCGAGTCTACGCTCTTAAGAGACGTCGGTCAGGTCGCCTCCCTGCTTTACTCTGAAACAGAGTGACTGATGAACCTTTGCGGACCCAAGATCTAGCCTTTTATAAAAGACACAAGTGTCTGGTCTTCGTGCACAGTAACTGCTGCTACACAATAACATCATAATAAAGGTTCATCCACGCAAATGGTTCAGTAATGCTGGGAAAATTTGCACGTAATTAAAGTCGCTTTCAAATAATCAAAGACCGAAATTATAACAGAAGATTTGGATAGTAGCCTCAAGTAAGAAACTCGTTAAATCGAGCGCGTTAGCGAATTTCGAGTCGTGTAACGTTAGAGGCTGAAAAGGAAGTGGATCATCAGCACCTACGAAGAATCGAGAGGTCGTCCAGTGAGCGAATGAATCGATAAGTGAATCAATAAATCTCTGGAAGAACTAAGGAGATAGAGATAATAAATTCAGATGAAATTCATGGCGTAGAACCGTCCACGTATCCTCAGGGAGTACTAGATCTCAAGTCAACTGAGGAACTGGGTGGATTAGGAACTGACAATGTAAAATTTCAGTGTCCTATAGGAACTGCTGCACGAGGCCTTGAAGATGCCGTGCGTCGTGGATGAAACGACTTTTGTTAGATACGCCATCCTAGTCTTGTCTGGACTCTGGGATCGTAAGTGAGATTGGGAGTCAGAAATCGAGATTCGGTCTTCGCGCGTACCTCTGTATACGTCTCTGTATATGTTTCTTTCTGTGTCTTTCTTTCTCTGTCTTTCTGTCTATTTCTTTGTGTCCAGCATGATAACTTTCTTTATCATTTTCTTTCTCTCATTCTTCTTTATTGCTCTCTTGCGATACCTTTCTGTAGCTCTCTCTCTCTTTGTGTCTCTGTCTCTATCTCTGTTTGTCTCTGTGTGTCTCTCTCTGTATGTCTCTCTCTCTTCTCTGTTTCTCTATCCGTCTGTCTGTATGTCTGTCTGTCTGTCTGTCTGTCTGTCTGTCTATCTATCTATCTATCTATCTATCTATCAGTCTCTCTTCTCTCAGTCTCTCACTCTGTCTCTCTCTTTGTCTCTCTCTTTAACTACCGGAAATCGAAGAATGAGACTCAGCCATAAAAAAAGAGCCACAGAAAGGAAAAGCAACAAAGCCAGGCACAGCCAACCGAATGGGGGAACGGATCCAGCGGGGTGGGGGGTAGCACCCCAATGCACTTCCCTCAAAACGCACCCTGTTATTACCAACAATATAACTACGCTCTATATATACGGCTACAGCAACATCTACCGCAGCAAGACATTACCCTGACGAGTGCATTAGTGCAGCCATGTATACGAACGAAGTCGGCGTCAATATCTTAACCATCGTTGGCGAGAGCTATCGACCAACATCGGCAGGATGTGAATCACGATAATATCGGCGAAGAGAGGTCATATTTCAGGAAGCCAGAGCTCGATGGCAGACCGACCGACTGGCGGCCGACCATTGCTCAGAGAATCCACGTGCCGGAGTCATTAACCAGGCGCAAAGAGACCGCTAAAAGAAAGCTGGAGAACCACCGGCCGCTATAAAATAGCGCTATAAAATGACAGCGTCGTCTCGTGTGCGGCGCTGTGTATGCCAGCCATTTTTATATAGACCACTCAGTTTCATTAATATATTGAGTAATATATATATATATAAAATCTCATATATAAGTATGTATGTATATATGTGTGCAAATGAGTTAGTTAATCAAACATATTTATTACTGCCAGATACCATAATTATATATCAGAGATTATTATTGTTATTATTATTATTATTATTATTATTATTATTATTATTATTATTATTATTATTATTATTATTATTATTATTATTATTATTATTATTATTATTATATACTTAAAAAGCGCCATTAGATAGTGACCAAGCTACAATCGAAGTGAGTGCAGAGAGGGATCGAATCCGTACTTCACTCAAACAATCCGCCACCATGTCAAAATATATGCCTATTACCATTAGTGCATAGTATCCTTTACATATTTCTATCTGTGCTTATATATCAATCCATATTTACATATATATTATATATGTACTTTCAAATAATAGAAGAATCTATAATGTTAGAGAGACAGCTTCAGTAATGCACATTACTCTTCATAGGTGTTTTTTCATGCTCACTTCCAAACGCCTACTTACATATACAATTATACACTAACAGTGGCACACTTACATACACACTTACATGCACACTAACAGTTGCAAACTTGCATGCACACTTCATGCACACCCTAATGCACACTTACATGCACACTTACATGCACATTAACAGTTGCAAACTTCATTGGGGTGTATTCCCCAATTCTTTCATATCTGTCCATAAGTCATTTCCCCTTGTTCGCTAGCTTTCGTGTCTATGTAATTGTAATTTCAATCGCAAATTTATATAGCGCCTTTTCAGAGATAAATTCCTCAGAAGAGTCTCTTCAAGAGGAACAACGCATCTTTCCTGCACTGCATATGTGCGTGCACGTCTGATTGCTACTGAGAGTGGATGGTCCTCCCGTGGGTTTCGTCTGCGCCCCTCTTCCTCTGATGGGGTTGCTGTGTGGGGTGGGGTGGGGTGGGGGTGGGTGAGAGCGTAAGATGGATCGGCGTTGCGGCTAATTTCGGCCATCGATTGGATGGATTCGTCCCCTCTGCTGCTGCTGCTGTTGCTCTCCTCCCATTTCTCCTCCTCTTCCTCCTCCTCATCCGATATCTGGACGGACAGAGGATGAAACTGAAGGGGTGACCGCGTTCCAACCGAAGACAAGCGACTTATTCTTAAGACCAAATCGACAGAAGACGACCTCCGCTCTGTCTGTCTGTCTGCCTCTGTCTGTCTGTCTCTGTCTGTCTGTCTTTCTCTGTCTCTCTCTGTCTCTCTTTCTCTCTCTCTCTTATTCTCTCGCACTCTCTTTGTCTGTCTGCCTCTGTCTGTCTCTGTCTGTCTGTCTGTCTGCCTCTGTCTGTCCGTCTGTCTTTCTCTGTCTTTCTCTGTCTCTCTCTCTTATTCTCTCGCACTCTTTCTTTCTGTCTGTCTCTCTGTCTCTGCCTCCAGCTCTGTCTCTAAGTTTCTTCTCATATGTGGCAGTCCAGACCGAAATCAGTATTATGTCGGAAACTACACATCAGAGTAATAGTCCAGAAACTTAAGAAAATATTATTTTTGTGTTTTTCGGTTTTTTGCAGAATCTAATATAAAAATATGTTTAAAATACTCATTGTGGTTATTTTGTAAAAAAAACGAGTTTTAAAGCCATTTCAAAACTGTTTTTGAGAGACCTATATTTTCTTTTTAATTAAGTTTTAGTTACTTTAAAAAATACTTTCCAACCATTTTTTGATGATATATATAAATTTTATTTGAGTAATTAAGTGAAAAGCATAGTATTTTCAGGAAATATTACCCATGGTATCATTATTAACTGTGCCAAAATTTTGTATCACATTCTGTGTATGGTTGCTATGGAGTTTTCCATTTTCCATTTTGTTTAAGTAAACGGCTTTTTTCTCAGAATTCAAATTCGCACCAATGTGAATCACTTTTTGCTGATATCTTGAGTTAGAATAATGCTAGAGCAATAATTTTTGTGTCATTTCGAAGCCTGATGAAAGACCTTTCAAATGATATATCAAACTCAATATATTGCAAAATCACCTTAATACTGGTTTTGGTGTGTGGAGCCACATATGTGCATCTCATGCGCATATGTATAATTTTTATATTCATGCATATAATTATTAAGACTATCTATGTTATGTATGCAATATATGTATGTATAATGTGTATGTACATGTATGTACATGTGTGTATGTAAGCATGCATGCATACATGAATGTTTGGATGGATGCGGGGATGGATGCATGGAGAGATGGATGGAAGGATGTATGGATGGATGAATGTGTGCATCTATGTTAATTAAATGCAATTAAGTCGGAAAGAATTCATTTGCGTGAAATTCAATCTCCTTGCTTTGGCTCTGCTCCTTCTCCAAGGATATTCGTTTCTCTTCCTTTTCTCTTTCTCTTTCTATTATTTACTTACTGGAGCGCTTTGCTTGCTTATTTGCTCACTCACTCGTTCAATCAGTCAAACACGCACTCAATCTATCACTCACTCACAGACTCACTCGCTCTCTCAATCACCCTCTCACTCATTCTTTCACTCACTCAAGCACGCACTCTTTTACTCTCTTACTTAATCACTATCAGTCACTCGCTCACTCGCTAACTCACTCACTCACTCACTCACTCACTCTCTCTCTCTCTCTCTCTCAATCACCCTCTCACTCAGTCTTTCACTCACTCAAGCACGCACTCTTTTACTCTCTTACTTAATCACTATCAGCCACTCGCTCACTCACTCACTCACTCTCTCTCTCTCTCTCTCTCTCTCTCTCTCTCTCTGTCTCTCTCTGTCTCTCTCTCTCTCAATCACCCTCTCACTCATTCTTTCACTCACTCAAGCACGCACTCTTTTACTCTCTTACTTAATCACTACCACTCGCTCGTTCACTCACTCACTTCCTCACTCCCTCACTCCCTCACTCACTCACTCACTCACTCACTCACTCGCTCACTCACTTACTTATTCATCCATCCACCACTCACTTACTTATTATGATCCGTGACTCATCAATTATGCACCCGGAACAACAGCCACGTAGTCCACGGCTGCTTCTTTGCGTCTCACAAGACATTATAAAATTGTCAATACGTATCATCTTGAGACTTTCCGAACACCGGACTGTAAACAGGCCATATATGCACATATATAATATCATATGTATATGTGTATATATGTATATACAATTTATTCAGTTGCCATAAGAAGGCTGCATGCTTGTCTCCATCGATCGATCCTCGTCTTACTCAGGTCACAGATCGTAACCCGGAACGGGAAAATATTGTTCAAAGTCTGCCTTGGATGCCGTGTTCGTTCGAGTATAGATCGGGCTTAGCGAGACCGCCAATTCCAATTACGCAGCCCGATGTCAGGCTGGATATTTGCGCATGGATTTCCACGCATCTATCGTATCCTGCAATCGTCTTTAGGCCCCGGAAGCAGTGAACTCGTTAATGGTGCGATGGTTATGGAGGAGGACTGCCAACGGAAGGATAGGGCAACTGGTGTCGCGTGCTTTTAGATTGAGTCTATAAGTGATTTGTGTGCGCACGCAAGGGGAACAGACGCGCCGTTCTATTGGCCGTGTTTATCGTATTGCAATGAATGTAGATCAAGTTCATTCTCAATTCTCTTCACTGCTTGGAACACACGAGCAGTCGCTTGATATTTGGCTGGTCGATCAAATGAATTTAAGCAGTACCATGGGCGTCCGCAAGAATTTTTCTAAGAGGAGCAAAACATTTTCTGGGATGGGCAAAGTTTTTGTGGGGTGGGCAAAAATGAGGTTTTTTCATGTTCGTGAACATAGAACACGTGACAACTTTAAAAACAAATTATGCTCAACACTGGCGTCAACTTAGCCTAAATATTGGGGGGGATTTGGTTATTCATTCTACACTTGTTGCATTGGGTGTACCGTCTATCTCAATTATTGGGGGACGTGCCCTGGTTGGCCTCACCCCAGAGTCTACGCCTATGACATTGGTCAAGGACGTACCTAAATAATTAAGTATCTTTAGCATTGAAAATCGTGTTGGGACTGTTGTGATAATCGTAATAATAAAAATATTTCATTTTTGTAAAATATTTGCAAAATGCAGGGGTGCAAATGCCTCCCCTTGCCCCCTCCGGAAGCCCATGAGCAGCACCAAGCCTGGTTAGTATTTGTTTTGTTTGGGCTTTCTCGGTCGTTGGTCGGAGGCTGTGGAATTCGCTGCCCAATTCAAATCAAATCAAATCAAATCAATTTCAGTTTGTTCTGTCAACTCTTTGATGTCATTCTGGTCCAAACTTAGGATTCATTTCTTTTAACTTGAATAATTATATCCAACGAAATCTGCGTCTGGTTTCTCTTACCTGTTGGATTACGACCTTCAGTGACTTCTCCAGTGGATCCTGATTTTAATTGCGACTTCACTGGAATTGATCATCGACTGGACTCGGAACTCCTTTGGAAAAACTACTCTTTGGAAAACCGCCTCTCATTTGACGCAACGCTCGTGAATAAGCTAGTGCCCTGCGCTTGGCCTTCGAGTGGCGCTTTAGAAGTTCGGAGATTACGATTACGGTCTTGGCGGTGTCTATGCACAAGGCATTAACCGATGGCGCACCTAAACCTAATCAGGTAGCCTAAATATCCAGAAGGTCAGTACGCTAAGCACGAGAGTTCAACCTATGGTTGAAACTGGATAAGCATGATATGCACATTATATAAGTGTCCAACGACGCACCTATTTCGTGTTGAGGATTCTGTCATTCCCTCGCCTGTTCACGGGTCTAAGAAATGCAAATGATCGCTCCCTTATGGGAATGCTGGAGACATTACTTTTGCTGTATTTTTATGCGCATATATATGGACTAAATATTCCCGACAACACAATAGTGAATGGCAAACATTTCTCTCCGCAGCAAGTAACACTCATGGCTATCTTGAGACATCAAACAGCGCTATAAGAGTCAATCAATCAATCAGAATTTATATAGATCCCCTACTAGGAAGCGCTAGAGTGCTGCTGTATTGTAGAACCTCGTCGTATACCTTTAAAGCCGCGATACAAAACAGGGACTAAGCTTACTTTGCATTGAACTGAACTACGCAAGTATGTTTCAATATATAGTAGTATGGCAGAGGGGTAAGTATGGCATCTAACAGTAGTACGAATTATGTGAATTTCATATAGTGTGGGGCATAAATAAAGGCTTAACGATTACTTGCACGGGTTAATTACGATGCACAAATGCACATACAAAGGGTACAAGTATACGCCGTATGATCACAAATTGACATTTAGCTTCAAAATGTCATGTCTGGTTTAAAGACAAGCACTAATGTGACACTGTGGCTGCAGGAAGCATATGAACAACGAACTGTTGGATGTTTAAGCACGGTACTCTCTTTTCTGCTCAGCTTACAAAAACAATCCAATACAATTAGAATTTGATACAGGACCTTTACAGTAGCTCCAAGGTCCGCTTTGAACCTGCATGGCAACAGTAAGAATGTAAGCGGAAACCGCATCCGTTATGCTTGGCGCAATCTAAACTTCTAAAGTATATATAAACCAGTCAAGTCATGCCGCATTCAAAATTATGTCATTTAGATATTAATATGGAACGGTTTCTCGTCAGCGCTCATGCAGAAGTGATGTCAATAACAACAGCAATATTAATAACAATGTTTAAAGGTTCTTGATCATGCGAAATCGGTTTTTGTAAGAATTCCAGCAGGCTTCAACGCATGTAAAATACCTTGCTAGCGTGGTTCTGTGTCTAGCTCTTCGCACAAATACTTCGTGCCCACTCTGCCAGCTGCATTTGCCTCCTGTAGAATTCAGCATAAGATTCAAGCTTGCTTGACCAGACATTAAAACCATTACCACGAGTATTGCTACCTATCTCCAACTTCTAGTTTCTCCTTGCATCGTTTTCTCAGCCTGTGCTCTTCAAGTATGGGTCCAACATTCCATACCGTTGTCAAAGAATGGATTAACTATCAATGTTTCTTCGAAGCTCGAGCTCTTTTACCTTCAACAAACGCCTAAAACTCACTATTTATTACTAGCTTTCAAATATTTCAATATTTGACCTTTCACCTTGCAAGTCATTCACTACCCACGCCTCAGATTCGCATATCTGTGTGACTTTGCACTCCAAATAATTTTGTAATAATAAATAGTTGTAGTAGTAGTAGTAGTAGTAGTAGTAGTAGTAGTAGTAGTAGTAGAGTAGTAGTAGTAGTAGTAGTAGTAGTAGTAGTAGTAGTAGTAGTAGTAGTAGTAGTAGTAGTAGTAGTAGTAGTAGTAGAGTAGTAGTAGTAGTAGTAGTAGTAGTAGTAGTAGTAGTAATAGTAGTAGTAGTAGTAGTAGTAGTGGGTGTAGTAGTAGTAGTAGTATTGTAATAATAATAATAATAATAATAATAATAATAATAATAATAATAATAATAATAATAATAATAATAATAATAATAATAATAATAATAATAATAATAATAATAATAACGATATTGATAATGATGATGATGATGATGACGACGACGACGATAATAATAACAATCATAGCCAAAGTGTATGTTTTAACGAGACAATACCCGGTGCCAAGGAGCGACCACCTCTATCACACTAGTCCATACTAGTTCATTTCGCAAAGCATAACATAAGAGATAACAATAATAATAATAATAATAATAATAATAATAATAATAATAATAATAATAATAATAATAATAATAATAATAATAATAATAATAATAATAATAATAATAATAATAAATAATAATAATAATAATAATAATAATAATAATAATAATAATAATAATAATAATAACGATATTGATAATGATGATGATGATGATGACGACGACGACGATGATGATAATAATAACAATCATAGCCAAAGTGTATGTTTTAACGAGACAATACCTTTAGGAGACAACTAAATCTTCATCTTCAAAGAGAGCACCGCATGACGATGGTCGACTGCGGTACTATACATATTGTATGAGAATCTCGCTACACGTTGAGCGCTATTGTTAGGTTCTATTAAGATGCGCCTCACAAATGTACCAATACACACGACTGCCTGCGTACTTACTCACTGCATCGATCCCCAGTGGAGTGGGACGTGTTAATGGAACTGGCTGTGCAGTTGTTTTCAATCACGAGGCGCCTAATTGACGCAAATCAGAGAATAGTACTGTGACGTGGTGGTCAGTCGAGACGTAGTGTCCGGCGGTTCGGACGGCAATGGAGTTGACAGGAGTGGACGGGGGGGGGGACAGACGTGGCTGTCCGGTCTAATCAAGTTCCGCCTCGAGAATAGCCGCAACTGTTTCGTATGCTACTCCTATAAACGAATTTCCCCTTCGAGTCCCTGGCCAACAAATATGATTTATGCATTGTCCTATCAGTAAACGTACAGTTCAGAGATATTGTTTATCAGAGATATTGTTTACGTACACAAAACATTGTTACATATATATCATAAGTGCAGTGCTTTATTTCAGCCGAAACGCGCCGCTTTTTCAGCTAGCAAAAAAAATTATTTATTTTAATAATAAAAGCAATAATTTATTCATTTTAATTTAATTTCAGTGTTGTGAACTGCTTTCAGTATTTATTGAGACCCCTCCCAAACACTCGTTTTTCTCGGCATTTTAGCCTTTCCATAATTGTTCAGTTCCGGAACCTATTATTCAGTTCCGGAACCTTTTATTCTAGAAAAAACGCACTGATTATATGCAGACAATAATTAGGTTATATACTATGTATGTTATTATATATAATATATATATATATATATATGCATACATACACACACACGGAATTATAGGCCATCGAAATGCATATATATATATACCGGTACATACATAATGTAGAACTACAAATCTGTGTAACATTGCTTAATAAGTATTTAATACCATACCACTACATGAGAATATTCGACTGCAATATTTATAGTTTATATGAGAACAGTTCTCCATGAGAACCTCAGTATATGATAACTCTGAAAGATAGAGGCTGTGAACCTGCCTCGGCTCCCCCTCCCCATATTTATCTACCTTGGTACATTATCTAGGAGTGACTCCGGACCGGGAATTCATCCTCCGAGATCATGTTAATAACGTGTTCCCCGGTCTACCTCAAGGAAATCTGTGTCCTAATTTCCACTATCTTCCCAAGACCCGAACTGTCGCATGCAGAGAGCCGCAGCTTCGTGGTTGCTAGCCCTGCCTCGTGGAAATCCCTCCCTGCTGGTCTCTGATGGGAGCTTCTGTTTGTATGCTTTTCTTTTCCGAAACACTTGTAGACCGCACGATATTTCTGGGACTGGGATCGGCCGGGATCGCCCTGATGAATTCGCCTTGGAGTGGCGCCTTATAAGTTTTAAATAACAAATTCAATATTATACGACAATTATATTATTTTGATATTAATAATATAAACTAACAGAAATGAGGTGAAGTCAACATTTGCATGTAACGCTCCTCTCATTGGTCATTTGCAACCAATGTTGCCAGAGCTGGGGATTTTTCCCTAGATCTGGGGATTTCGGCCTTCGTCTGGGGATCTGTGGATTGTTTTGGCAAAATCTTGGGAAATTTGACCATTTTGACCATTTGCATTGACAACGTATGTATTTTGCGTGCGCTGAGCATTAAACACTATGTTTATATTGTTGTTATTTATGTAAAATTAATGAGCTATAAAATCTTTACTCCACCAAATTGGTAAAGCGGAGATACTGTTGACGGCTTTCATGGCAGAACAGAATACTGCGTTTTTGCAAGCTGATCGTTTGATTGAATGTTGTAGGCCTAAGCAGACGTTTCCAGACAGCAGAATTGCTTTAAAAAAATGCACATTGTGCAAATGCCGCCAGCAACGGCCTACCATCTTGGCTTGCAATTTTCATTAAAAAGTCTGCTTCTATTTTTCGCGTAGTAGTAAAAGAAAACTCCAGTTCCAGTTAATACAAGATTTAGTTCAGGCCCAGAAACAGAAAGTGTTGAAACTGTGTGAAACACGCTGGCTGTCATGTGATATTGACGAAACAGAAGTTGTCGTCCACTTGGATGCCGACTCTCCGACAACTTTGACTCTTTGACAAGTGACAATTCATTTTAGGAAAATTTGTTTATTAATGTACTGTAAGTAAGTATGTTACTGTAAAATAGTGTTAAAATATCTCAAACCTATTACTGGAGTGTTAATTAAATCGTGTTTATATAATCTGGGGATTTCTGGGGATTTTTTGGACCGAAATCTAGGGAAATCTCAAAAACCTCACTGGCAACACTGACCACCAAAATTGCAACTAATGAATATTAATGGCATGACGTCAGTGTTTACAAAATGGACGATCTAACAGACGATCGTTTAAAACTTAATTAAAACTAAATTTGAATATATTGTGAAGGACTGCTCTTCTGAACTAACGGATTCAAAAGGGATTAAACTAATTTACTTACGGGAACGTTTTTAATTACTGAAAAAAATACATTTTAAAAGTCTTTTCTAATCGTCTTATGACGGGCAAACATCCAGTGATGATATAATAGGCTATATCTGTAGGCTACATGTAGCTACATGTGTGCTTGTGCCTGTATTAATCTGCAGTATATTGGCGATGCTGGAACTGCTAGAACAAGTCTCCACTGACTGAATCATAGAAGTTAAGATGAGGTAAAAGACTTTAACAGAACGACTACAAAATAGCCTACTGCGATGCATCTAGTGACCCCATATACGTCACAGTAATTTATCAATACTGTGTTTGAATGCAACTTAAGCGGCTTGGCTGCAGGAGCTTGCGGTTAAAAGCCTTTTGGAGCTTTCGACACATCGAGAGGCTTTAGGTGGGCCAGAAATATATACGCCCATCAATGCGATGTTGCAGAATCCGCTCAAATCCCCGAGATACAATGAAGCCGTGCTTTTGGCTAAAAGCTCTCGTGAAAGTGGAGAACATAAGAGCGTCGGCCGGCAGGAAGCCAGGCCTCTTCTGGCTTCTCACTTTCCCAGATGAAAGGCTTTCGTTCCTCTATTCAGCCCCAATCTCATAAAAGAGAAACGGACTTTTAAGAGAACGCAACTCACGGTTTCATTTGCCGAAAACTCGACGTCGTATGACGTTGATTGGTTTAAAGCTAATACACCGCAACTTCCTTATATTGCACGCGACAGTGTAACGCGAATCTTATTATAGCGTGGCTAGGAACAGGCTTGGCTCTGGAATTTAATTAAGCTTCAGAACACAATCTTCTTACAGATGACGCAACCTGGCTATAGCATAATAGTTTATCTGACTTCTAAAGGGCTGTGCGATTGTCTAGTGACTAGCTTGCTGTGCTGCCAACCGAGAGTTCTGCGGTTCAATTCCCCGACGGGGCCAAAAGATGTTTGCCCGTCCTAAGACGGTAAAAATATTTTAAATGTATTTTCGTTCGTTTTCTTCCAGTAAATTAATATCGTTCCCATAAGTAAATCAGTTTAGGTTAATCCCTTTTGAATCCGATGTTTCGAGGTTTCTCCATCATGCACCAAAGCGAACTAAACTTCTGATGATAAAATAATATGAGTTCATCATTTAATTAGACTTTAGACACAATCTTGTAGGCCAATTAAACATGAAGTCCATATAATATTCCCATTGTCGGTGAGAGGACCAGACAGACAAGGGACAGACCTGGAATCCGTCCGGCGAGGCCAAAAATAAATCGCTAATAATTCGCACCCATGACTGACCTGACCCATAATTCCATATGGGTCTGGTCATGACGACTTCTTTGACAAGTCTATGTTATTTCTTTTTATACATGTTCAAAAGACTGACATCTATGTATAGGACGTCATTACGAGCCTAGACATATAGATCAATAGAGTCTTCAAACGACTGACAGCTATGTCTAAGCAATTATTACGAACCGAGACATGTAGATCAATGGAGTGTTCAATATGGTGATAGCAATGATTAAGTGTTGGTCCTACATGTTTTACGGCCTACATGGGATATATATATATATATATATTTATATATATATTTATATATATATTTATATATGCGCATACATGGACAGAAAGACCTACATCTGTTACACGCACACACACACACACACACACACACGCACACACACACACACACACACACACACACACCGGGTGAGGTCTGCCCTGGCTCAGTCTCGCTCTTTCGCTGTCGTGGGTCCATCCCTATGGAACTCCCTTCCCTTGGTACTGCGTGGGACCCTACTTACTAAGTTATCTCTCTCTCTTGTTCATCGTTTAAAGTCATTTCTGTTTCCGCGAGGCTCACATGCTGAGAGCGCCTCTGAATAGTTCACACTGTGAGAGGCGCTTTAGAAATTCTCAGATACCATACCATACCATACCATACCATACCATACCATACCATACCATACCATACCATACCATACCATACCATACTATACACACACAAACACACACACACACACACACCTACACACACACACACACACACACACACACACACACACACACACATTGGGCCTATATGATATACACGTTGGTCAGATTAGTATGAAATCGAACATTCTTCGTTTGGTCTCTTGCATGACATCGATATATTTACATAGCGCCATACGTCTTTCTCAGAGACGCTGTAAGAGGCGCTGCGTGATCTTCACGTCTGATTAGAGTATGTATAAAATATGTGTGTGTGTGTGTGTGTGTTTGTGTGGGTTATTTTTGTCTGTATATTGTTATAAGGTCCCACTCAATTAACATTATAACTCGCTTGGGTTACGATAAAAAAATATATTATCAAACATAAAGCATTCAATAAAAATATACATTTTCAACAAGAACGAGCCAAAGTCAAAACCAACGGCAGCTGCTTCCACCATTTATTTTTAAATTTTATGTTTTGTGTTTTTCATGCTTTACGGTCTATTTGTTTTACGATGTTTGTACACCGGAGTGCGGTTATGCAACTGGTATAATAAAGAATATACTTACTTACTTACCAACTATAGAGCATTTCTAACAACAGCCACCTTTTCTGAGCAAGCATTTCTGTTTGTCCTTGTCGACAGAGAAACAGAAGGTTTACAACGTAGTATTCAAAACGAACCATTTCAAATCTTAACCATACAACAGGAGACTTGTCTTCCCTAACCAAAATGCAAAACGATCTTGTCAGACCAAAATCTAATAGCCAAGCTCTCCGATCTACATTGCTGAAGTTTATTTAGACTGATCAGTACCATCACAACCAGGGCCGCATTAAGGCTAGTGCGGGCACGGGTGCTGTGATTGCCTACATAGCCATCAGTGCGGGGCCAAATAAAAAGTACGGTACAATAAAAAAAATTTAATGTCCTTCCGAAAATGCGGGCACCTCAAAACTGCGGGCCTGGGTGCTGCAGCACCCTTAGCACCTCTTAATGCGGGTCTGATCACAACTTTTGCAATCGTAATTGTAATCGAGAATTTATATAGCGCCACTCATATCAGAGGCGCTTTGTCAGAAACTGATCAAGCTGAACTTTTCTACCAATCCGTCTTCCATCTGACTGTTACCATTTTACACCAGTCAAGTCAGTGAAAACAATGTTTGTGTGTGTGTTAACATGCATATATATTTTATATATAATATATAACATAATGTAAATACATATATAGATACCAATTAGAGGAATGTATAGTAATATATATTTGGAATATTATGTACTGCCTTATTCCTTTATTGTGCATATAATTACGTAATGGTTCATAATATGTTATCAAGAGTCTGTTTTTTCCTTGAGGATCTAATCCATCATCCGCATAGATATAGTTCCGCTCGTGTTTCCGCTCAGCAGATCTTAACAAATGGTCTCGTCGAGGTTTACGTCAACCTCCTTATATAGCGCCAGAAGCGTAGCAACGGCCGTGTATAACGCCTACAGCACTGACGGCCAGAACGGATCAGAAATTTATGGCAGCGGAGGCTCATTGATTAGCTATTTCCGGTCATCGGATGGGGGCTCCGTGGTCCTCGGCGGTTCTTACACAGGAAGCAGTTTACTCAGTCTCACGGGATGGAACACTAGACAGAGAACGATGAGCAGGTCTGCGCTGACGCCGGGAAATCCCCGAAGTCACATTCGCATTGGCCTGTGATCCAAATTCATTTTCTTACAAAACATTTACGGCCTCATAGAAGTCTCAACGGCTCCATATTTTATCGGAGTCTATGCAGACCGCTTTGTTGAGCTTTCCCGACGAAGTATCGTCGTCATTGCTTCTATATCAGCGCCGCTTTCGAGGGGTCTGGGGTTCAAGTCCTCACCAGGGGCAGATATTTATTTTGTGAGTTCGAATTCAATTGCGCCCCCTATAGCTCAACTCGGCTATAATGAATACACTGATGGTATACTGTCAGTGGA
>OY744617.1:19785518-19795518 GCA_963556255.1 Allolobophora icterica
GGGATATATTCTATTTCATTGTATATCTGTGCTATTTTCGTATCTTTTTACATCATAATGATATGGATGTTAGAGGCCTATAGTGGTAAAATGACATGAATGCTATTAATGGAACTCTCATCTACGAAATATACGAACTTGGAGATGAGTACACTTAGGATCTTGAACTAGCACGTTACATCCTTTTATATCTTTTCTTCTAGTTTGTCTTTTTGCGTCATCATTATCACTAGTCCTGTTTCATTGTTATTTTTGTTATTATTATTATTACTTATTGTCCTGATTCGATGCTGTTAGGGGTGAACTGTTCTCGATTTGAAGTTTTTTCTTCTCTTGTTGTTCACTCATTTATACATTTATATCGAGGTTATCGAGGACTTTTTTAGTTCTTAACCTTGTATAGCAGTTGCAGATTAGCTATTCCC
Source organism: Allolobophora icterica (assembly GCA_963556255.1). NCBI lineage: Eukaryota > Metazoa > Annelida > Clitellata > Crassiclitellata > Lumbricidae > Allolobophora > Allolobophora icterica. Next base: position 19,785,944 of record OY744617.1, read on the forward strand.
TATGTTTTTTCTGTTTCCTTTGCTTATTCCTCGATGATTGAATTATTTGGACTATAGTCTATATTGGTTGTACTGGTGAATTTTAAATTGATGCTGCATTATCATGTTTTGTTTATCGATTCACGGGTTCCCATGTATCAAACCATGGGTTTCCCCATGTATCTGACCGGTTCCCCATGTATCAGACCAGACTCTCAGTTAAATTTGATTTATTTAGGTTTACTTGAACTTTACGGTTTAATGGTGATCTCTTACTTTTTTATGTCATTTTGTCTTAATAGGTTTCTGTTTTTTTTCTTCTAAATTTTCTTGTTTCTCTTGGATCCAACTTGACCTGTTTGTTTTCATTTTGCATTACTTCATTACATGTATGTGTATATATATGTGTATATATATGTATATATGTGTATGTATATGTATCCTCATGTATGTATATAACGACAGTAACTCAACTATTTGGTCGTACACCGACCCGCTTTGGACTTTAGGCCATGGCTGCCCTTTCTGGCGGCGTTCCGTTAGTATGTAGCGTATGTACACACCCAATCACGCACTCATCCAAGTACATTTGTTGTTCACTATGCAATAATTTATTCCATCCCCACTGCAGTAACATAGACACACCGAATACATGGATCTGTTCCACCTGCATTGATAACGAATTGCCCTTTAACAATACTGAAGACATCCCGTTGAGCACTGTCAATGGGACTATCCCTATGGTTGACACCAAATGGTCTCAGGGTTCATTAGTTGACATAAGACTCGAGGTATTAACTGACGAGTCTGGAAACCGGTCCCTCTTGAATAATGTTGATAACGATCCCGACCACAACTATTTCTCCAATACCTTCTGTAACAGCGTTTATCTTTCTCCTCATTCTTTGAGCTCTAAACTTGGATTATTCCCTTCCTCCCTATCTGTGCTCCACATTAACTGCCGTAGCCTCCTGCCTAAACTTGCAGAAATTAGTGCTTTGTTGGAGGTTTTACCTGTTTCTGTCGTTGCACTCAGTGAAACCTGGGTTGATGAAACTTCTGAAGACTTGATTAATATACCTGGGTATCGGTTTGTGCATCAACCGAGAAGATGGGGCCACGCGGGCGGTGTGGGATTTTTTATTAGGAATGATCTCTCATTTTCGTTATCTAATTACGATAAATATTCTAATATAAACACTTTTGAGAGCTTATTTTTAAGCATCCCGCTTAGGACCGGTTCATTCTTGGTGGGAGTTGTCTATAGATCACCAGGTCAGGAGTTGGATAAATTCACTGAGGAAGTTGAAGATCTGCTTTCTAAAATTTCCTCAAAAAATAAAGAAATAGTAATTATGGGTGATTTTAACATCGACCTTTTAAAAGTTAATGATCATAAGCTAACTACAAATTTTTATAACTGTATGCTCTCTCATCACTTTCTACCCATCATCACCAGGCCTACTAGAATAACCGATCATTCTGCCACCCTCATCGATAACATATATACCAACGCTTGGCCACTTGTGACATCCTCCATAATAATTGCCTCTGACATTTCGGACCACTTACCTATCTTCACCCAATTCAATTTTGAAGCCAAGCTACCCCCTAAACCTCCTGACAGTAACCGTAGAATAATTACTAATGAGAGAATTAATTCCTTCCAGGAGGCACTTTCTGTTTCCGATTGGCTTCCAGTTACGGAGGCCTGCGCTAATAATGATCCTAACAAGGCTTATGACCATTTTATGAATACTTATAAAAAAGAATACGACAAAGCGTTTCCACTTGCTATCAATAAAGGACGGAGGACTACTTTGAAAAAGCCCTGGATGTCTCAAGGTCTTTTAAAATCCTGCAAAACCAAAAATGCATTATACCTAAAATATTTAAAAAACCCGAACGAGTCTAACAAAATTAAATTCATCACTTTCCGAAACAAATTTAAATCTATTCGAATTCGAGCTGAAAAAAATTATTACATTGAGGAGTTCTGTAACAGTAGTAATAATCTAAAGAGAACTTGGAGCCTCATCCGTTCTGCACTAGGATTAGCGAGTAATGATTCAGCTATCAATTTCTTAAATTCAGATGGGACCAAGATTGAGGATCCGGAAGAGATAGCTAATAAATTTAATAAATACTTTACAGAAATTGCCCAAAGTTTGTCTCAGAATATACCTGATCCAACATCCCCATTTGAAGATTATCTAAGCCCTCCGGTTAACAAGTCTTTTGGTCTCGAAGAAACAACTCCGGATGAAATCATTAAACTGTGTCGCACTATTCGTTTATCTCACAGTAAGGGAGTCGATGACATAGACCCATTTGTCGCTTCTCCCTCTGTAATAAATATTGCTAGACCATTGTCCGAGATAGTCAACTGTTCTTTCAATACTGGTATATTTCCTAATGCTCTAAAAATTGCAAAAGTTGTCCCAATCTTTAAAAGAGGGGAGAGGAGCGACGTAGCTAATTACAGGCCGATTTCAGTCCTTCCTTTCTTCGCTAAAATCTTTGAAAAATTAATGTATGAAAGACTAAGTAACTTTCTTGAAAAAAACAAAATTATTTATCCCTCTCAACATGGATTCCAAGCGGGTCGCTCCCCGTCTATGCCATTACTGAGTATTCAGGATAAAATATCAGAAGCAATAGAGAATAACGAATATTCCCTTGGTGTCTTTTTCGACTTGGCCAAAGCCTTTGATACGGTGGGCCACAAAATTTTACTTAGGAAACTTAATAACTACGGTATAAGAGGAATCCAACTTAAGTGGTTTGAGAATTACCTCGAGAACCGGTCACAGCTGGTAAACTGCAACCGTGTAAATTCTATGACCCGTACTGTTCGCTTTGGTGTTCCCCAAGGATCGAACTTAGGACCATTGTTATTCCTTATCTTCATTAACGACCTCCCTAACGCGTCTCCACTCATGTACTTTGTCCTCTTTGCCGACGACACAAATATCTTTTATTCCCATAAATCCCTTACTTCTCTATATCAAACAGTAAATGACGAACTAAATCAGATTGCCAATTGGTTTCGTGCCAACAAATTGTCCCTCAATCTAGATAAGACTAATTATATCCTATTTAAATCTCATAGGAAAATCTGTGACACCAACCCTAATACTTTATATATTGACAATATTCCAATCACCCAAACAAGTTCATCCAAATTCCTGGGAGTAATATTAGACCAGCATTTATCATGGAAAGACCATATTCAAGCTATCTCCTCTAAAATAGCTAAGAATGTTGGAATTCTGAAACGAGCAGCCTATAAACTTCCATCTCATGTTCGGCTAACCCTCTACTACACTCTGATCTATCCTTATCTCACTTATTGCAATAAATTTGGGCCTCAACTTATAAATCTCACCTTCAAAGACTCACCATCCTCCAGAAACGAGCAATCCGTTACGTGGCCGGCACTCCATACGGTTCACATACCGACCAATTATTTCTCGAATATAAGTTATTAAAAATTGAACAAATTAGAACTACTCAGATAGGTGATTTTATGTATCGGTATGAACATAACCTATTGCCTGTGGTGTATAGAGGGCTCTTTCTACTTGCCTCGGATGTTCATTCCTATCCTACAAGAGGATCCAAGCTTTATCGTCAACCCTTTGCTCATACAAACACTCGGTTATCATCCATTAGGTGTGCAGGGGCTAACATTTGGAACACAATACCCCTATGTATCCGTCAATTACCCTCTCTGCCTATTTTCAAGAATAAATTACGCCATTATCTGATTAAATAAATAACCTGATTTGCATTATTGGGTGTGTTAGTTAAGATATGTTAGTTAAGATATGTTAGTTAAGATATATTTGCTCGGTGCAAGCTAACTAATGTAATAATATTATAACTTCAGCTGCCTCATGTTTATCAATATGTTTCCTGTACCTACTATTCTTTAAACTAGCTGTCACGCTCTCTATAGTTACTGTGTATTATTCACCGTGTCAGGTGGCCCTATTAGCGGGATTCCCCATCCCTTTTGGGTCTCCGCCTAGTAACCTCTGTATAAATGTAATATACTGCATAATTGTTAATCAATGGTTACAGGAAATAAACAGAATTGAATTGAATTGAATTGAATTGAATTGAATTGAATGATATCTTTCATCTTTCTTTTGTTTCCTTTTATATCATAATGACATGGAGTATCAGTGATACTCCTCATCTGTCTTTGCTTTCTTTGATATCATAATGATATTAATGTAAACTATTAATGCTATCTTTTGTCTTTCTTTTGCTTTCGTTTATATCACAATGATATTAATGTACACTATTAATTCTATCTTTCTTCTTTCTTTTGCTTTCATTTATATCATGATTTTAATATAAACTAGTAATGATATTTTTCTTCTTTTCTGTAGCCTTCATTTATATCAATAAATGATATTAATGTACACTATTAATTATATCTATCCTCTTTCTGTTACTTTCATTTATATCATAAATGACATTAATGTACACTATTTCGTTGAACATCGATGCAGTACGTTCAGAATGGCTGCAATGAATTCGAAAGCAGGTCTAACTGTTTTTTCTAAATTATCGACACAGGGCAACTTGTATTTGCATGAATTGAAAGAAATCAGATCGCGTTGAAGGCGCTTTGTATACTCGCCAAAAATAGCGGCTTTAGGTCTCAGAGGGAGGAAGGTCTTGGAAACGAATCTTATGTAAACGTATTATTGGTGAACGAATCCTAGACAGACCCTTACGCTCAATCGATTACCGAGGCATCGAGTGAAATTTGTTTTCGAACTAAGCATATTTAATCCATACGGAATCTTTGACCCGTTGTTAGCTCGCTGTTATCATCTGTGCAATTCGACTGAAAAATCACCAGTGTTCACTCCCTCGTTCATTCAGGTGTTTGTCCCCTTCTGTCAGCCTGTTTGTCTGTCTGTCTATCTGTCTGTCAGTTTGTTTGTCTATCCTGTCTGTCTATATATCTCCCTGTTTCTATCTGTCTGTCTGTCTGTCTGTCTGTCTGTCTGTCTGTCAGGACTCACTGTCTGTTTGTCTATCTGTCAGTCTGTTTGTCTGTGTGTCTGTTTGTCTGTCTGTCTGTTTCTATCTATATGTCAGTCTGTCTGTTTGTATGTCTGTTTGTCTGTCAGTCTTTCTATGTGTCTATCTGCTTCTATCTGCTCGTCCGTCCGTCCGTCCGTCTGTCTTCTGTCTGTCTGTCTGTCTGTCTGTCTGTCTGTCTGTCTGTCTGTCTGTCTGTCTGTCTGTCTGTCTGTCTGTCTGTCTGTCAGTGAAGGTGACACATAGGAGACGTTACGGTGAGTTGTGCATAGGCAATAGAGAGAAATGGGAAGGAAACGCTTTAGATGTGTGTCAATGCCAACTCTTTAGACTGTGGCTTACTTGGCAAGACTAAGCCAAACGGAAAGCCTGTTTATAATGGAACTAGGCGTCCGGAGAGGAAGAAATCGAGAAAAACAAAGAGGAAGAATCAGATGAAGAATCCTGGAAGGAGGAAGAGACGAGAGACAGATATACAACGAGAAGTAGAAGGAGAAGGAGCTAAGGAAGACTCCTGCAGTGGGAAAGGGAGGAGATGGAGCCCAGCGTGCCTGGACCATGGCAACACATCGTCTTTATTCCAATGAGCCTTCAAATGCAACTATATCCTCGCCATTTAATGACTTTCAATTCGAGGTCCCGCTGTTGACGCGTGATTATGGGCAAACCGCACTGACCATGGTAGGATTTGTACATCGCAGAAAACATGGAGCAAATGCCAAGAGTTGAAATTAAACGCACCAAAGCATGACTCAGCGGCCAAATCCCTGATTCCACTAAAACCATTCAAAGAGACCTGAAACTAATGAACTAATAATTTTTGCAAGAGGAAAAGGATCCCCTTATATTCCCCTATCATTCCAGGAGCAACCCGGGTTACTTCACTGCGAGTCCTAGGAATAATAATCAGTTCTGACCTTGGAATGTATGTTCACCTTGATAAAAATTCTGTCTACCTCTTCATCATCACTCCATGCACTCCGAGTCCTCCGATCCCATGGCTTTCCACCTCATGTCTTACAGTAAATAGCAAGGGCCACCACTATAGCTTCTCTGATGTATGTTTCCCCAGCCTGGTGGGGTTACACCCAAGTACGAGACAGAGAGTTGAAAAACTGCTAAGGAAAATGCGACCGTTCTGGTCTACTTTCCCCATCCATTTAAAGCGCCTCTGAATTGGCAAAACAGGCAGATGAATGCCTCTTTAAGGCAGCCATTAGGCCTACAAACCTAGACCATGTTCTGCGCCCCTATTTTCCACCCGCTCGTAATATCCCTCATAATCTCCGGCAACGGGCCCATAATTTCACATTACCTGATAAAAATGACAAAAGCTTTATATCCCGTATGCTGTATAAAAACACATATTAACAATTAACTATTTTAGCAATATGCTGTTTTCTTTTATGTAGGCCCCATACCTTATTTTAAACCCCATATGTTTAAACTCTCTAATTGACTGTTATCTGATTTATTTTCATTTGCAATTAATGTATCTCTTTTTTAAAGTCTGTGTAATCCTGTCTCGTTTGTGTCGACCGGAATTTTTGCAATAAACGAAAATTGATTGATTGATTGATTGACTGACAACCAGACAATAACCTCAAATTTAATCTATTCTAATAACTTCCATAGCGTCGTTATCACAACCCCTTTCGTAAAGACTTTGAGGAAATCACATCGGAAATCATCTGGTGCTATTTTCTGTTACCATGACAGGCGTGAGAACCAGTGTTTAACGACATCTTATGGCTGCCAGAACTGATGAAGTCGCCTCCTCCTTTCTCCAAGCTTGGGACTGTCACCACCTGGCTACCTGGCACTGTTGACACTACGGGCAGTGGCGGAGTTACTTCTGTGTCTAGCTCCATGTCTAGCTAAATATAACTTTATTAGATGATTCCCCGTCCTAAGACGGTGCTAAGACGGTTAAAAAAACTGAGAATGTGTTTTCCATTGTGCCTGAAATTTGTTACTGCCTGTCCTAAGAACCATTATAAAGCAGGGTTTTTACGTACGTGTATATTTCATCCCGTAGCGCGTTGGCCGACGCCGAAGTAAATTAGTTAAAGCAATTTTAAACCCGTTTTACCTGTTAATTTAAGACATTTAGTTTAAAGTGAAGCCAGTTCCTTTAATACCGTTGGTTTAAAAACGCAGAATATAGCTTAGACTTGTTTTATTTAAGTTTTACGCGTCGAAACGGTCGGTGTTGAGTTTATCCGCCATTCGGAAAGAAGAGGTAAGAAGAGTGACGTCATTGGTTATTAATATTCATTAGTTGGAAACGGCCACTGAGAGGAGCGTTATATGCAAACATGGACTTCGCCTCATTTCTGTTCGTTTATATTATTAATAACCATAAATCTGATAATTTTAGCCATATCGGAAACCGTTTCGTAAAGTGTGCAAGGTAACCATAACCGTACACCGCTTGGTGCGTTTTTCCTGCTATTTTCACGGGCGTAAGCGTCGACGTGCTCAAGCCGTCTCTTCGTCGGTTGTTCTCTTCGCTCTTGAGTTGTAAACGAGAAGGAATCGAGCCATTTGTGGACGGCTTCATTTAGTTCGACTGACGATAAACAAGGTTGTTTGAGGGGCAACGCAGAACAAATCGTGGCTGACACGTCATTTCAAGGGATAACCAACAGTCACCTTCAGCGATTGTGCATGCGCCCTGCGCATGCGTACAATTGCCTTGGGGACTTAGCGTGTAATGAAACCACGTCCGGTGTCTCTGCGTGATGTAGTATGTTATGTATGCACCTGCCTCGTCATCCGTCTCTTTCTCTCTGTTTCTCTCTGTCTCTCTCTGTTTCTCTGTCTTTCTCTCTGTCTCTCTCTGTCTGTCTGTATGTCTGTCTGTCTGTCAGTCTGTCTGTCTGTCTGTCTGTCTGTCTCTCTCTCTCTCTCTGTCTATGCCTCAGTCTCTCTCACTCACTCACTCACTCACTCACTCACTCACTCACTCACTCACTCACTCACTCACTCACTCACTCACTCACTCACTCACTCACTCACTCACTCACTCACTCACTCACTCACTCACTCACTCACTCACTCACTCACTCACTCACTCACTCACTCACTCACTCACTCACTCACTCACTCACTCACTCACTCACTCACTCATTCAACCTATCTGCCTGTCTGTTTGTCTGTCTGTCTGTCCGCCTGTATGTCTTTCTGTCTTTCTGTCAATCTATCAATCTATCTGTTTGTGTCTCCATTAGAGTTTTATTACCTGTTGCTCACTTATTTATTTATTTATTTATTGCTGTTGTTATTTTGCTATGCTCTTCGAGGCAGCAGCAGCAGCAGCAGCAGCAGCAGCAGTAGTAGTAGTAGTAGTTGTTGTTGTTGTTGTTGTTATTGTTTTTGTATTAGTAATAATGTGAGTTATGGAAGCAATATTTGGAAAACGGAAATCATATTAGTATATCATCTCTAATAAAGAATTGATGAAGAGACTTGAATGCTTGAAGAGAGGGATACGGGGGACAGAGGCAGAACGGCTAGGCCCCTCCATGTCCCAATCTGACGCCGCCATGGCTAAGAGCTCCCTGCGCTGGATGCTGAGGCCGCCACAGCTGCAGATGATGGGCCTCGTCCGATAAATGATGGCGCTGCAAGGAGCCTCGGTCTCATTTCTGTCACGTAGCAGGGCGATAAATAAGATTTAGCCGGCCGTCGCGAGGGGGCGCTCCGCGTGAGCCCGTCGCGGCGAGAAGGAGATTAAGCAGAACTTGATGCTATTTTCAACCTTGTCACATCAAACCCTTGTCACCGCCTCCGGTCGTGAATCAGCCCCGCGGTTCATTCGACGCAATTGTCCCCCTGGGCGTTGCTGGTGACGGCCAGCCGATGACCCCCTTCCTCTTCCGCCGCCCATGTCTTACCCAGCTCGCCGGCTGTCCGCCTCTGGCTGAGATATTTGCCTTCGGAGCCCGAGTTTACTTGTTTCAGTCTCCCAAGATTGAGTCGCAGTTGGGTAGACGGACAGCCAGAGACACTGGCAGACGGATATACGTAGAGAAAAGCAGGGACGGATGGACTAACATGCAGTAAAACCTGAGGAAGGACAGAGAACGGAGAGGCATACGGAGAGAGAAAGAGAGAGACAGAGAAAGGGAGAAACGAGTACACGAACACCGTAAGAGACTAACAGACAGATACACATACAGAAGGACGGACTGACGTACCAGCGTATCAAGACAGACACACAAAGGCGGATACACATAATTATGTACACCGCGTCGTGTGGAAGGAGGTACTATGATACTCAGAGAAGGACGCACATACCGTGAGACAGACAGAACAACAGACACATACAGAGAGACGGACGAACAGGCGGACTGAGTCATTACAGAGGAACACTTTATAAATAAACGCAGAATTCAGGAGAACTTTTGTCCACTTTGCACAAACAACTTCGAGGTTGCAATGCTTCGGGTTCTCAGAAGAACGGAGAGATAGGCCTAGTCTTTGTCTAGATCTAAAGAAGCACCGAGGGAGTGTCTTCTGTAATTCTG
>OY744617.1:19800518-19820518 GCA_963556255.1 Allolobophora icterica
GTTAATGTATTTGTTGGCAGGTATATAAATACATTTATGCATGTAGGTGCGTATGTAAGTATGTATGTATGTATGTATGTATGTATGTATGTATGTATGTATGTATGTATGTATGTATGTATGTATGTATGTATGTATGTATGTATGTATGTATGTATGTAACAATGTATGTAGGTATGTATATATGTGTGTATATCTGTGTATATGTATCTGTGTGTATGTATGTAGGTATGCATGTATGTTTGATGTCGTTGAGCAGAGGCCAGTACACTCCTATATGCATCGGTTAAGTTCGTTTCCAGCTCGTGGCGTAGATATCCGCCTAATTCCATCCTTCATTCACTCCATCCTTCACTCACTCCGTCCGTCACTCATTCCATCCTTCACTCATTCTATCCCTTACTCACTCCATACTTCATTCATTCCATCCTTTACTCACTCCATCATTCACTCATTCCATCCTTCACTCACTCCATCATTTGCCTAATCCATCCTTCACCCTGTCCATCCTTTGCCTATAGTCCATCCTTCACCCAGTCCATCCTTCACTCACTCCATCGCTGGTCCCTTAGGGCCACCGCGGACAACGTCATTCGTTAGGTGTCGCTGTCAGTCTCAGACAAGCAGCAACTGACGGAGCATCCCAAAGTGAAGAATGGCCTGCTCCAGGAATGCCAAATAATTCAGCAGTAACCGTCAGGACTGGACAGGCGAAGAGGAAGGAGTGGGCGAAGAGAAGGGAGTGGGCGAAGAGGAAGGAGTGGGCGGTGGGGGGCAATGAATTTCAAAAGACAACAGGGAAAGGAGGAATGATCGTCAGGCGAATGAGCGATAGTAGTATATCTGGTTCGATTTTGGCACATTTTGATTGATTGATTGATTTTGATTGATAAACAGTGCATATGCGCATCACAGGTGCATCATGAGCTGCACCAGGAGCAGCAGGAGCTGCATGAGCTTCAGCTTCAGCTTCAGCTGGATTAGCAGGAGCATCCGCTTCAGGTTTTACTTAGTAAGACCATACATGTATACATACATGTATACATACATGTATACATACGTGTACACATACATGTATACACACACACAGTGTGTGTATGTGTGTGTGTAATAGGCCTAAGTAGGCATATCTTTCACGGGTCAAGGTCATCCGGTGCGTTAGTAATGAATGAACGAACGAATGAATGAACGAATGAATGAATGAATGAATGAATGAATGGTTGGGATGAACGACTTAATTAGAAATCGTTTCACGCAACAGGGAGTAGGCCTAATGCTCCTGAAATTGATGCTTGCGCATCAATGATCTGGTATCTGTGCCAGAGTCATTTGGTGACGTGTGTGTGTGTGCGTGCGTGTGTGTGTAATAGGCCTAAGTGTCCTGCACGGGTCAAAGTTATCCGGTGCGTTTGTAAGGAATGAATGGTTGGGATGAATTATAGGATGGTTGGATGGCTTGTGGGAGTATGGATTGGTGGGTAGTTGGATGGGGTGGATTGGAGGGTGGTTGGTTGGGTGGACGAGTGAATGGATGCATTTGGAAATACGATTACAGGGACGATGTGTGGATTTGTTAACGTCTGAATGGAAGGACGGACGGAAGCCAATCATCGATTCAGAGGCACTCCCAACCCACCCAAGTCAGTGCTATCACTAACAAATAAAATGGACTTCAGGCGTTTCCAGAACAGAGGAAAGAGAAAGGCTGAGGAGCTGAAGCCGCAATTCCTGCGGAAGACGGCTCCAACTACACTGTAAATCCTCAGAGCGCCGGACGCATCCGGCAGCACAGCTGAGGCGTTCTATAAATTAACACGGGTGTACAGAAATATTAACACGTGTGTCCGGCAGCACAGCTAACGCGTTCTATAAATTAACACGGGTGTACAGAAATATTAACACGTGTGTTCGGCAGCACAGCTAACGCGTTCTATAAATTAACACTAGTGTACAGAAATATTAACACGTGTTCACCATGTAAACGATACATTACGACACGTGCGTTTATAGAGACAACAGACTGTGCGCTTGTACGTCAAAGATTATAAAATACGATCAAACTGTATAATATACAAATATATTATAAGGGAAGAAATGTGCATGTTATCGTAACTTATCCAACGTCGCTACGCAAAAATGATTAACAGTAATAGCACTCATTTTATCAAGCAAGCAAAAAACATCCAAATGATGTATGTTTAGGCCTATGTCTCCAATCTATACGGCAGGATATCTGCAGCATTTTGCAAAGCGCTTTTCTATTGGTCCATCGCAGCATTTCACCATAATTTATTCGGTGGTGCAATAGACGCAATATTCTTGCAGTCTACAATTTTGAGGCCAGGCCATTGGACTCCTGGAGCAAAATGTAGGTCATGGAAGCAATTAAAAATTCACTTTTCGCTCCAATTAAGTCTCGTTCGGACGTTCCGGAAATGAACTCGCTAAGTCGACCTTTCAGGCCAACTATCCTTTTTTAACCGGTTGTAGTAAGGTGAGTGAGTAAGTAAGTAAGTAAGTAAATTGCAAGTATTTGGAATAAAACATAGAATAACTAAGTATACTATAAAAAACTATGAAATGTTATTAACAGTTATTAATGTATTTCAAAATTTAAAATCATGCTATAGATATAAGCCTGTTTTTACTTAAATACGATCAACCTCCCTGCAAAGCCGTGTAATTTTCCCATTCATTTAGCCGGATAAGCGATGAAAATACAAATCAACTGGAAGCCGGATAAGCGATGAAAAGTAGATCAAACGAGAAACTGGAATGTCGAAGAAAACATAGTTCAAATCAAATAACTTTCAAATCAAATAACTTTATTAGAATAACACATTCAGTATAGAGAACAATCAGGTTATGCTGTTAATTAAGTTAAGTTAAAGCATAAATTAAAGTTTGTCACAAATAAACAAATTTAAAGGAGATAATAATTAGTGCAATTCTAATAAGATGCCACTAAGGGCGTTAGCCCGCTTAGCTGTGGCACCCCAGTGTCACCGGCCGAGCAGCAAGATAAATGATAAGAGATAGTGATATTATGTTCCACATTGAATGGATCAAACTTAACTAACCTAACTAACAGTTTAATTGATATCTGAATCAGCTATGGTCTTAATAATTCAGCGCATTAGGTACCCTGCACACTTGGTCTTCACTATAGGTAGGCCTATTCACATCACTGTGCCAACAACTACAACAGACTTAATCAACCCGCCTGCTCAAAATAGCCGCATGACACATAGTTTACAAACCCCGATAACGACAAACCAGACATAGGCCTAGCAAGAATATGAACCTTCCAAAGACCAAGCCAGTAAGACTAAGCAACACCAAGTAGTTTATATACCGTAAATGGGACATTGTGGATTTCTATGCTTGGACGATAAGATGTGACTTGAGCAGCCTTTTAAATATATGTAGTTGCGTTATTAATTTTAGTTTAATGGGAAGGGCATTCCATGGCTTGGGTCCTATGCATTTGATAGAGAAACTCTTTGGATTTATACGTGCGAATTGAAATTCAAACGAGAAACTGGATGAAATAATTATAGGCCTATAAGCTAACGCAATTCAATTTCTCAATGTCCTCAACATAATTAATTACGCTAAGGGTTTGAGTTATCGGAGAGAAGAAAGATCTCCACTAGATCTAATTGTATTGAAGCTTATAAGATTATCAGTGAAAATGACCGGGGAAATTCCGTGTTTCTAAAAATAGATTAATATCGAAAGCTTAAGCTGGACACATCGCGATTAGGCCTAAGACTGTGTTGTAAAATATTTTCTAATTTTACCCGAATATTGGTGTCGGGCTTAGAAAATAAATAAAATCCCACCAATCATAAAATAATACATTTGATAGAAGACTATGATTTAGCCTAAAGCGATGTTTTTCTATCTAACAGCTGGCTCGTGTAAACATGAGAGTATATATTACCGGTACTTTAGGAGACTGCACAAATCTTAAAAGAAAATAATCCATATTTAATCAGCAGGCCCTAATCAAGATTTAGAAGTTTCTATAGTCTCAGATAAAGATTTAAGTAAGTAAGTAAGTAAGTTTATTGTTTATTACACCATTACCAAACGCACAGCGCTTTACATACAATATTATAAGCAGATGAAAGAAATTTATAGGATATAAAAACAGCGTTAGATCTAAAATGAAATAATAGCAACAGAGGCTAACTGTACAGCATCCTACCCAGGAGACCTTTAGGGTAAGGGAGTAAAATCTAGGGAAAACCAGATTATGAGAACGTGTCTTTAGAACTGCAGGTAGAAAGAAGGTCATCGAGGTGCAATAGGCCTATGTGGGATTCGGTCAACTGGCATTCTCTCTACATGTCCAAACCATCGGAGTCTTCGTTGAGCGACTTTGTCTATCAGAGTTGTTTTGATGCCTAATGATTGTCTTATGTCGTCGTTTCTTATTTTTTGGAGTCTTGAAATCCCTGCGATCTTCCTCAGCCAGTTTATTTGTTATTTGGCATAGAACGCTTATGTATATTCACTGAGAGTGTTTTATGGCCTTCAATCTGTTAGGAGTAGGCCTACCATGTGTAATACCTCATTGGAAAGCTTGTGCATTCAGGTTGCTAGAAATAGCCTCATTTGGCGTGTTTCCCATACCGGGTAGTGATTTCGATGCGTTTAAAGTTAAATACACTGAAACTTTGCAATTTATGTTGAGTTTGTAGCAATACATTCTAAAATTCATATCTCTGGAACTAATAAAGATAGAATAATAATTTTTTCAACATTTAAAACAGAAATTATTGTTTATCATTTTAAGTCTAAAATAGGCTATATCATGCTAACTTTTTGGACAACAGCCCCCTTTTGCCAGAGTAAAATAACGTCTAATGCGCTCAGCCTAGCTCTAGTGTAGATTTATCAAACTTTCATTTTCAACCCAAGTGTTAAACGAATCGTTATATCCTAACCATTTAACAAATGATTTGTTTCCACGTGTTCTTATGATCTTTTCGATCCTAAAGACTTCCTGAGTCGTTTTCTGTAATTCTTGCTCGTAAAATGACCCTTGAATCTGTTCTCCGTTTAAATCTGTTATCTTATAGGTCGGAGGATCGGTGTATTGAATTTTTGTCACAGTAAACACCTCTTCCGTCCATCTAGGCGTAAAGCCCGCCTCAAAGAATTTCTTCTTTTTAGAAATTCTGACTTTATCGCCTATTGAAAATTTCGGTTTATTAGGCGGTTTTGGATTCAATCCGCCATATAAATTTTTCCATACAGTGGTCTCATTTATCTTTATACTCGCTTTTATTGGAGTCATTTTTATGGAAGAATGTCTAGTGTTGTTATAACGAGCAACCATATTTTCTAAAACATCGATATATTTCCTAGTCGAATTAGCTGTGAAATATTTGAACATCTTCTCCTTCATCGTTCTGTTCCAACGTTCGATAACGGATGACTTCTCTTCATTTTCAATAGAGTAAATCTGGAATCCAATTGATTTCACGTTTTTATTATAAAACTCCTTACCCTTATCGACCCACAGTTTCTCGGGTTTTCGTCCGCTACTGGAAAATATTTTGGTGAAAGCATCGAACACAGATTTTCCGCTTTTATCTTTTATCGGGACAAGCCACCCGTATTTTGAAAATATATCGATAACACTTAATAAATATTTAACGCCATTGTTATATTTCGCGAAAGATTGCATGTCTATGAGGTCTGCAGCCCAAGTGTCGTCAACACCTTTAACGTAAACCTTCCTTTTAGTAAAATGTCGTATTACCGGTTTATGCAATTGTTCGGCGAGTTCATCCGTCCATTTTTGAGACGGTTTAACAGCTGGCTTTGAATCGGAAGTACCTAAACCAAAACCAAGATTGGCTTTTGTCATCAAAATAGGTTTAATTATCGCTCTTTCGACGCGCTCACGTAATGTAGGATTATTTATATTATTTAATTCATTTACCATTACTCTGTCGGCGGCATTTCTGGCAGCGGTATCCGAATGCTGGTCATAAGCCAAATCATGAGAGTATGCTGCTCTATCGACTCTGTCAACTGGTTTACTCCAGTCTTTGGGGGAGCCGTCAGGATTCAATCTTAAATCTAATCTAGTTCCTGGTCCCGTAAACGAATGTCCTGGGAGATGCAATTCTCCAGGAAATTTTGACCACGGCAGTTTTATATTCTTAGTAGCTGAATTTAAAGACCCAACTAGATCGCCTCCTGTTTTGGCAGCGGATACAAATCGAGTTTTAGTTTTTCCGCAGTCGGAACATACGGCTCTAATCATAGGTCTTTTATTTTTACTGACAATATTTTGAATATTTCTCGATTCGGTTTCTCTCTTGCACTTTACGCAATACATCTGTTCCATATACATTTTAATATAAAACTATTTTTATAATTAAAAAAGAAATGGAAGTTAAAGATTTATCTTGGAACGACGAGACATCTAAAAGATTTAATAACCCGTTATTACCTAGAAGTATAAGGGGTCTGATCGTTGGGAAGTCTGGATGTGGTAAGACTACGCTATTATTAAATTTACTTTTGAATCCAGGATGGTTAGATTACGACAGCTTACAGGTATTTGGAAGATCTCTCTTTCAACCAGAATATAAAATACTTAAAAAAGCATTCGAAGAAAAGTTATCGAAAGAAGCAATCGTCAAATTGTTTGGTTGTCAAGACGAGATTGCAAGGTTAAATGTATCGCCAGCATTAGTCGTTGAAGAAATGGCTAAAAGCACAGTTAAAAAATCCGATATGAACTGTCGATTCTTTGAAACTTCGGAAGAAGTGCCCGATCCGAGAGACTTGAATCAGCATAAAAAGAACTTGATGATTTTCGACGATTTACAATTAGAAAAACAAAACAAATGTGAATCGTATTACATCAGAGGAAGACACAGTAATGTTGATTCGTTTTACCTCGCACAAAACTACTTCAAACTGCCTAGACAGACCATCAGAGAGAATTCAAACTTTATCTGTTTATTTCGTCAAGACCTTAAAAATATTAATAATATATACAACGATCACGTAGGCGTAGATGATATGCCTAAAGACGAATTTGTAAAACTGTGCAAAACTGCGTGGGAGCGTCCGCACGGATTTGTAGTGATAGATTTAACCAGTAAAAAGAACAACGGTAAGTATAGGAGTGCGTTGGATACATTTTATATGCCTTCAGCATAAGCCTTCAGCTTCTTCATAAGTTATATAGTATATATATATTATATATATTATATATATAAAATGGAAGCGCGGTTAGAAAAGATAGTTCTGAACACAGAAAAGATCGCTCGTAACACGGAGCCTAAAGAGTCATTCAGCATTTTGGTGAGCGAAAGGAGCACGCAAATTCGAACTAAATTTAATCCTCTGATTCAACTTGACAAAAACAAAAAGTATGAAATGTGTCTTGTTAATTTAGAGACTTATTTTTCCTTCCCGAATATATATTCTTTAAACAACAAATTTGCGTATTCGCCGGATAATGGTAAAACGTGGTTTACTATAGAAATCCCAGAAGGGAGTTACGAAATCGTAGATATAAACGAACACATTCAGAGAATCATGAAACAATCAGGACATTATGACGAAACGGGAGACGCGTACTGTATAACGTTACAAGCGAACAACAATACTTTGAAATCGGTGTTAGATATCGGTGCTAACTATCAGGTTAATATGACAATCGAGAACTCGATTAGAACTGTTTTAGGATTTAATAGCCGAGTGTATTCAGAAGGATATAACGAATCCGAGAACATAGTAAATATTATGAACGTAAATAGTTTGAGAGTAACCAGCGACGTAATCGGATCTTCGTACTCTAACGGAACAACGGAAAACATTATATATTCCTTTTTCCCGAATGTAGGTCCCGGATACAAGATTATAGAAGTGCCCGTTAATTTAGTATATCTTCCTATTACGCTATTTACGATTTCGGCTATGGAAACAAAACTCACAGATCAAAATGGAAAAGTAATCAACCTTCGAGGAGAGGAGTTGTCGATCAGGTTTAAAATTAGAGAAGTGTGAGAATTAATTATCGTGGTATTAAAGTTTTTAATTTCAATTATATATATAAAATGAGTCGATATACGAATACAAAAGTTAATGTTTCGGATGGACAAAAAGACAAAATTAAACGCGCAGTTGAAGCAGGGACAGGAACGAGTATAAGACTAACTCACGCAGATCTATCCGGGGAACACGTCTTAGCTCTTACACGAGCACAAATTAATAAAATGGCGAAAGCATATCAGAATGGTACGGGTACTATGCTCAAAATGAGTAAAACGCAAATACACCATAATATGAAAGTCGAAGGTGGTTTTCTTCCAGCGTTATTACCACTTCTAGCTACAGCTGGAAAATTCCTTCTTTCTAGTGTTCTGCCAAGTCTTGCAACTGGAGCTTTAAGTGGATTAGCGAGTACAGGTGTAAGTAAGTTAATGGGATCTGGTGTTAATGGAAGTGCTTTATACATAAAGAAAGGAGGAAGAAGCTACAAGATGGTTCCGCACTCAGCAGGTCTTTACCTGAAACCATGGTCAGGGTCGGGATTAGACGGTGTAGGAGAAGGACTGTACATGCGCAGAGGTTCTGGATTTGTCAATGGTTCAGGATTGATTCTTGGAAACGACAATCCTATTTCAAAAGTACTTTCTAACATCCCAATCCTTGGTCCGCTTCTTGGAATGATTCTGTAAAGGTTTTAATATATATATATATATATATATATATATATATATATATATATAATGTCGCGATACGGTATGCCAATGCACAAGTTTATAACAAAACGCAATTCTCCGAGCAGAGTTAGAACTCGACCAGAATCAGTATTTTGGTTGCCTAAAGAAGTAACGCATCGGGCTATAAGACAACCGGGCTCACAGCGTTGGGAGATTTTCGCACAACGAGCGATCACAATTCAACCCAGATCGTCGGTCTCGCAAGAGCTAGGATTTGGCGTTCGACTAACTAGGGGAGTCTGTCTAGTCTCGCTTAGACAGGCGATTAAAGAAAAGAAATGTAGCTTGCAAGATTCAACCATTTGCGAAGATGTAGAAGACATTGTTATTACTATTCAAAACAATTCCGATTCTGTAGTTATCATTAACGAAAAAGATTCGCTATGCTACATTAATTACCACGTTTAAATTTTTAAAAATCTTAATAATAATAATAATGGAATATAAACAAGTGGAAAATTCAGCCCAATCGTATCGTTTTAAAAAAATTAACGAAATTCAAAAAGAAATCGAACAAGAACGCGATAAAAGGACCGCCTTAAGTACAAAGTATCGTAGGAACATAAGAATGATTAGCATTATCGACAACGCTCTGATAGTAACTGTGATGGGGCTCAGCAGCTCGGGCCTGGCAGCTCTTGCTACTGTAATTGCAACTCCGGCCATAGCGATAGCAACAGGTACGGCAGTAGGTGTAGGATTGTTAATTATTGTCGGAGGACAAGTTAGTAAGAAGCTTGCACTGAAATTGACAAAGCACGAAAAGATTAAAACGTTAGCCGAAGCAAAACTAAACACAATCAGTAGCCTTATTTCAAAAGCTCTTGTGGACGACAATATTTCAGACGTTGAATATTCGCTAATTCTAAGCGAGTTTGTGAAATTCAACGATATGAAAGAAAAAATTAAAAATAAAACCAAAGTTAGCACAGAAAAATTAACGTTTAACGAGAACGTTTTAACGGGAACGTAAATTAAACGTTCGAAATCAACGTTCGAATTTACGTTCGAATTTACGTTTAAAAAATATAGCTATAAGCTTATATAAATAAAATATAATGTCGTTTCTAAAGATAACCGATCCCGCAAAAAGAGATTTTATCGTTGAGGAGTTTCTGAAATCGAAGAAGAATATTCGACAAAACTTTTTATCCGAGAGATTAGGAGACATCGGACTACAACGAGAATTAACGAGATTGTACAAACCAATAGTCGACTCGCAATCAACAATTTCAAAAGAACAAAAGGCTTTGTTATCTACTATAAAAGAAAACTCTGCAGAGACAGCTAACGCTTTAAAAGCGCTTCCCGCTTCTATTTCGACATCGTTAAAAGCCATTCAGTTTCCTCAATACCCTTCGATACAGGCTTACGGAGAAGACCCGGTAGGCCTAGAAGATATAAAAACCTTAGAACTAGGAGATATTGCGGTGAAGTACCTGCAACAATACGCGTCCGATAAAAAGACGGTAGACACAACGTTCGGTATAAACTCAAAAGCCGGCCAATTTTATATAGGCGACAGTCCTATATCGATCGACGGCAATAACGTGACGGTAGGCGATAGGCCTAAGATATACGAAGGAACTCCAGGACTTTGGGAATTATTAACGATGGCCAAACCGGACGAGTCGATTTTCAATGCAAACGATCGGGAAGAATATGCCGAGATTCTGAAGATAACGAATGCTATGAGGCAGCCGAAAAATCCAAGTAAACCAAAATCCTCTAGGAGCTTAAAATATAAAAATATTATTAAACCGATATGGGACTCGATGATGTCAAAGGCGCAAGGTAAAGGAATAGGCCTACAGCGTATCGTTATTCCTCAAGATCCTAATGCATTAATAGAAATGTTATCTCTGCGAATGGCCAGCTTCGAGGCGGGCAATTCTGGAGTGAGAAATGAGATAGTTGGTATATGCGACGAGTTACTAAGACAAGGAGCGATAAATAAAAATGAATATAAAAATATAATGCTATTAATATAAAAAATGTTAGTAGTTACTAAAAGAAGGTATAAGAAACAATACGTTATCGGAGGGGCGGGAATATTCGATATTGTTGCGGGTTTTTTCAAGAAACTATTTACGTCGAATGCGGCTAAACAAATAGCGTCCACCGCTCTCAGCGTAGGAAAAGATGCGGCTAAAGACATCGGGCAGAAAGCGCTGGATGTCGGTAAAACTGTCGTTGCTGACGCCGGGAAACGATTAGTCGATAAAGCGGTTGCTAAAATTATGAGTCCCAAAAATTTACCGACTACAAGTTCACAAACGCTTTCAGCGCTTCCAGCGCTTTCAGCGTTCCAACCGCAGCTGAACGAAGGTAAGGACTTGCTAACTCAAGAAAGTAAAGACGTGCTAACTAGACTTATTAACGACGGAACGCGTTCGAAGAGTACAAATATAAATAATTTAATGATGGGGCACGGTATGAATTCCAATGCAAAGAGCGCTATTAGAATTCAAGATCTCGTTAGACGTTTAAACGGAGCTGGATTGAAAGTTGCATAGGTTATTTATATTTAAATAAAATAAAATCATATATTATTAATAAAAAAAAATGCAATCAGATATACTAAGATTCACGGAACAACCTTTGACGGACGAGAGTATCGAACGATACGAATTTCACGAGTACGAACCTACTGCGAGAACGAATCTAAACACAACGGGCGAGATTCGTATCAATATTGAACTCCAAGACTTGTTCAGCCACCCTTCAGAATCGTATTTGCTATTCGAAGGAAGACTGACAAAAGCGGATAACACCGCATACGTTAATGCCGATGAAGTGGTTGTTACGAATAACGGGCTAATGCATCTATTTAGCCAAATATCGTATTCTCTGTCGAATCAAGAAATAGAAACGTTATTTCATCCAGGTCAAGCTACCACGATGCTCGGACTGCTTAAATACCCAAACGATTTTCAAGTGGCACAAGGTTTAAATCAGCTGTGGTATAAAGATAATGCCGCAACCGTTAATGCTAATGTAGGGTTTGCGGTCAGACAACAGTATCTTATTCAAAAACCAACTGCTAAGGGAACGTTCAGCTTCATAGTTGCATTGAAGCATATCTTCGGTTTTTGCGATGATTACGACAAGATTGTTTACGGTTTGAAATATACGCTAACGTTAGTGCGTAAAGCCCACGACGATGCTATTTTTAGAGGTCACGATGCAGCGGCTGGAAAAGTTGCAATAGAGAAGATATCGTGGTTTATGCCGCACGTTATTCCATCCGATATGGAAAAAATGCAGTTGTATAAAACGATCGAATCGAAAGCATCGTTGGCTGTAGCCTATCGCGCACGTCAATGCGACACCATAACGGTTCCTCAGTCGACTACTTTCAGTTGGAGACTTAGTGTCAAGACATCTCCGGAAAAACCGAGGTATATAATAGTAGGATTTCAGACAAGTCGTGACGGAAATCAAGAAGTTAATCCGTCGATCTTCGACCATTGCGATCTTAAGAACATGTACGTAATGATGAATCAGGAAAGATACCCTGCTGTAGACTACAACCTATCGTTTCCTAATCAACAAATCTCGAGAGCGTACCGAGCCGCGGCAACGTTTAGCGAAAAATTCTACGGAATGGATCAGTTGATAACGCAGAGTAATATAACACCGAGTGATTATAAAGATCTATATCCGCTAATGGTTTTCGACGTTAGCAAACAATCCGAGCGGTTAAAATCGTCGGTCGTCGATATTCAGATCAAAGCAATATTTAATACGGCAGTGCCGGCCGAAACCGAAGCTTATGCTATCGTAATTTCGGACAAGTTGCTAGAGTTTCAGTCGGACGGGCAGAAGCTAAACGTCGTCTACGGTAGGAGCTCGTCTTAAATCGCCGCGATTTAAATGCTAAATGCTAAGTGCGAAGGCTATGAATAAAATTTCTTTTTTTTCTTAAACATACATAAAGAGATGTTTACTTATATTAGTAATAAGAAGATGAAACTTCCAGAGCTGAGAAGCTTACTGGTCCAGCACAACGTTAAGGGTTGTGCTCATCTCAACAAGCCCGAGCTTATAGCTCTATTGAGCGCAATGGAGATTTGTGTTCAAGATAACTCAGAAAAAGAGAAACTAGAGAAACTAGAGAGACGACAAAGGCAAGAACTGCAGAAAGAGCAGCAGAAAGAATATCGGAAAGCATATCAGATAGAATATCAGAAAGGATACTGGAAAGAATATCGGAAAGAACGAATACTTAAAAGAAACTACCAGGAAGGCGCGTATGATAGAACGAGGTATATCAGAAATCAGCCGAGAAAAGTAGAAATCTTAGACCTAGAAACCGGTGATGTTGTCGTGTATCCGTCGATGTACAAAGCAGCTAAGGCGCACGGGCAAAACGCACCAATAATACAATGGTATAATGGAAAAGTATGGAGAAATAGATACAAAATTAAGGTGTACGATAGCATTAACGACAAAACTATCGATTCCGTTGTGAATGAGCTGTGAGATTTGGGAAAAAATAAATAAATAAAAAATTAAACATAAATAAATATTTGTGTTTTTCTTAAACAACACTTAAAGAAATGAATATATATATGTATATATAAAGGAATGGACTACAAGTTGAAAACTGTAAAAGAATTGAGAGTTATGGCAAAACGGAGCGGCATGGTCGGATATTGGAAACTGCCAAAAGCGGATCTGATTGCTGCTATGAGCAAAAATAAAAACTTGCTCGACTCTCCAGTGCCCGATATTCGAACCCCAATTCTTACTCCGACCAAGTTCGTTTCCCAACCAAGTAATAAAGTTCTCAGTGAGTTGAAAACTAAGGTTAGGTCGAATATTAATTCTTTTGCGGATTGGTTAGTTAGTTACATACCTCCTAAAGTGAAGAAACCTGTGAACGAAAGATTGGAATCGTTTAAATCGAAAATAAAGCGTCTTTTCGCTAAAATCAATACAAAGAAGTTCGAAATTCGAAAGACTGCATCGGCTATTAAAGGATTCACTAAACAATACACTATCGATGGTTCTTCTGGAATAGATGCCGTGTCTTTTCTTAGCGCCGTTAGACCGCAGGTGGTTAGTATGTTGTCAAAAAATCGTCAGGTTAAGGTTCAACTCGTTCTTACATGTACCATGGAGCGCGTTGATATGAAATCTGGAGAAGAAGAATCCGCGAATGTTCCATTCGTCTCGAAGACTGAAGTTATTTTAGATGCTACCGATATTAACGAAATATACAATAATGCGATAAATAAAATCCCAGAGACTATGGCCAGTTTCCAGATGCGGGGAAGTAATTGGAGATTCGTGAATGTTGTAAAGTTAGATGTCAATACTGCTGTTTATAAACCATTGAAAGGCAGTTCTTACATTCCGTTGCCTACAGAACTATCTAGCAAAAAGGCTATTATCAACATGAAGAATAATGACGAGCAATGTTTCAAGTGGTGCATTACTAGAGCGTTAAATCCAACAGGCAAAAATCTCGACAGAATAACGAAAGAACTAATCAAACAATCCCAGAAACTCGATTGGAGCGGTATCGAATTTCCGGTTGCTGCGGATGCTAATATAATAAGCAAGTTTGAAAGAAATAATAATATCAGCGTTGACGTATTCGGTTATGAAAATAAGATAGTATTCCCAATTTATGTGTCGAATCAACGAGACGATAAAGTTTCTATCGTTGAACTATTGCTTATTTCCGACGGAGATAAGAAACATTATTGTTGGATAAAGAATTTCAACAGATTGATGGCTTCACGTACAGAGAAGTCAACTATATCAATGCACTATTGTCGAAGATGTTTAAACGGTTATACAAGAATAGAAGCGCTCAATAAACATTCCGAGTACTGTTCGCAAAACGCCGCTCAAAAAATAGAAGTCCCAGAACCGGGAACTACGTTAAGTTTTAAAAATTATAATAGGTCGATGAGAGTTCCCTTTATCGTTTATGCAGATTTCGAATCTTTCATCAAACCTATAGCCACTTGCCAGCCAGATCCTCGCGTGTCTTACACCGATAAATACCAAAAACACACGCCTAGCTCGTTTTGTTATTACGTAAAATGCTTCGATGATATATTATATCAACAAGATCCTGTAACGTACACGGCCGAAAGCGAAGACGACGATATCGGTCAAAAATTCGTAGATAGTCTCGAAGAGACTATAAAACGAATCTACAATCAGTTTAAATTTCCGAATAAGATGATATTTACTCCAGATGACCGAAAAAAGTTTAAGGAAACTACTTTATGTCATATCTGTGGAGGGGCATTGGGTACAGATCGGGTTAGAGACCACTGTCATTTGAGCGGTATTTTTAGAGGGGCCGCTCATAATGGTTGCAATCTAGACTATAAAGTTCCAAAGTTCTTTCCAGTAGTATTTCATAATCTGTCCGGATACGATAGCCATCTGTTCATAAAGAAATTGCGAGGTGATCACGATGAGAAAATTAAATGCATTCCTAATAACGAAGAGAAGTACATATCTTTTAGCAGAGAAGTGATCGTCGATAAGTTTCTAAACAAAGAAGGGAAAGAAATTAACGTTAAACGTGAATTGCGATTCATCGACAGTTATAGATTCATGGCATCGAGTCTTGACGCTTTATCGAAGAATCTGACGAAAGAACAATGTAAAAATCTTGGTGCATTATATTCTGGGAAACAGCTCGATCTTTTACTTAAAAAAGGAATTTACCCGTACGATTACGTTACTTCCGTCGATAGATTTAACGAAACCGAACTACCTCCCAAGTCCGCATTTTATTCGAGGCTGAACGACTCAAACATTAGTGACGAAGATTACGATCACGCCAAAAATGTATGGAATGCATTCGGATGTAAAACGTTTAGAGAATACCACGACCTGTATAATGTTTCGGATGTTCTACTGCTAGCCGATATTTTCGAGAACTTTAGAGACGTACGCATGAAGAATTACCGGCTTGATCCCGCATGGTATTACACTTCTCCGGGACTGGCCTGGGATGCCGCTTTGAAGTTGACCGGTATAAAGTTGGAGTTGTTGAGCGATTACGATATGATCCTGATGATTAAGCAAGGAATAAGAGGAGGAATCAGCACAATTTCGAATCGTTATGGGAAAGCCAACAATAAGTATATGACGGAGGATAAATTCGATAGCAGCGAGCCTTCGTCATATATAACTTATCTAGACGCTAATAATTTATACGGTTGGGCGATGAGCAAGCCTTTACCGACTCGTGGATTTAAATGGATGAGTGAAGACGAGCTAAATAATTGGAATGTAACGGGATCGTGTATATTGGAAGTGGATTTGGAATATTCTGAAAAATTGCACGATCTCCACAACGACTATCCTCTGGCTCCCGAGAGCATCTCGTCGGAATTTACATCTAATATACCAAAACTAATTCCAAACTTGAACGATAAAAAGAAGTACGTGGTACATTACAAAAATTTGAAGTTGTACGAAAGTCTCGGGTTGAAAATCGCGAAAATTCACAGAGGCATACTATTCGAAGAAAGCCCTTGGTTGAAGTATTATGTAGACCTAAACACAAACTTGAGAACGAGTGCCACTAATAACTTTGAGAAAGACTTTTTCAAATTGATGAACAATAGCGTCTTTGGAAAAACTCTTGAAAGGATCGAAAATCATGTAGATATAAAATTGGTATGTCACGAGAAGGAAGCTATCAAGCTAGCTGCAAAAACTAATTATGACCGCCTGACGATTTTCGACGAGAATCTAATCGCCGTTCACATGAAAAGAACGAAGTTGTTTTATAATAAACCGATATATCTAGGCATGTGTATATTAGACTTAAGTAAAACTTTGATGTACGACTTTCATTACAATTTTATACGGCAAAAATACGGAGACAGAGCTAAATTGTTATTTACCGATACAGATTCATTGGCATATGAAATACAAACAGAAGATTTTTACGAGGATATCGCCGAAGACGTTGCGGTTCGATTCGATACGATTGATTACCCTGAAGATCACCCATCGGGTTTAAGAAGCGGAATGAACAAGAAAGTAATCGGTATGTTCAAAGATGAATCAGCAGGAAAACAAATCCAGGAATTTATAGGTTTAAGGGCCAAGTTGTACTCATATAGAATGGATGGTGAAGAACACAAGAAGTGTAAAGGCATTAAGCAAAATGTTGTCAAGAAAACGATAACTCACGATGATTACAAAAACTGTCTTTTTACCAAAAGAGAACGACTAAGAAAAATGAACGTTTTTAGATCGTATCATCACGATATTTATACCGAGCAGGTAAATAAAGTTGCATTATCCGCGGATGATGACAAACGAGTAATAATGGAAGACGGTATTCATACATTAGCGTACGGACATTACTCGTTACGCTGCGCACATAAAGAATCTATTCGTTGATTATAAAATGAGTTTTAGAAGTGTTACAGAAATCGACGTTTGTGGAGTCGCGTTACCGAATGTTCCTTTGACGAATATACAACTGCTAGACGCCGCTAAGAAGAAACTAAATATCACAAACTTCAGAGGAGTGTTCCTACGAGACGAGCTGCCCGAGAGACCGAGTAGGCCTACTAACGAAAGCGGCATTCTTAACCTAGATAAATCCAGTGGGAGCGGGACTCATTGGGTGTGTTGGATCAAGAAGAAAGGCGAAATTTCGGCGAAATATTTCGATGGCTACGGTCTCCCTCCACCTACCGAGCTACTGAAATATTTACGTCGTCCGGTTTATTATAACAGCGAACGAATACAGCCCGATAACGAAGTGTTTTGCGGTCATCTGTGCTTGTACGTGTTGAAGATGATGGACGATGGCGCGAATTTTCAGGAAGTTATAAACGGTTTGTTTTAATATATATATATATCTATATATATTATAAAATGCCTGTGGATAAATTCGGACATACTGATGTTGGATATTCAGAAAGAGTAATTGCCGGAGGAGTTACATTGTCTCAAGCAAATGCTACTTTCCTTCGTATGGATGGAACAAACGCTGCGACCGAGAATATTAATTTAGATTCTCATAAAATTGTCAACGTGTCAGATCCTACTAACCCCCAAGATGGTGCTACCAAATATTACGTAGATAATGCTCATAAGAAATGTTATCTCGGATATATACCTAATTTAGAAACCGACGAGAGTAGTACCGGATTCGTCGCTAGTGCCAGTTCACACATAGACGGATATCGAGCGTACGGAGCGTTCAATAGTCTCAACGCGGATGGTTTGAACGGATCTTGGGTTTCTAATGATTCTTTGAATACCTGGATACAGATAAAATGTCCTGAGCCGGTTAAAATTTGGCGAATCGCGTTGAAAGCCATCGATAATGTACATAGAATACACAGTGTCTTTTGGGCCATATCAGGGCGTAACGACGGCGATTCGACATTTACGACGTTATTTACGATGACGACTCCGTTATACAGAACCGCAACTGCCCCGTCATTTTTCAATATTTCAACGAATACTGCGTATCAGTATTACAGATTTACGAAAACACATATTCCCGGTGAGACTATTATTATCGGTCAGATTAACGTAGGACTTCATAGCATACAATTATACATATACGATACTTAAATCGTGGTATTTTAATATAAATAAAAAATATAAATATATACATTGTATATATATTTTATATATATATTTTATATATATATACTAAAAATGCCTGTGGATAAATTCGGACATACTGATGTTGGATACTCGGAAAGAATAATTGCCGGAGGAGTTACATTGTCTCAAGCAAATGCTACTTTCCTTCGTATGGATGGAACAAACGCCGCGACCGAGAATATTAATTTAGATTCTCATAAACTGGTCAATGTGTTAGAACCTACTAATTCCCAAGATGGTGCTACCAAAAATTACGTAGATATTAATAGCGGTGCAAACAAAGTTTCTAAGACTGGTGACGTTATGACCGGCAATCTATTTTTAAGTGTGGGCTCGGATCGTCAACGTAATATGGGGTGTAAGGATCTACGCGGAAACAAACTGTTTGCTTTGATACTGGGTAATCTGTTAAACAAAATAGAAGGTTATTTAAACCAACCTATAACGTTGCAATCGATCGAAGGTTTCTTGTGCAAAGTGGGAACGGAAAATATAATTCGATTCGGTAAATCGTCCAGCGACCATAAAATCGATGTTTACCAAGATATCGTTATGAGACAAAAATCTATAACCGATTTAAAAGACCCCGTTAACCTTCAAGATGCCTCCACTAAAAATTATGTAGATAACGCTCTTAATAGAGCGGATAATAATGCTCTTAAAAAGTGTCATATCGGATACATACCTATTTTGGAGGCTGACGAAAGTGTTACCGGATTTATCGCTAGTGCTAGTTCAACTGTTACTGACAAGTATCAAGCGTATGGAGCTTTCAATAGTCTAAATGCAGATGGTTCAAACGGAACATGGATCGCGGATAGTAGGTCAATCCTAAATGTCTGGCTGCAGATAAAATGTCCTGAGCCGGTTAAAATTTGGAGAATTGCGTTGAAAGCGATAAGACGCAACAGAGGCGCATACCAGATTACAAACTGGATTTTAAACGGAAGTAACGATGGATCAACGTTTACCCAATTATTAAGATCGACGCAGGCATTATTAAACACCGAAGCTGCTCCGTCATTTTTTAATCTTACAACGACTCCGATTGCGTACCAGTATTACAGACTTACAGTAACAAGCAACCCCAGTCACACTGTGGTAGGAGTAGAAGTCCTACAATTATACGTATACGATACATAAATCGGGGAATTATAATAAGTGATCATAAGTTCACACACACACAGCAAGTCCGTCACACCGAATGACTCTGGCACAGATACCAGATCATTGATGCGCAAGCATCAATTTCAGGAGCATTAGGCCTACTCCCTGTTGCGAGAACAGTTGTTAATTAAGTCGTTCATCCTAACCGTTCATTCATTCATTACAAACGCACCGGATAACTTTGACCCGTTAAACACACACACCGTGTGTGTATACATGTGTGTATACATGTATGTGTACACGTATGTATACATGTATGTATACATGTATGTATACATGTATGGTCTTACTAAGTAAAACCTGAAGCGGATGCTCCTGCTAATCCAGCTGAAGCTGAAGCTGAAGCTCATGCAGCTCCTGCTGCTCCTGGTGCAGCTCATGATGCACCTGTGATGGGCATTTGCACCTGTGATGCGCATATGCACTGTTTATCAATCAAAATCAATC
>OY744617.1:19825518-19830518 GCA_963556255.1 Allolobophora icterica
GTCAGGGCTGCTGACGCTGGCGCTGGTGCTGTGTTGCTGTGATAGGAGATGCGGCGAGCATTGACTCCGAGCTGGTCGCCGTCCGAGGGTGACATTATCGTGGCAACGCTGATCCCGCCGGTCTTGAATAAAGGATTGTAAAACCACATACATAATATAACTGCATACAAGAAGTTTTAAAACATGCATATATATACATGCATACATATATGTATGTATATATACATGGGCGCCCGCAGCACAGGTCAAGGGGGGTCACGTGACCCCCCTGGAAATCATATTGCATTAATGCAAATATAAATTCCGACAAGTTTAATCATGCAAATGAAGCTGAAAATGTCACAAGATTCTGTTCAAAACACTTAGTAAATTCTATCTTTAGTTTCAAGTTGCTTAATAATAAATTACTATAGGCCTACTAATACTGTAATAGGCCTATAGCAGGGGCCCGGCAACCTCTGGCGTCAAAGGCGCCGATAGCACAGTTGGCCTAATATGGAACCTATCCAGAGCCGGCGAATGCCAGCTCTGAGCCTCTGACCTTACGGACGGGTTAGTCAGCTAATCGACTGCCAAGAGAATCATCCATGGACAATGGAAACCTTTGTCTCTGGATCTGAAAGCTACAGAGATGTTATCTGCTGAGAGATAGGATTTCTCCTTGGTTAATCCGTAGCGGTATGAACCTTTGATGGTGGCAAGTGCAATTTAATAATTATATCATCATACAAAACTGGGGGAAGAGTGTTGGAACTTGGACATATAGATGAGACATAGGACAGCTAATTATTAAGACAGCTGTAATATATATATATATATATATATATACATACATACATATATAGCCTACATTAACACACACAAACACACGTATATACATAATATTTAGTGTGTGGGCTTTCAGAGTGGGAGGAGAGAAACTAGATCAGTTCATCTCGAGATCCCATCACTGTAAATACCGAGGATTGCAACTAGCCTAAATTTTAAATAAATAAAATTGATACTAAAGAAAGTACTTTAATATCTAGCGGACCGCCATTGAAGTTATTTAGAGAAAAGAGTAATAAAGTGTGAGAAATAAACTATAGACTGTTTGTTTGATTTTGCAACGTTCAGTTGATAAGTATTGCAAAAGACTAATAAATAATAATAAGCAATATTGAGACAGTGCAATTATGTGATTTGTTTAGTTTTCAATTACATATTTATATGTTACGCAATTAACCCCCCTCCCGGCCGTGACTGACCCCCCCTGCAAAAAATCCTGCGGGCGCCCATGTATATATACTTGCATGTGTAAGTGCACATATATGTATATATATATATATATTCCAGGATATATATTCTCTTAGGAAACAACCACGCCTATCGTGTGCATGTTGCATTGTGTATATACATGTATATATATCGTATTTTTAAAACGAGTTGTTTCATTTTCATCGACAAGCAGGATTATTATATATATATCTGAGCAAACATGCTGAAATTTTTATTTATACAGTTTCAACATAATATGTATTTAGGCCTAATAATGTGTATGTATACTTCATTACACGACATCATATATACTTGTAACGTAGAGTGTGGCCGCAAGCCTTTCCTGAGACGGTCATAGTGTAGATATCTTGAGTAAATTCGTAATGCATAGCCAAACAGACAACTCGTTCCCATCACATCCCATCACGCATCACATCGCATAGCACTTCGAATACACCGGATTATGAACGGATCGTATACATCGGATTGGATTGAGAGAGACCGAAAGTTTTACTTGGTTTGAAACTCTCTTGTTCCCACACCTGCTCGTTCTGCTTACTTTGTTGTGTCAATGCGGCAAATCTATAGGGCCTACCATATAAAATACAGCCAACTTTCCGCATGTTCGATATGCGTAGCCAGAGGCGACGATCTTGTTTGACAGTTGGAGGAACACTTTTGAACTGGTTCAAGATTTTTTAAGTCTTTTTCTGTGCACGAAAAATGCGTTAGAAAAGCAAGTAACAAAGTAACGTCATTTCCAGTGTATGCTTCGCTTTTGAAAATGACGTAAACTTCTTTGTCATTTTCATAAATACTTATCTTTTGCAAATGACATCATCAACTTTGTCATTTTTGTCTTCTGCTCAGCCATCTGCTGAACTTGAATCGAAGTTTGAATTGAAGCAGAAGAATTCTTCTGCTCAGTCAACTGCTAAGAGTGAATTGGACAGTTCTTCTGCATGGTCAGTCAAAACTGCTCAGCGTGAACTCTAGAGCCAACAATGAAGTAACATACGTCGAAATTGAACTTAACCAGAAGGTAGAAAGAACTCAAAACTACATCGACGTTGAACTTAACCAGAAAAATGTCTCCACGGAAAATGGTTCTGTTTCGTTTTAAATCTCTGCTGCAAATAAATTCTGATTCGCTGTAACAGAATTGTTTTCGACCAGAATAGAGTAATCCGTTGACATGAACTGTCGTCTGTGAAACAAAGCGTTATCTGCCACAATGATGGGGCAACAGGCGAGTGGTGAAAAGCATTTAATAATTACCAAACCTACGTTTCCTTGACTTACCTTGCATTCCTTTACCGAACCTTGCATTGCTTTACTGTATCTTTACTGCCTTAATCTGCATCACCATGCCTTACCTTACTTTAACCCTGTGTCATTTTACCTAACCACAGTTTAGCTTATCTTATCTTAGGTCACCTAATCTCACTTTAAATTGCTTCATTTACCCAGGGCTGTAGTCGAGGGTATACGCGGGTATACAGCGTGTACTCACCTCTATAGATCGTATACTCACCTCACAAAATATTTATATTTATTTATATTAAAATACTATTGCGTATACTCGCAAAATACTGTAGCGTATACTCACCTCTAATTTGTTTCGGAAAACTAACCGGTAGCGTGTACTCACCTCTAATTTTACAACTACAGCCCTGCCTTTACCCTACCTTACCATATCCTATTATACCCTATCTCGCTTTACCTTGCCTTGCTTGAACTTGGGTTATCTTAGGTAGAGTTGTGTGTCTCGGTCGCATCCATTCCTGGCCATAGATTGCATCGCTCTGCTGCGCAGGGTGACCTGGTTGTTCCCTCAACCAGAACATCCACAGTTCACCACAGAAGCTTCGCTGTGGTCGGTCCAACTTTCTGCAGTAGGTTACCTAGCATCTTACGACATGAGATCCTTGGTCTTTCTTTACATCTATTCCATAAGAACTTGAAAACCGTTTTGTTCAATCCTGGTTTCTCGTTCTTAGGTCGCCTCTGATGAGTCTGCCTTGGAAATCTAAATCTGACCCACCTAAATAACAAAATCCTACCCGAATTGGAGATCCAAATCCGACCCACCTACAAACTCAAATCCTACTCGAATTGGAGATCCAAACCCGACCCATCTAAAGAACACAATCCTACTCGAATTGGTGACCCAAATCCGACCAACATCAAGAACAAAATCCTACTCAAATTGGAGATCCAAACCCGACCCACCTAAAGAATAAAATCCTACTCGAATTGGAGATTCACACCCGACCCACCTCAAGAACAAAATCCTACTCGAATTGGTGATCCAAATCCGACCCACCTAAAGAATAAAATCCTACTCGAATTGGAGATCCAAATCCGATCCACCTAAAGAACAAAATCCTACTCAAATTGGAGATCCAAACCAGACCCACCTAAAGAATAAAATCCTACTCGAATTGGTGACCCAAATTTGACCTACCCAAAGAACAAAATCCCCATCCGAATTGGAGATCCAAATCCGACCAAAATAATGAAAAAATCCTACTCGAATTGGAGATCCAACCCCGATCCACCTATAGAACAAAATCCTACTCGAATTGGAGATGCAAACTTGACCCACCTAAAGAACAAAATCCTACTCGAATTGGTGATCCAAACCCGACCTACCTATAGAACAAATTCCTACTCGAATTGGAGATGCAAATCCGACCCACCTAAACAACAAAACCTTGATCGAATTGGAGATCCAAATCCGACCCACCTAAAGAACATAATCCTACTCGAATTGGAGATCCAAACCGACCCACCTAAAGAACAAAATCCTATTCGAATTGGAGATCTAAATAAAACCCACCTAAAGAGCAAATCCTACTCGAATTGAAGATCTAAATCCTACCATACTTAAAGAACCCAACGTGAAGAATGGCCTAACCTGAATAATCCAACCTAAAGAAATAGCCTAACCTGAAGAATCTAACCTAAAGATATGGTCCAACCTGAAGAACCCAACCAAAAGAATTGGCCTAACCTGAAGAACCCAACCTAAAGAACTGTCATAACCCGAAGAAGACCTACCAAAAGAAATTACCTGAAGAATCCCTTCCTAAAGAAAAGACCTAACCTAAAGAAGCCCTACCTAAACATCATATCTAACCTGAAGATCGAAGCAATAAGATGCCTAAAACTGACAAAATCTAAGAATAAGGATGATCAGAAACTGCCAGTTCTGTCAAGCATGGAACAGAGAGAACTGAGGTTCACGGACCTCTGCGCTTAAGGTAGGCCTAAGGCTCACGCTCTAAACATCCTCATTCTTAAGATTATCTCGTCGTGTTGTTAGATATGCACCATTTTGTACCCAGCACAGATGGTCCTTGTACCCAGGGTTGTCAGTAAATAAAGGACAAGGGGAAATGTGCCCAACGTGGATTTGGGAATGTCCTGAAAGTTGCATATACTGAAGGCAGAAATGGCGATATCTCACAAAATTGACGTTTTGTACATAGGTCTACATACATGCATACATAAATACATATAAACACACACACACACACATTCATGCACACATCATACAGGCTGATAGAGAAATACAGAATGAATAAATACAAATTTATCTAGGCATAGGGCTTACTACTCTCTGTATACGTGTGGTCCCTGGATGTGGCTAACAGAGGAGGTCAGTGTATTCACTGTCGGCTAATTGAACAACGATTAAGCAAATTGCCACTAGAGAGTTGCTTTTTAATGACGCTGTG